>VZTH01000527.1:0-189107 GCA_013397815.1 Aleadryas rufinucha
TGCTTGTGTGGGCTGGAGGCCAAACCTCCTCAGGTATCTTTTCTATTTCCCACGTGGCCACCGTCCTGGTCAAACCTTACTTCCCATACTCAGAGAGATTTGGGAATGCAACTTCTCTGTTATTCTTATTCTTCTCCTTCTCTGGTGTATACCAGCTCATTTGGATTCTTGCCTTTCTCTTGGGAGCTCGTTGAGCTTCCTAGAGGACTCATTAGCCAGTAATTATGGAAATGTAGACACCCATTTATGCACAGGATTGGTGCACACTTTCCTCCAGTTCTGGACAGCAGCATCCAGTAGTTCAGTTGAGATTTCTTCATCATCAAAGTTCACAAAATGGCATTGTGTGGGCGCCGTGCCCTGCTGAGGCCAATCAGGTTCTCACCACAAAACTGGGAATTGTTATATCCCTCTCTGGGATACAGGGAAGGGATCAGGTTTGCACTCTGCCTATGGCTCACAGACTTGGGGCTCTCACTGGAACGTGTGAAAATGAAGTCTGTGCTCCAGATTTCAGAAGAGAAGGGACTCAGCCAAGTGACCAATGGGTTCATTTAGCTTTGGCCCAACCTCTGTACCAAGGGGTAATGCAAGGGGGAAATGCCATTAGGATCTCTTTTTTTTTCCTTTAAAAAGTGCCTGTGAAGGCCAACAGTGAGAAAATGAAAGATGTTTCTTGTGGGAGATCTCCCAGATTGTTCTGGCAAAGCCAATCGGGGCCAGGAGGGCACAGGAACACATGGCACCAATTCCTGGTAGAACCCAGTCTCACTGCACCCCAGGATGTGTGAGGTGTGCTGGGAGGGGCAGTGCTCTTCACCACATCCCCAGGTCCCCTCACCTCAACCGGACTTTTCTGAGGTGGCCGCTGCCAGGCAGTTTCTCCCTGTGCCTCCTCTGGTGTGCTGGTCTAGAGGGATAAAACAGAACAAGGCAGCAGCTTCAGCAGCTGAAGGTCTCCAGCCCATCTCCCCCATGTTCCTGAACTCTCCCTTTCCCATGGGGATCCAGCCTGTGGGACATCTCTGGCACAGCTGAGCCCTGTGTCTCCCACCACTGTGGGGTCTTTGAGTCAGGGTTGGTGGCTTGCCTGTGTGTCCGTGTTACAGCTTCTGTTCTTCCTCCTGCTCATCCCAGCAAGGTGGGAACTGGGTGTGTTCCTTCTGTGAGAGCTCTGGGATGGGGTAGAAACAGAACCAGTCCCAAATACCCAGGAGCCAGCCTCCCCCCACAAAACCATAAGCCTGGCTTAGAAGTTGTGATTAATACTAAAAGAACTGTTTTCAGCCTGTAGGGTGCAGCAGTAGCACATTTTAATGGAATCAAAGAATACCGGTTTGGAAGGGATCTCAAGGATCACCTGGTCCAACCTCTCTTGGTAAAAGCACGGTCTAGATTAGACAACCCAGCACCCTGTCCAGCTGATCTGAGAAGTGTCCAGTGCTGGGGAATCCACCATTTCCCTGGGGAGATTATTCCAGTGACTGATTGCTTTCACTGTGACAAATTGTCCTCTGGCACCCAATCGTAATCTCCCCAGGAGTAACTTGTGCCCATTACCCCTCATTTCTTCCATGTGACTCCTCCTAAAAAGGGAGTCTCCATCTTCTCTGTAGCCACCCTTTAAATACTGGAACATGATGATAAGTTGTCCCCTTTTCAGGTGTGCTGAGACTGGAGTTCTAGAGCACACCTGAGTATTGTCAGAGCTGAGGGGACACTCTCAGCCTTGTGAAAGCAGGTGGCAGCACAGCACAGCACAGGGAAACGCTTTGAAAGGAGACAGCCCTGGTACTCTTTATATGACTTACACAGCAACAGTGTCCTGGGTGAGCTTGAGGGGAAAGTCTCTGGGTTGCACCATGGTTCTGTCTTTTGTATTTCCTAGGGAAGAGCAGCAGGCAGTGTAAATATGTACCCCAAAACCCCGTTCCCTCTGGGAACAGTTTGTCCACCCCATGTGTCCACAGTTCCTGAGCTCCTCTTCCTTTTGTGCTTACTTTTTGTATTGCATTTAATCCAGGGGAAGGCTGCATCTCTCTCACAGGTGCTGGAGGACTCATTGGGCTGAGAGATTCCCCAAACATGGCATGAGTTCTCCACAAGTTCCAAACACTTATTTTCCCAAAGATTTCATGGCAATCTTGGAAGTCTGGGCTCTGAATGGAGTGGAATGCCATTAGGGGAAATATTACATCTCCTACCTGAGGTCTGGCTGGAGTTTCTTTTTTACTTTCTATTCTATAGAGCTGTTACACTGATCCTGTGTTTCACCTCAAGAGTGGCTGCAGCAGAAAACAAAATGTTTATGGGAAAGGGCTATGATATAAAAATATGATGCAGTTGCCAAAGCTGTCAGGAATTAAAACATTACTTCCAACTGCCCTCTGCTATGCCTTAGATACCAAATGACTTTGCAGATCCTTTTTTCCAGGAACAGTGGTATTCAAAGTGCCTGGCAAGGGGCTTCCAGGTTATTGTAAGTCTTGGTTACAGAGAGCAGAAACTCTTCTGAAAATAGTTTGCTTAGGGGAACTGTGTTCTGGTGTAAACCAGAATGGACTGTTCAGTTCTCATCTGTACCAGTAAAAATCCCTATCAGCCCTGTGCAATGCCCAGATAGGAGAGGGTAGAATATGCTTCATTTCCTTCCACATTGTCTTCTCTTACTCTTAGCAATGTTTCACAGTGTAAAGTATCAGAACTACAACACTTTTTTTCACATTATTATTTCTCCCCTTCAAAACAACCTTGTCTTTATTGGGCATTCTCATCCTTGGCTCGTGTAACTTCACCAACTTTTATCTCCCTCCTTTGAGCCGCAGCTTTTCCCCGCTCATCTTTGTAATCTGACATTGTGATTTGTTCACTTGTGTGCTTGTTTTTCTCCTCGAAGAAGATTTGCTGAATCATTGGGGAGGAGGCAAGAGCTGGGGAGGCAGCTGGTGGCCAGTGATAAAACCACGGCCACATCCAGCCTTCAGGGCTTGCAGGTGACAGCCCTTCAGTTGAAGGCCTGAGTCACATTCCCTTCCGAGCTAAGATTGCTGGGGACTTTGGGATTGAGGAAGAGAGGATGAGGAGGTGTTACCCCTAAAATAGAAATTATTGTTCCTGATGACCACAAAGTTTGTGCTGTATCTTCTGCAAAATTAATAATGATGCTGTGAGAACTTGCAGGCTGGGGGCTAAATCCTGCTGACTGTTGGGTGTTGTGCCCTTTTGAAGTCCTTAGGCACTGTGAGGTATTCAAATGCAAAGTATTATTGATCTTGCTGAGTTCTCCACCACCACGGTTGTGGCACTGTGCAGCAGGCCCAGGGACACGGCTCTCTGACTTTCCAGCTGTTTCCCTGCATTCCAGGTAACGTGAGAAACCTCAGCTGTCTCATGTACACTCACTCTGAAACCCAAGGTCTTCTGCCGTGTCAGCTCTGCCTTTAAGGCATGAGGAAATGAATTCTGTGCATAAGTATCATACAGAATTCAGAAATAAAGTCTTACCATTAGTACATGGTACTTTTTCTAAGAAAAGAGTTTTAACTTGGGGTGTTCTACTTAGCTGCAGTGCTTCAAGGAGGGGAGATAAAAAGTTGGTTAACAAACAAGACTGCAAGTCCAGCTGACCTGAGTTCCATTTCTCATCCATTTCTCTCCATTTTCTTTTGAGCAAATATTTTAAGGTGAAAAATGCAGGTTGGCAGATCTCAATGAAGAGACTTTGCTTTGATGCTTTATGGGGTTTTTGTGGGATTTCTCACAATGCCACTCCAGTGTATTGCTGTGCACGTGCAGGAATTCTACCCTGCTCTTATCTGCAGATCTCAAAGCTGCTACAGGCTGGATCTAAATAAGGAGCTGAGGCAGGGATGTCTGACTGACACAGTGCTTCACCCTGTCCACACTCTCAGGATGGGGCCTTTTCAGGAACAGGAATGCTCTGTCATCTCCAACTTCCCCTTCCTCAACGGAGACAAGAGATAACTTCAATTTTATAAAGAGAAAAAACCAGTGGACTTGACCACTGCTAAAAATCCCACCGAAGCTCCTAATATAGAAGAGCCTGGGATGTAAGATAAAGCCCCATTGCTTCAAAATTGTTCAAGAGGAAGGCAGAATCAATGGGGATGGGTTTTTAAACCCCTTGTTCTTCATGAGGAAGCCTTGAAGCTCAGAACTGTGTTGGCTGGTGCTCAATGTGGCTGTTGGACCTTGCTAAGGAGCCCTTGATGCACGGGGGAATTAAATGGCTTAAAGGTTGCTCATGACCTGGAGAGCTGTAGATTATGGGCTGGAGCAGAATCAGCTGTGAGAAACTCGGCCTGAGAGTGGTGCAGAAACCACAGGGCTGTGACTCAGCTCGTGTAACTTTAGATGCCTACAGATACTGGGCTCCCTCTCTTCAGGGAGAGAAGTAGGTGCATACAGGGCAGGACTTCAGCCCTGGTTTAGATATGTGCTTCAGGAGCAGAAAAATCGCTTCCTAGGTATGTTTCTTATCAAAAAGGGAGCCTTTGAGTCACCAGCTCACAGCAGAGATCTCCTGACCCACTGCTGAAGGTTTCCTGCCTCATATCCCATGGAGAGCTGGGGACAGCACCTGCACCCAGGCAGCCGAGGATGAGCACATCCTCCCAGCACAGGGGCAGGGCTTGCATCTTTCAGTAAAACCCCCAGATACAGGCAGGAGCCAAGACACCAGGTTGAACCAAAGGTGGTGGGATGCAGGATGAGGGCTGTCCATGTGGTCTGGATGAGCAGTGACCTGATAACAGCATGCTCTGGCGGGCTGAAGAGCTGTAGGTGTGACACTGGTTCATCCTGCACGGCCCAACCTCATCAGGGAAACCAAGCAGAGGATGTGCCCTGCAGAAATCTCTTACTCCCCTCCCTGTCATGGCTGAGGTGTATGCACAGGGAGCTTGCACAGGTCCAGGGGAGCTCATCCGAACACAGGAGGGTGTCCCTGGTGTGATCTCAGCTGTATTGATTTGGTTATTGCTGCCCTAGGAGAAGATGTGAAGGGGTATTTGCTGGCTCATGCTTTTACAGCTCAGATGGAAATGGTCAGGTTTTCCCCCCTTCTATTCACTCAGGGGTTTTTACTATTTTTAGCAATTATCTGTGCACCAAACCTTAGTGGCTGGTGCAGCTGGGAAGGGGTAGATCCCCCTCCCAACCTTTAGGGAAGGCAGCACGGAGGAGAAGTGCTGCTCTGGGCACTGAACAGGAGCAGCTGGCTCAGTAAGCATCTGCAATGTTTGTTGTAAATCTGACTCTCCCACTGGGCAATGCTCCTAAGAAAACCTTCCCCATGTGCTCCCTCATGAGTGGAGTGCTCACACTCACAGCTCCCAGGCTGCACTTACCCGGGTTATTTGCATGGATGGGGGCTGCCTGGGTGGCAGAGGCGAAGGGCTGACAGGCCTTTCCTGCCAATCTGTCTGTTGTTCAGATGAAGTGGTTGGAAAGTGCTCACTCTCCAGTTCCCTCTTTGGCTCAGGCACTCTGATAAGGCCTGGGCTGTCCTATCTTGCCCTGGGAGCTGTTCCTCCTCCCTAACAGGCTCCCTTCCCCGGCTGACAGTTAGCAGCCGGCAGTGCTTGATAAACTTATCAGACCAAAGCTGAGCTCAGTGCATGCTCAGCTCCTCCCCAGCCCCAGATTTCCCCATTCCTGAGGACTCTTCTCTCTCTGCCTGCCTTGCTGGTGGGTACAGTGAACACGGATCCCCCTTGGGCCCACAGGTCAAAATCAGCCCAAGGAACAGATTGAGAAGTGCTCAGATTGAAGCAGCACATTTAAAGTGAGGGCATTGAGTGGGATGTTTACAGCATCATTATCCAGCTCTGTCTCTCTCCCTGCAATATTATTCACCAGTGGAAATGCTCATGTCTGGTTTATCCTCCCTGTGTTGCTGCCTGCCCTGTTTCTCTGCTGGTTTCAAGTTTAGTGGGTTTAATGCAGGGTCTCACTGTGCCTGCCTGGAGGATTGCTGAGCCAGCTCTGGAATTAGGGTGCTTTGCTGGATTCAGTTCCTATCACTCGTTCTTGGTGTCGCAGTTGCGCTCGGGCGTTCCAGCCCAGATCAAGGCTCCATTGTGCGAGGTGCTGGATGTGGAAGATAAGGAGGAGCAGTCTCATTCCTGACTATCTTACCGTTGAAATAAACAAGTGAAATGAAGGGGAGAGGGGGAATTATTATCCTCCTCTCACAGATGGGGTGAAGAGCTTCTGAGAGCTCCACAGTGTGCTGAACAACTCCAGAAATCCAGCACTCAAGTCTTCCCTGAGGTCATGCAGGAAATGTGTGGCAGATCTTAAGTCTCAGTTTTAGAGTTGCAGCCTTAATATCAGTGTGTGTCCATGGTGACTGTTGGTTTTAAGATGGTGGGTCAGGAATTCTGCAGGGATCTGTGTTTTCTTCTCATCCAGCACAGAGATTCACTCTCCTTGAATAATTTTTGTGTGCCTGTTCTGGGTTGCCTCCTCTCTGTGGATGTGCTATTCCAGGTGAAAAAGGGGGGAAAAAAATCTCTGCTTTGTGAGCAGATTGTTTACAAAATGGTTTGTGATGTACTTTTAAAATTATTACTCTGTAGTAGCCGTGCAGGTCGAGCTCCATATCCAGTCCCATGTTAGGCCCTTAATGGCAGGCAGGAACGTTTTCCCTGTGTAAGGAAATGTGTATGCAGCTATTTCTGGGAGAGTGCCCCACACCTTCAGGTTTTCCTCTGTGTGCTATGCTCATGGGCTGGAATTGAACTGCTGGTGTGTCTCCATCCCCTGTGACTGGGGAACAACCTGCTGTGAGGACAAGGGACTCTGCTCTTATCTTTTTTTCACTGACAACACTTTCTTGTGATGTCTAAGGCGAGAAGCAACTGGATGCAGCAAATAACTTTAACCAGTAGAACCTACACCCAGCTGGAGTCTAATTCTCCCTGTCCTTCCTCTCAGTTCGTTTTTGGGCTTCCCCAACAATTGCCAACACAAGAAAGCTTCAGGATCTTGCCTTCTCCAGGATTCCACTCTGTGAGGTTAATACAACCTCGAGATAAGCTCCAGCCTAACGCTGTGCTAGCTGGGAACACCCCTCTGCTTCCTGCAGGTGTCCCGTGGCTCTGTCCTCATTAGGAAGACAGATTCGTCCCGTGTCCAAACTGAGATCCACCCTCAATCATCACCAGCTCTTCTGGGCTGCTGCTCTCAGCGCCTCAAGGCTGTCTGGAAGACACAGAGGCACCTCTCTCCTCCTGACAGATGCCCGGGGTTAGTGCTTTGCATGTCCCTCATTTGCTAAACAAAACAGCCCAGAGACCAGGATTTTTTTTCCCTAGCAATAAAGGGAAGAAGGTGTGAAGAGGGCTGGGGCAGTACAGGATACAGGGCGGGCTCAAAGAGAGGCAAAAACAATCAGCTCTTTCTTCAGCCACAGAGATTAGTTGAGATTTTGCTTTTTGCTATCTGTTTCCTTGACTGACTGACCAGAATGTTTGTGATGCAAGGGGAGGTGGTGGGGAAGGGGTTGTACCAGAGTGATCAGAACTGAGGAGGATTTGCATGTTTGGAGAGCAAGGCCAGGTGTGTTTGGAGCTGGTGACAGCCATGGCCTGGTCCTGATGGGTGCTCAGCATCCTTGGGTACCCATGGTGTAGATTCAGCAGCTCCAAGGAGCAGGGCAGCCCTTTGCCTGCTCTTTGGAGCAGGTCTGCCCATGGCTGGTGCCATGCTGGGAGCAAACAAGGGGCTCTGGGGCTCTGCCTTGTTTTTCCTTTGGGATGCTGGCATCCACAGGCCTAAGGAATGCCAGGGCTTGGGCATTAGGTGATCTGAAAGTGGCAACTCGTTATTCAAGAGGAAGAAGCTGTATTGTCTTAGTGGAAAACATTGCAAGTTAATTCCCTGTCCTCCTCCTCCCTCCTCGGGTCACCTCCTGTCTCTGGCAGTTCTGTCTCGCTGGTGTCTTTGCCAGGTGGCCCCCATCCACAGCCTGTGCCTCTGGAGATACACTCCCTGTGCCAGTGGGAGTGGGTCAGCCTGGATCTCCCTCGCTGCTCTGGCCACAGACCTGTTCTCCTGAGCTCTGCAGCAGCTCTCTGCAGCCATCCCAGTGTGCTGCTCCACTCGCTGCCCATCCAGCCAAAGTCGTCCCTGGATCTCCTGGGATGTGCTCCCCAGGCTCCTCACAAACACCAGGCTGAGGCTGGCACTGCCTCCTCCAATGTAGCTGCTCTTCAGGATTATCTGGGCTCAGTAACCCTCCCTGGAGCCCTGGGGAAATAGCAGACACGACTGGGCTGATATGTGCTGTGTGAGGAGGGAGAAGCTGTAGGAGCACACAGGACAGAAGATCCCAGCTGTCCACTGGAGTTTACAGCTCCTCTGTACCTTGGAAATCAAGGATAGGAATGAAATCTAATGGATACAGCAGCTCTCCTTCACGAGGCTCAGAAGAAACAGCTGCCTGGTTTGGTTCTGTGAGTGGTCACAGGCACCCTTGCCAATTGATGTGTGCCAGCACATGACGCCAAATGGCCAAAATTGGGGAGCTTTACGTGGGTCAGACACACCTGCTGTCCCCAGGGAAGGCTGTGCTGGTGTGCCCGTGTGGTTTGGGGCTGGAGGGTTTTGCTCCTGAGCAGTCCAGATGCTGACACCCTCTCTGAATATTTCTGTTTGCAGATTTGTGGAGGACAAGGGGAATAACAAACACAGTTCACATTTTGGACAGTAGTTTTAATGAGCTGCAATGATTTTACTTTGAACAAGGCTTGTGCACCTGTGGGTGTTCCCATGAGTGTGAGGGGCTGGGGACCAGTTCCACCACAGGTTATGCACCTTCCCCAGAATGGCCCAGGGAAGGACAGCAGGGATTTAATGGGGGCTTTGGCTCTGTCTGTTGGACCCACGTNCCCTGTCCTCCTCCTCCCTCCTCGGGTCACCTCCTGTCTCTGGCAGTTCTGTCTCGCTGGTGTCTTTGCCAGGTGGCCCCCATCCACAGCCTGTGCCTCTGGAGATACACTCCCTGTGCCAGTGGGAGTGGGTCAGCCTGGATCTCCCTCGCTGCTCTGGCCACAGACCTGTTCTCCTGAGCTCTGCAGCAGCTCTCTGCAGCCATCCCAGTGTGCTGCTCCACTCGCTGCCCATCCAGCCAAAGTCGTCCCTGGATCTCCTGGGATGTGCTCCCCAGGCTCCTCACAAACACCAGGCTGAGGCTGGCACTGCCTCCTCCAATGTAGCTGCTCTTCAGGATTATCTGGGCTCAGTAACCCTCCCTGGAGCCCTGGGGAAATAGCAGACACGACTGGGCTGATATGTGCTGTGTGAGGAGGGAGAAGCTGTAGGAGCACCCAGGACAGAAGATCCCAGCTGTCCATTGGAGTTTACAGCTCCTCTGTACCTTGGAAATCAAGGATAGGAATGAAATCTAATGGATACAGCAGCTCTCCTTCACGAGGCTCAGAAGAAACAGCTGCCTGGTTTGGTTCTGTGAGTGGTCACAGGCACCCTTGCCAATTGATGTGTGCCAGCACATGACTCCAAATGGCCAAAATTGGGGAGCTTTACGTGGGTCAGACACACCTGCTGTCCCCAGGGAAGGCTGTGCTGGTGTGCCCGTGTGGTTTGGGGCTGGAGGGTTTTGCTCCTGAGCAGTCCAGATGCTGACACCCTCTCTGAATATTTCTGTTTGCAGATTTGTGGAGGACAAGGGGAATAACAAACACAGTTCACATCTTGGACAGTAGTTTTAATGAGCTGCAATGATTTTACCTTGAGCAAGGCTTGTGCACCTGTGGGTGTTCCCATGAGTGTGAGGGGCTGGGGACCAGTTCCACCACAGGTTATGCACCTTCCCCAGAATGGCCCAGGGAAGGACAGCAGGGATTTAATGGGGGCTTTGGCTCTGTCTGTTGGACCCACGTTCCGTGTATCTGGTGTGGCCCTCCTGCTCTGGCTGTGTGGGGCTCTGCACCAATCTGTCTCTCTAATGAAAATCTCTCTAATGGGAGCCCTTCCCTGCATGTGAATTTCCATCTTTATTCCCACTCAAACCACGTAGAGCAATCCCAGACTCCTTCCCTTCTCCTTTTTCACCCCATCCCCACTGCCTGTGTCCCCAGAGTCAGGTATGAGCTGTTCTTTAAATGGGTGCTGTGAACATGAAATACACTGTGTTAGCCCAGTTACTAAGAAGGAACAGATTTATCAGATAAATGCCAGCAGGCCTGTACATGTCACTGTCTGGTATAGTGCAATAAAAATATACATTAGAATAAGTATAAATACATATTTACAGTGTACAAGCAAAGCCAGGACTACAGACTCTGGGTTTGAGCTTCCAGATACATATTAATGACTTACAGCTTAGGCACAGCATAAAAAGGGCAAGTACATTTTAGGTTTTAGGAGAATAACTTGGGATTTACAGCAGTGGAACTGAGGGCAGTTCTCTCCTGGCAATACATGGATTTTCCATGTGGACCATTTTGTCTTTGCCCACGATGGCAGCCTTCCTTCATAAACCTTTGGAGTGAAATGGCCACAGCCCATTCCCAGGGTAATTCCCACTGGTGTCATTGTCCAAGGCTGTGAGTTCAGGGATGCAGTTATGGAGTGAGCCATGTGTGCTGCTACAATGCCCCAATTAACTGGAATCACTTGTCTATGTTATAATAACGTTATAATAATACCTTGTCCTTCCTGTTAAGAACTCAGGGGACTCCACAAACCTGAGAGAATGGCCCCACGTCACCACGAGGGGCAGAAAAACAAAAGCCCAGTGCAGTGACTTGCCAAAGGTTATAGAGAGAGAATTTGGCAGAGCTTGGAGGGGAACTGGTTCTTTACTTGCTCCAGTGTTTTGCTTCAAGCCCTAGACCTGGCAAAAGGAGGAAATACCACTGCTCTCTTTGTATAATATTTGTGAGGTACTTGTGTGCTCTGCCAACATGTACAGGCTCAGTCACTTCCTCCTTGAGGAGAGTGGCTGGCAAGCAGAACTCTGGCCCTTGACATCGATATCCAGGGCCACTCCTGCCCATGCAGTGACTCAGGATTGCTCAGGACAGCTCTGAGTTGGCATGTCCAGCATGCAGTGAAATACTGTGGGACACACCAGCCCCGATTCCAAGAGCAGCCAGACTCTCCCATGGCACCGAGACATGGGGACAATGAGCTCCTGCCTGGTGCTGTGGTGTGGCTCTTCTTGGAGCCTGCTTTGGATCTCTGCAGCATGGTGTGTCTGAGGAATGTATTTAGAGACCCCTGTTATCAGCTAGGGATAGGAGCTGTTTCTTCAGTATTTTCCTCCCACTCCAAGCTAAAAATACAGCACAGTTAACTTGTCATTTGATCACAGTAAATGCTCTGCTGAAAGAAATGACTTTAGGTGTCTGTTGGCAGAATTTATGGCCTAGGCAAGTCTCTGCAGAAGGCCTGTCCAGGTCAAACACAGCTGACTGAATGCAATCTATTTGCATGCCCTGGGCTTATCTTCCCAGCCATCAGAGCAGAACATGGTTACAGCACCAGCTTGGCACAGATTGTTGCTGCCACCAGCCCAGGAGTCCCCTCCTCCCCGCTGGGCAGCCTGACGAACCGGATTCTGCTCCTGGTGTAAATCCAGAGCAATAGTGACCTTGGAGGAATTCCTCTGGATTTACACTCGAGCAGGTGATGTCAGATCTGGGCTGGTTCCTGCTGCAATCGAAAAGTGAAAGCTCCCACAGGTTTCTTTGGGCTGTGCAAGGCCCTGTGGTGCCAAACACCAAAGCCAACGGCACGGCTTGGCCAGTCCCCAGGGGAACATAGGACACCACAGGAGCTCAGTGAGGTGGATGGAGGTGCTGGGGACAGTCTTCTTCCCTGGAGCATGAAGCAGGAGCTCCAGCACAGAGCTGGAGCCACCCCTCACTTGAGGCTGTGCTGGGTCTCTCGGTGCCTCCGCAGATCCACCTTGCGCTGGAAGCCCTTGGCACAGAGCTCGCAGCTGAAGGGTTTGAAGCCGGTGTGTTTGCGGCTGTGGGTGATCAGGTTGGAGCTCTGGCTGAAGGCTTTGCCACACACCTGGCATTTGTGGGGCTTCTCCCCTGCAGGGCACAGAAAATGGTTTAAAAAAATGCTTTAACAGGTGGAGGAAGGAAGGTAGAAATGTATTTCAGCAGAGTCACACCTGACTGGCTGTGCTTGGGCATCAGGGTGCTGCCAGCCCAGCTCTCCTGGTGATGTGTCTGGATTGTGATCCAGCACCAGAGGATGGGAAGAACCAGGGACAGTCCTTTCCCAGCTGAGTGACAGCTGAGTGACCAATAACCACCATCCAGGGCTCAGTACAACCACACCATGCACCAGAGGCTGGTCAATAACCACCTCCTCGTCAGGCAGAGGAAGTGCTTCAACCTCCTGCTGTCTCACCCCACGTGGAACAACAACTTTCCAGTGCCTCTGGACACTTATCTCCAGTCCAATACCTCTGTGTCTGGGGACTGTGTATGTGCATCAGCATGATGGGCTCTAATTTGCATGTTCTTAGTGGAATATTTTGTTTCTCACCTGTGTGGATGTACGTGTGCTTCTTCATGTCCGACTTCTGGTGGAAGCGCTTGCCACAGTACTGGCAGGGATAGGGCCGTGTGTCCGAGTGGATCAGGAGGTGAGTGGAGAGGGTGGAGGAACGTTTGAATGTCTTCCCACACATCTTGCACTCAAAGCTTCTTTCCTGTTGGGGAAGGAAAATCATGGGATGTCTGAGGCTGCAAGACTTGTGACAGAGCCTGAAGAGTGATGAGAATTGTAGATTTGATAAGCAAATCTCCTTGGCTCGTGGACTGATAATGCTGGGTGCAGCACAAAGGGAATGCAGGGAGGGTTAATTATGGAAATGGATCATGTCTTGTGATCCAAACTCCTGCACCCTTTAGCAGGAGGTGAGGCACAGAGGAGGGAGTAGCAATGATCCTCCCTTCCCTTCCAAGGAATTCTCAAGGGCAGTTTGAGATTTGTGAGACCAAGAGCTACGACCTGTGGTTTGCAGAGCTCCTGTCCTCGTCACTGCGTGCTACAGGAAAGGCATCACGTTTGTAACCTAGGAAGTGTCACTTCCTCTGTAAGGGATTAAGCAAGAGCTGAGGTCCAGAGCTGCTTCTCTGGAACCATGCCACGCACCTGGGAGTGAATGTTGGTGTGCTGCTCCAGGCTCACAGCGTGCCCGAAGGTTTTGCCACACACTTCACAAGCAAAGGGACGGGTCCCGCTGTGAGACCTTCGGACGTGGACCTCCAGTCCGTGGGGAGTGGAGAACACCTGCAAAATGAAAGGCCAGTGATGTTTTTTGACATGAGGTGGCTGCACCTCCATCTGTTTTCAATTCCTACTCTTTATTTAAGTCTCCCCTCTGTGAGAACTCACATGAACTGCAGCATTCCCAGTGGCTCTGTACTTGTTGTCCTGACTAGGGGCCCACAGTGAGCCACACACTTTGGTGTGACCCCGTGAAGAATGGGTTTCATGCTTCATGTGTGCAATGAAAGTCCCTCCAGGCCCTCCCCATCCCAGAGGCTCTCATCCAACACACACCTTGTTGCACTTCACGCAGTGGAAGGTCTCCATGTCCGAGGAGTAATGCAGGCTGTAATCCAGGGGGGGCTCGGTGCTTGGCAGGAGGTGGCTCCCGTAAAGGCTCACGGGGTGCTCCAGGAGGGCTGACTGCATGCTGGAGGACATCTGCTGGTAGCTGTATGGCACATGGAAAGCATCCCAGGAAAAGCCAGCTTTGTAGAAGGTTGGGGTGCTCGCTGTGTTGGTGCAGTCCTTGATCTGCAGCCCTGGCATGGCCATCTCTGAGTGTGCAAAGGAGAGGGAGAGGTGAGTGTCACACCATTGCCTGAAGTTGGGCACCTGTAAAAAAGTTCCCCATCTTGCCCGACCTAAGGAGTTGCAGTTGGCAACTTCTCCTTGATTCAAATCCTGATTCCCCAGGTAAAGCTCCTATTGTGACTTTGACTTCAATCTGAGGAAATTTTATGGCAAAGAATGCTGTGGAAATTTTATGGCTAAGGGAATATTAAGCCCCCTGCTAGCCGTCCTTGACAGGGTGTTTGAACAAGTATCCTGTGGGCACCTGCCTTGACCCACACAGCACAGAGCTTCACTACGATGGGGAGGCTCATTCATGGGGAATAACAGCATTATCCTTCATTCTTTCTGCTCTAGACCAGAACTGTAAAGGGAAATACAGAATGCTCCTGATGAGCTCTGCCTGTGACAAGTTTGACCATTGATGTCAAAATAAGAGCTCTCATTTACTGAAAATCTGGGCCCAGTTTTAGGGGCTCCATAATCATCTCAGCCTTGACCTCTTTTGCAATTGGGATTTTGGGTAGCTGACCTTGAGCTGAAGGGCCTGGCAGCATCCTGCTCAGGTACTGGACAGGGACACTTTCTTCTTTCAGTTCAGGTGGGTCTTTTTCTTGTTTTGGAACCACACATTCCAGGTCCTGTTTCTTGATATCCTCTGGTGTCCTGTCTCCTGTGGCTGTAACACAGCAGGGTCATGGTTATGTCACAGTTATGTCACTCTTGCTGTTACAAGAAGAGTCTGTTGAGGTGAGTTTTGTGCTCCTGTGTGAGCTCATGCCTGGACACAGCTCATGCTCAATTCCCTGAGGAAGTGCAGAGTGGTGCAATCAGCATCCAAAGCCTGCCCATTGCTGACAAAGGGAAATTCCAAGCAGGATGAGCTAGGCGAGGTAGAAGGGGGCAGGATGAGCTGATAGGATACTTGATACCTGATGTAGTTAGAGAAAGTCAACCCTAGAATTACGTCTGTAAGAAGAATTTCCCTATTTAAAACCATTTCCGTTTGTGTGGGTAACTACCAATCACTAACTTATTAACCTCCCCACCCATCTCCTGAGAGAGCTGGGTATTGTTAACCTGGATTTATGGACAGTCAATTAGGGAAGCAGAGAGCGGAGGCAAGCCCTTATGCACTGAGCCTCGTCTCCTCCTGCCCACACTCCCATTTCTCTCTCCATGCTTGTCCCAGCCCTTAAAGACCCCAACCAACCCTTGTTAAACTTTGTAGTAAAACTCTAAAATGGACAGAGGTCCTACATGTGTCTCCTTTCTGCTGGAGATGGGACAGATCTGCTGAAGGACAGTATTTATCTGTTGTCAAAACCTGCCACTGCACCAGAGAGACACAACAAATGCCCGAAGGATGATGGCAGGAATGGAAATTAAAATGTTACCTCCTTTCTTTTTTATCAAAGTTACCTCAGGGCTAGACTCTAATTTGATAGCCAGGGCTAGAACAAAGGGTAAATTGATCCCAAATTTGAATAAAGAAAATTTGAATGGTGCCTGAAGGAAGAAGATAATTACCCTGGCCCTGCCACTGCTTGGATGGCTGTGGGAGAGCGGGAGCAGGAGCAGAGGGAGGACAGCAGGGAGAGGCAGAGCTGTGCTGGGTGGTGTTAACACAGCACACAGCAGCTGGCCCTTCACTGTGAGTGTGCAGGGCTCCTCACACAGGCACTGTTGGGGTATCCCCAGTATTTTCTCACTCTGGCTGTAACCTTCCTTGCAAATCCTCGGGAAGAGGTGGTAACACCCTGAGGTAGAGAAGATGCAGTCCAGAGGGAATGTGGGCAGTGAACACAGGAAACTGGAGATGGAGGTGGCAGAGTTGTGAGTTTGTAGATCGCTGACAACCAAGTGCAAGCTCTTTTCCCAACTGTTAGTGGCCTGAAGTTGGTAATTTTTCCCAAATATGACCAACTCCACACAGCATCTTATATCTCAAATCTCCCCAGCAACAGAGCAGGAATCAAAGGGAGGATCTAAATTTGGGTTCAGTGGGACAGTGTGGATTTGGTGTAGAGGAAGGACACACAGTAAGGGATCAGCTTGCCCTTAGACTGATGCCCCTGTGAGGAAGCCCCTGGATGCTCTTCAGCTCACTCATCCTGCTCCCTTAGCTGCCTACTCAGTCATTGATTCACCTCGGTGTGTTCCTACAAGCCCAGTGCATGGACTGACTCACCAGTGAAGGGAGAGGTGACCGGACCCCACGTGAGTACTGGCAGGTCATCTTCCACACAGCGGTGCTGGTGGTAGGTGTGAGCCTTTTTACTCTTCACCAAAAAGGATCGTGGCATCTTCCATTCACTTTCTGGGACGAAACACAGGAAAACAGCAGGTAAACCTTTGTGCCTTGGGGAGTAACTTCCCACTTGTTCAGATTAAGGGCACTCTGTAAAAATCACACTCCACAATCCACCCCAGGCTGAGGCAAAGGATTACAGTGACCTTTATGCTCTCAGTGGAGAAACAGGGACAGGTTTAACCCGAGAGCTGTGTTACAGACCAAAACTGTCTGTGCCAGACACGTTGGAAGCCAGGATCTGTCTCTCATAGTCCTGCTCTGACTACAGGACAGGCTGCATCTCTGATCTTCTCCTCCCTGAGAGGACACAGTGGGAACCACGGGTTAGAGATCCCCACTGGAGAAAGTCTGAGTGTTTGTAGTGCACCTGCAAGGGCTCAGTCCCAAGCCATGGCCTGGGCTCTACTGTGAAATTATTATATAAACAATAATGATAGAAACAACATCAATAGGAGAGAGACAGTGGGAGATCCTTGCAGAATGATGTGTGGAGGGTTTCCCTCTTGCTTGAGTAGTTTGAGTTGTGGCTGACAAACAAGAGTGGAGCAGAGGCAGAGCAGGAGGGCTGGGTGAGAAGTCACCTTTTGGACCCAACTCAAATACTGCAGACCGTTGAAATGGCGGGTGAGGGACAAACATAAAATGCTGAAATTTAATCACACCAAATTCTCTTGCAATGCAAGTGTTATCTTTGCTACCCAGAAGCCAGCCCGCCCTGTGCCTGCTCCCTGGGGCTGGTAACTGCTCTCGTGGAGGCAGGGTGGCAACAAGGACCATGTTATGTGCAGTAATATCAGCTGGTGCCTTATTTGCATATGTATTTGCATTTTCCCTTGTAATTGTTTGGACTAGTGGCACTAAAAACAAATCTTGCTGTATTTCATTTGAAAAGTCAGCACTAAGTCCTGGCTCTGCGTGAACTGGAAACTGAGTTATTAAGTTTTGTTCCTCCCTGAGAGCAGTTCAGTGGAACCTACTTATTTACTAAAGAAAATCCCCCAAAATCCAGAAAGTTTGCACCTGTTAAGCAGGAATGACATGAAATGTCTGTCCAAGGACACAGCAATCCTGGAATCCCAAACAGCCAGGGATGGAAAGGTCTGTTCCCCAGAGTTCAGAAGTGCCTGTACTACCCCTTCATGCTAAATATAATTACAGAGCACGGTGGGGTTTTGTTTAAAGGTCTGAGGGCCACATTTACAGTGGTGCCTAAAGTGGGATTCCCACAGCCAGGTCTGCTGGGGACAGAGGCATTGCCAGGGTGCCCCCCAGCCCAGCTGCCTTTGGATATGCTGCTGTCTTTTTAAATCTGCTCCAGGATTCCCACTGTTCCATCTATGATTTCAGGGATAACTCTTGTTGACTCTAACCATTTTTCCTCCTGAAATGACTCACCTGTTTTTCTTCATCTTTTTCCAAGAAATTTATGTGTAGCTTGAGATGAATAATAGAAAGCTGGGGCCAAGAGTAGATTTTTAATTTAATTTTAGAAAAAGGACAGAACAGTACTGAGGATGAACCATAAGCAGGCCCCTGAGGGAAGGGGCACTGAAGTACACGGCTGCTTTTTGCTCTCCTGGAACTCTCTAATGAGGTTCATTCAAAGAGCTGTAAAGAGTCTCTGCCCAGTGAAAAGCTGCAGGCACAGAAATAGCTCCAGCTCAGTGCAAACACAGGAGTGCTCTGCAGTGGGTTAGAACCCTTCAGCAGCTCTGCTCAGCCCGTGTCCCTCCCATTCCAGCAGCACTGCTGAGCTCTTGGTCAGTCCCAGCTGAGGTACCCAGCACAGACCCAACTCTGCCTTACAGACCTGCCCCAAGTTAAAGTGCTGCCTCGAACCCTTTGGCCATGGAATTTCCACTCATGTCACAGGGATTTTCCCAGGTGGTGGGGCAGCATTGTGTCCACAATGGGGGGTATTCATGCCTGGAAGCTTCAGACATTGGACTTCTCTGCCTGAGTTAACCAGTTCATTTCCCTGGGCTTCCTCCACGGCGGAGGAAGAGGCTCTGGCAATGGGTAACTGGCTGTAGGGTGAGTGTCTGCATCCAGCTGTGCCTGCTGGAACAGCCACTCTCCCTGCCCTCAGGCTAGAGAATCCTGGAGAATCCTGTGGCAGCAGCAGGGCAGCTCAGCCAGGTAGATCAGAGGATGGAGATGGGTGGCTTAAGCAACCCAGAAACATTTTATAGCAGTGCCCATATGCCAAGTACAGACAGCACTAAGTACAGCCCCTCTTTTCTGGTGGTGGTTGAAAGCAGATGTCCATGAATAAAAGGAATCTTTCTGGATGTGTTTGCCCCAGCCTATGCAGAAGTCAAATTTGGTCCAGTACCCTGACAGCTGATAAGGGCCACGACTGAGCACAACGATCTTCAATGGACTGAACGTTGCAAAAGGAAGTCACCTTCCCCCACCCCATTTTACAGAAAAAAAAGGAACTGGGAGCCCAAGGCAGAGTTAATTAACAACTGCACTGGACTGGCTTTGTGATTCACACAGCCAGGCTAGAGGAAAGCTACAAGCAGAGATTGTGGGAGGGAAAAGTACTGTTTTTCCTCGAAACTCCAAATTATCTGTAGCAAGTGATCAGCTGCTCCTAACGGCTCACTGTATTTCCCAGCAAAAGCAGTGCTACGGACAATGGACCCTGCTACGTTTTAGAGTTATTGAAGCTTCTGGCAGAATTTAGCTTCAATCTTTTGCTGAAAATTAAACTTTCTTTTTTTGGAGTCTGTTCCTTTTCAGCCCCTGTGGCAGCAGTTTCTACCTGGACTGGTAAGTGCACAAGGGAATTATTGCTTGGGCAGGAGTGCCCATCCAAAATGGAAGTGTTCTGGCATTTTTATTAATTCAATATAGGATAGAAAACAGTAGGTGGCTAGAATTGACATTCTTATTTGCTTGCCATTCATGCAGCTGTATAATAATGTTATAATGTGCCCTGAGGGAAAGACAGCAGGAGCCAAGGGGAAAAAAGCTGCTCCACTATTTTGGGTACCTCATCTGAAACACCTTAGAAGGGTTTCTTTCACCAGTTATAAATTCCCCAGTCAGATCTGAAAGCAGATCCAGCATTTGCATGTTCAAACACAAAGTTCCCTCATCCTCAGCGATGCTTTTGGGTGATTTTGCAGAGCATCCCAGGTGAAACTCGAATGGGACGCTGAAACACAGCAAATGGGTACTTTCTTTAATTTAGGGGTGGTTTCTGACTCCAGGATCCTCATTTTACTGGATCCTGTGTTCCTCATGAAGCCCTTACTCTCGCTTCACTTCACTGCACCCCAGCTCTCAGTACCCAAACCCAAAGACTGGTCCTTTGATGTAATTTAGAAGAAATTCATATTCTCAGTGAATTAGGTTATGAAGCCTTCGGTGGGGACAGCATTTGCAGGATTGTGCCACGCTGAACCCAATTTGCAGTGAAAGCTCCCTTCTAAAGCTGACTTGCATTTTTCTCTAAATTCAAGTAATTCTGTTTTCAGGTTTACAAGGTTAATTGTAGAGACTAAACACTTCCTCTTGCTACACTGAGTAAAACATTAAATTTTACCTGGCATTACACTGCTAGGACTCACTAGGAATACATTACATCACATTTCAGATAAGTTGATGAGCATACAAAGTTTTTATGCTAAAAAAGGCTCTTTCCTTTCCATTGCTTGTATTTATATCTTAATATTGCTTTTTTTTCTGCCTTTTCTTTTCTTTTTTTCTGGAAAAAGTGAAGCTTCCAAAAATACAGACTAGCTTATCTTTCAAAAGACTACATTTCTGAAGGAAAAAAAGCACAAAGTTGAACACGATGTGTCTGTGTTTTAAGAGCCCAAATAAAATAAAATAAGAGGTTTTATGGACTCTTGACCCTTTAAATATAAAGTCAAATTTGAAAAAATTTCAGCTCCTTACAACAAAATTAATCATGTCTTCACTAGTCCACCCTTGCAATGTCAAATGTACTTGGGGCGAGTAATTTAAACTCGACTTTTTAAATGGAAAAACGAACAGGACATTTTTAATTCCTGTGGATAAATGGACATTATGGCAAAGGCAGCAAATTATGGTGGGAATTTTGTCCAAGAAGTTGAACAGAAATGCTGGTATAGCTGCAACACCCAGAAAAAAATATTTAGACTGTAATTGCAGCATTTGTTCTCTAGAAAGCTCACGTAGCTCCCTGTGATGTTGGGAATGCCACTGGCTCTAGAAAACTTTGCCTTAGGCTTCCATGGATGGAATTACACAGTGCAATCTCCCAAATTTCATATCTCCTTAATGTACAGATGCACTTTCGATGTGAACTTGCAAATCATTTGCTTTCCTGCTTAATGTATTGAATCAATCTTGTGATATGAGAAGCGCCTATAAATAGCTAATTCCATATGCTGAAAATTGTTAGATTAATCAGCCTATATTTAAAAAAGGATGGAAAAATAATAAAAGATGGATTCGAAGCAAAAATCCTGAATGGCAGAGACTGAATTGTCATCTAGAAAAACTGGCACAGGTGATGGCAGCAGAGGTGTGCTGCCCTCTGAATGCAAAGGTTTGGCCCTGTAAAAGAGCAATGAAAAGGAAAAACACAGTTTGCCCTCTCCTCAATGGCAAAATAAAAAACTCTACAGCTAAAAGCTGCTCCTGCTGATGGAGCTGGCTGGGACACAGGTACCTGAGACCATTGTCATATCTCTTATATTTTGTTCTATTACCATTTTCACATGTGCAAGTGAAGTACAGGTTGTAATTTTAAAAGGTTCAATTCAAATGAGTCAAGTGCACTATTACCATAAAGGAGTCCTCAGGACAAGTGGCTTAGGCAGTGGAATATGTTACACATTTGCAAACACAAGCAAAGAAGAAGAAGGAGGAAAAAAGCTTAGAAAAACATATCAGAAAAACGAGAAAACCAATGCAATTAGAAGTGTTTAAAAGAATAAATCAATCACCTGTTTGAGGGACTTTGCTTTACTGGGTTTGCCTTGAAATCTCCCCAGACAAGTGAGATGTCGTCTTCTCTCGGGACTCCTCTTCCACTTTTTCACTTGGTTGCAGTCGGCTGAAATAGATACTTCTCCTTTTTTCTCTCTGGTTTTTTTCCCCCTGTTCCCCTCCCTGATTTTTCAATCAGATTATTTGTGTCAAAATCTGGCGGTGAAGAAACAGCCAATAAGAGGCAGAGCCCAGAAAGTATTTGCTTATCAAAACTTCCCAGGACTTTGAAAACTTGAAGAGAATTCACGATGCCCAGCTCAAAGCCTTGGGGGCAGCACCCTTCACTTTTGGGGGCAGCTTTGCCTTCTGCAGGAATACTCCTCTGTCATATTGACAAAGAGCATGACACAGGAAATAATGCACTGAACAGGCATTTGTTATTTTGTCTTTTCCTTAAAAAAAAATTAAATAAAAAAAATAAATAAAAGCCCTTAAGAAACCTGTATTTTTACACACATTCATCCCCGCATCATATCTCTCACAAACAGACACACCATCTGTCTCACACACACACACACTTACATTCTTGGGGCTCATAAACAAAACCATCGAGCACATATGCACAGAATTATTTTATTCCAGAATGGATCTTTTATCTCTCCAATTTCCAAGGAAAAATGAATAAACACTTGCAGGGTATAACCGAAGAAGATGCGTGTTAATCGCCCTTCATTTTCCCAGGCATATGTGTGTGCAATCCACACATATTTTAGGCGTTGCTCTATCTATATGCAGCTGTATATAGGGTATAAATATAGATTTAAGAAAGCTCATTAAGCAAGCTCATTAACAACAGCTTTGCAAAAAGCTCTTCAAGAGCAATAATAAGAATTTGCACTTCTATCGCTTGCTTTCAAAAAAGGTTTGAGAATGGGTTTGCAAATGTGAAATAATTGAGTGTCAAAGCAATGGCACAGTGGAAGGAGGGAGGATGGAGCAGAGGCAGAGTGACTGTCCCCAGGTTGTTCTCTAGCACAGGTGGGAATGGGAGCTGGAAACAGTTTTTTCTTTTTGAATCCTTGGGCATCACTCTTATTTGGAGACAAACAAGGAGAGCTGATATCCCCAAATACTTGGGAGAGAGAGAAGGGGAGTAATTCCTTGATTCCACCTGTTCTCTAGTTATCCCAACCCTCCTGCCCGTGCAGGTGCACAGTGGCATGAGCTGTGTGTGCCCTCGGATGTCCCCTCCCGTGCTCACAGCTCTCTCTGTGCGTGGCTGGAACTGCAGCGATGCCTTCCAAGAAGTTTATCACTCCAGAGGTAAATAAGTGTACAGCAGCTGCTGTGTGCTGAGTGCCGGACTGCCACCAGCAGGAAAATGCTTCTGGAGATGGAGTTTTCCTGCTCCCTGTGAGCTTCCAAATGCATTTCACTGCTTCCTACAGCTGCATTAACTCAGGGCTCCGTTGGGTCCCTTTTCCTGCTGCAGCTCAGGGTGGCAAACACCAGGAAGCGCCAACCTTTGCTGTGCCCCGGGAGCAGCGGGAGGCTGGGGCTTCCCTGACGGAGCAGATGAGGTCCAGGGACACTCGGGGCTGAGAGCAGAGGGATTTTGCATCCGGCCATGGCAGGGTTTGCTGTCCCCAGCACGCTGCCGGGACAGGCACGAGTGCCAGCCGTGGCATTGCCCCATGGCACCGGCCGGGCTGTGCAATGGGGTTGATGCAACTCGGAGATAGGAGCGTGGATTTCACCCACATTGAGAAAGATTCAGATTTTGATCTTAACCCATCTGTCATTTACTGAGCACAATTAATTCTTGTTGTTTATAGAAGAGAACAATCCCTTTTCCCGCTCCCTCCTCCCCTCCTTATTTATCTTAGCCGGGTTTTGCATGAAAGAAACGTTCCCAAGGCATTGTGCTTGGAAGCTGATTTGCATCCTCTTAAACACAGGCATTTGAGGGATTACATTGCCCGCTACAAAAACAAGCATTGTAACAGAAACCCGAAATGTACATTGCAGCTTCAGGGTTTCGCATGAAGACAGTTACAGGAATTAAACAAAACAGGAAAATGACAAGCTGCTGAAAAGGACTGAGATGTTATTTTATGAAACATTGGAGCTGGCTTCTGCCAGCACCCCGAGCACAGACTTCCCGTTGATACAAAGTGTAAATGGCTGCAGAATGTGGCTCTTAAACTCAAGACAAAGTAAGTCAACCACACACACAAAAAAAACCAACCTAGAAAAGGAGTTGTGTCAAAATCTTTAAGGTCCCTTCCAACCCAGGCCTTCCTAAGATTCTATGTTCAGTAACCACCCCCAGCCAGCTGATTTCAGAGGTGTTCCAAGGAGCACTGGGCACAGCCCTGTGGAAAAGGAGGATGACTCTGTCTCCAGTGTCAGTAACAGCTGTATCAGCTCCTTTGCTGATACAAAGAAGCCATGAACTCACAAGGCCCAGATGTAAGTGCAGACAAGCTCATCCCTGAGCTAACGGCACAGACACTCTCATTTAGGACCTTTCTCACCACAATGAAATGCCTGAAGGGAGATGGGGACTCTGCTGTGGTTTCTCCAGCTCTCACCCACCCCTTCTCCCTTTATTTTATTTCAGGGATTCCTGTGGAGCAAAAAGCTGCAGGATGGGAGTGCAGTCAGCTGTGTTGTGTTGCGTTTGTCGTGTTCTACTCTTCCCTAGATTTCTGTCTACGGCTTCCGTTCATCTCTCCACTGAAACCACCACCAAAAGGTGACTTACACGAGCTGAATTATAAACCCAGAGAGCTGGAGGTGCATTTGGGGCTGGAGGAACCTTTGAGCTGACCCCGTGTGGTCATTCTTATTTTACGTTCTTCCTGTTGATAACATTTTCCCTGTTCTCTCGAATTCAGGATCAGCAGAGAAGGGAGAGCCACAGAGAGCTTATCTGGGCTCCCAGAGGCCTGTCCTGGCCCTGACCCACACAGGCCACGGGGGATGCACAGAGTCCTGCTTGCACACAAGGACAGTTTCATTTTGTGTGCTGCTGTGAGTGCTTACTATGTGTCATATGCTCCAGTGCATCCTAAGTAGATAGATTCTAAAATGTACAGCTCAGTAATAATAAACAGGTTAATTACAACATAACACGTCCCTTCTAGTGCAGTCATTTTTCCTTTCAAATCCAGCAGCAAACCTCTGCTATAGCATCCATGTTTTCTTTGTCAATTTGACTGTTACAGCAATTAAGTCCCAGTAAAATAACACGACTAATTGCTTCCAGCTCTTTTCTGAAGCTCATCCTAATTTCCACTCTTTTCTGTGGCAGATTAAACAAACGTGTCTTCTGCACATCAAGAAAAAAAAAATTACCATCACTCGGTCCAGACTGTAATAAATATTAATTGCCAGGCACAAGGCAGGACTAGATTAAAAATATGCTGGCTCCAAGCAACTCTTATCTCATCATGAGGCTGGATGGCCCATTGCAGGTGCAGTGGGAAGGAACTATCTCAGTCCTGCAGGGATCAGAGCTGGGAAACACAAAAACTGCTGCAGAAGTTAAAAACCAACTGACAGGTCTCAGATGGGGCTCTAATGTGCTTTTCTCTCCTTACACCTGATGTCCAGCTTGCAAATTTAATGCCTGTGATTCCTGCTGGGACCTGGGGACAATTCGTACGGGCTCCAGAGTCAGATCAGGCACCCTCGGTGTGTCCCGGTGGAGCTGCTCCTCCTTGGAGAAGGAAAAACACGGAGATCCCACCGGACTGGGGACTGAAACGTAGAGTTAAAAACCTGTTGCACGTGGCACACAAAACCGAAGGCTGGAGATCCTTCCCCGCGGTAATCTCCTTTCTTCCTTCCCACCCTGCGTTTTCCACAGGGAAAGGTTAACCTTTATCTGGGAGGGTGGAATGTTTGTGTCGTACGGTTGCCGCATTCTGGGGCGGGGGGAAGAAAACAAAAAACAAAGACAGAATCCTTGCGCACGGTTTGGATGAAAAAGTCCTCAGGGATCCAAAAACAGGAGAAGGAAACAAGCTCTGCACGTTCATCAGTTAAAAATCAATGAGATTCGGGGCGCGTGCCCGGGGGGTCTGTCCGGGAGCCACAGAGCCGTGCCCCGTCAGCGTATCCCCGCACCCAGCGGCACTTCCGAGCGCCTTTTTTATTCCCTTTCAGCACATCCCCGCACTTTGCGCAGGACTCCCAGGCGGGACCCCCGAGAACCGGGAGCCCCCTCCCCGGACCGGAGCCGAGCCCGACCCCCGCCCGCGCCGTCCCCTCAGGGCCGGGCCTTGTTTACCGCCCGCGCGTGGCCCCGCCCNGCCCTGTGGGCCGGAGGAGCCCGGAGTGGTAAACAGCTGAGGGGAGGAGAGGGAGAGGTGAGTGCGCCGGGCCGACCCCCGCCGCCACCGCCGCGGCGACACCGGGGACGGCCGCGGGGACGGAGAGGAGGAGGCAGAGCAGAGAGATGAGCGGGGAAGCAGGGAGAAAGGGCTGGGGGAGGAGGCGGCAGGAGAAAGGGAAGGGGTCGGGGGGATGGGGAAGGCGGGGGGGATGATGTTCCCCCTCTGTCCCCTTTCCTGCCTCTCTCTGTCCCCTTTTCCTCCTTCCAGACAAACTTGCTCCGGGTCGCTGCCCGGGGGGCTCGGGGCGCTGCCCCCCCCGCAGGGTCCCCCCACCGGCCAAAGCGCCCTTTTAATTCTGTGTCTTTTATCGGAAAAGGCTCAGCACCCCCATTGCAAACGCTGAGTCGCGATTTCCAGGCTTCCCCTGCCTCGGTTGCTTGCTGAGGAGGTTCCCTTGTCCGGGGTTGGCTATTAAATAAAGCAGTTGTTAAAGTCTGTCCTCTCGGTGAGGAAGGTTTTTCTCATTTCCTTGCTCCTGGGTAGGTGATGTGAAGTCAGGATGTTGTTTACTTCTACAATAAAACATTTTGCTTCCTGTTATCACAAAGAACTTGGGAGGCTGCAGTTCTGAAGTTTTCACCCTTTGTTTGCTATGGATGCATCCTCTATCATTGTTTTATCTGTTTAGGCTGAGCTTTTCTCCTTGCTGTTCGGGGTTGGGTTTTTTTTTTTAATGAGTCTTTTACAAGGCAATGAGTGAAAGGAAGAACGTGCCTTAAAGGAATGTATGATTCAAAACCCCTGGAAATGACCCAGAAACCGGGATCAGGTTTTGTGTGCAGAACTCTTTCCAGAACTGCTGTTTCCAGAGAACCTTCCAGTGGATGCTAATACAGGTTTTCAGTCTCTGTGTGGTCTGATCCTGCAGTTTCCTGACATTAAGTTCTGGGGATAGTTGTTGGAAATCCGTCAGAATTGAAGCACTGCTGAAGTGATCCCATTAGGTGAAAAAAATTCCACTTCAATTTACATGTATGAACAACTAGAAACGAAATCTTTGCAAACTCTGGAAGTTTTAATAATCAGTGCAAACCTTGGGAATCCATCTGTCTGCTGTTGTCTTTGCTGAGCAGCAGTCAGGTATTCTGCTTATCAGAAACAGCTGTGCCATACTGAAGTTTAAAATAAAATCAGGGGCTTAAAATCCTTTACTCAGTGAAAACCCTTTTTTTTCTTTGTTTTTGTTTGTTCATTTGTTCTGGTTTTTCAGTAACCCAGTTCACCCAGAACTATATTTCTTTTATGGGGAATTGCATGGACTTCCAGTGATGAAAATATGGTCAGAATATCTAATGTGTCATGAGATGAACTTTAATTAAAATTATTTTATCTCTGGCTGTGTTTAATCCTGACACCTTAACTCTTTGTTACCTTTATGGTGACTAAAAAAGTCACGTTATTAATGGATTCCCATGTGAGATACACTGGCCAACTGCAGATGTTTTGGTGTTTGGACAAATATTTGTCTTCAGTAACTATTTGTAGTTTAAAATGAATGCTGGCTCTATTTGCAGCTGGACTGCTGGGATGTTGACTCGTCCTGATTCCTGAAATTCTTCCAACTTCCAGGCACCTTCTTGTCAGCCCTGACAGGAGCTGGGGATGTGATTCAGCCTCTGTATAAACTGAATGGCCTGTAACACGCATGGGGCACACACACGTATGTGTATTTGGAAAAGATACCTTTCTATTTATTAGGAAAAAATCCTTCCCTGTGAGGGTGGGGAGGCCCTGGCACAGGGGGCCCAGAGAAGCTGTGGCTGCCCCTGGATCCCTGGCAGTGCCCAAGGCCAGGTTGGATGGGGCTTGGAGCAGCCTGGGATAGTGGAAGGTGTCCCTGCCCATGGCAGGGAGTAGAACCTGATGGTCTTTAAGTTCCTTTCCAACCCAAACCATTCTGGGATTCTTCAATAATAAGCAAATAAAATAATCAAAGCACTTGGCAGTGGTGGGAGCAGGGGAGGGCACTGGATTTTGTGGCATGTTGCAGACAGGTGTGTATTTAAGAAAGAATGTTACAGCTTAGGGTCTGGTATTGTATGTTCATGTAGTTAATAAACATAATGAGCACAAGTAATGGTGTTTCCTTTCTTAGCATGAGTGTTTCTTTGAGTAGCACATTAAGATCCAGAGTAAAGTTCTTGCAGTGGTGAATTGCTGTCACTTTCCTGGGCATTATTCATGTTTTGTTTTTGCTTTACAGTTGCACATCATTTGGTGTTGTTCTGTGTGATGCTGAGTTTAATTCTTGGAGCAGTTAAAGTGCCTTGATGAGTACATTAGATAGGTTGCAGTGGTTTCAAGGTTTACTGAATTGCTGCCTAACTGTGTGAATATTTTAAAAGGTTCCTCTTGGGGGCAAAAAAAAATGCTGCAGAGATTTAGGAGTCTCACTCCTTGTGTTAGTGCCAAGTTTAGAGCTCTCTGATCACCTGTTTGTAGTTTAAAAGTTTCCATAGTTGGACTCGCTTTCCGTGTGTAGCGTTAATTAAATTGTTACAGAAAGCCAGGGCTTGTTCTTATTTATTTATTTGCTATTAATATATGCAGTTGTGTGTAAGGAATTGCAATGATTCCCTGATTCCCTTTAGTAGCTGGCTGGTTATCCTGGCTTCTGCCAGAGGGTGAAGTGACAGCTCTTCCATGTTTGGGCTTTTTATGACATGGATTGTTTTTAAACAATTTTCCCTCTGACAGAAATGTGATGAGTAGCAATTAGCAGTAGTGTATTAGCACAGCATAGAGTCCAAAGAATCTTAAATATTGCTGAATATGATTTTCTCTCTTTGTTTGGGCTTGCTGGGGTTTTTGTGATGTTCCTGTTCCCACGTCAGTTAAGCACCTGTAACAAAGTACAGGAGAATGTGTATAATATCAAGTTATAACTATAAATAATGATCTAGTTTAGTCATGGAATCTTGTATCAGATCATAATATAACCAGGAAAATATTTGCTATTAGAAGAAGTCAGACAGCTTCATTCTTTAAAGATGAATAAATAAATTAAATTGATTGTACTGCTGGTTGTAGTGATCAGTTTGAACAGTGGTTTAGAGTTTTTAGAGTTACTGTTTCTGGGTGGTGAAAAAGGGAATGATCAGCTGCTTGCTTTCCTATGCCACCAGTGGTTTTTCTCCCTGCTGGAACTTTTCATTCATTGCTTATGTCACTTGTATAATGGCACTGTTCAGTTTAACTGTGAGGGAAATGTAAAATTGAGCACGGTTAGGAAACATAAAACAGGCTTCAGTTTTTGTGTGGTGAATGGGAGGGGGTGAGGCTTAATCCTTTCACAACCAACATTTCAAAGATGTGAGTGAAAAGGGCTGCTGTGTTGTCAATCTGAATTTCTCTTTGAAAACAATTGCTGTAAAATCTGTCCTCGTTCATGGCTTTTGCCAAAGCAGTACCTGGGGATGTGACCTGACCTTACCTGCGATAGAAATCAGATGGAAAAGTGTAAATCTGAAGGTTCTGGTCTTGTGGTGTTGAAATCAAATCCCCTTTTCTCTTGGGGCAGAGGGGGCAGTAACCATTTACTGGCACACCCTAAATTTAACTGCTGGTTAATGAGGAGAGATAAAATACCGATATTGATCCCCCTCAGCACCCCCCAGAGTAGGTGCTCTGGTGTGTGAATTTGGGTGTTGTTGCAGGGAAGGCCGAGGGTGTGTTTGTGGTGTGTCCCCCTCCTCCCCACCCCTGCGAGCAGCATAACTGGCACTACCAGCTGCTTTTTCATTTGGCTTGAGATAAAAATACACTGAACAGAAGAACATCTTCTCTTGACAGAAATACTTACAGAAGTCATAATCTTTGGGAATACTCTGCTGTCTCTTTCTCTGTTTAGCCTTTTCCAATTAATATCTCTACGGTCTTTCCCTTTGTCTTGAGTTTGTAGCTTAAACTGTTTTGTGTTGGAGTTAAATTGGCTACTGAAAAAAAATTTAAACTTGGTTCTTGGCTTCTCCTTTTCCTTCTGTAAGATGGCGCCAAAGCTGTATTGGTATTTTAATACTTTTTACTAAGTATATCTTTAAGAAAGCTCTTGAATATAAGAATAAGAAGTGCTGTTGGTGTGATATTTTCCAGTGAGGTTAAAATGTTGCATTTTAAAAGGTATTTAAACAGACTTTTTTCTACTCTTTGCTAACCAAGTACTTTGGATCTTTTATATAAAACTAGTTTTAAAAGTTAGTGAAGAGTCAGTGATTCAAATCACATGGAAAACTTACTTGTTTTAATCCTATTAGCTGCAAGAACGGCTGCAGGGATGTGGAAATTCTTCTGATGAGGGAATGATTGCAATATCTGGGGATGGAAGCATTGGAGAGACTCATCCTGTAACTATGTATTTGAGCAGAAAGCCGTGGTGGTGATGTGATACTGTAAAGATGTCAGGGATGTCCTGTTCACCACACAAGTATCAATTCCAGATACAAAATACCGTGGCAGTCAGTGGCTGATCCCGCTGTTTCACAAGGTGATGGGAGCCCCTTAACCTGGCCTGTGCTTATCTACAAGATTTGAAAATCACATCACAAGTTCCTGGTGGGACTGTGATAAATCACACTGACACCACGGAGCTGAACTTCATCTGTCAGAACACGGCGTCTTCTGACTAAAAACCTGTTGCCTGTAAATTACTTATTCAGCTGCCTTTGCCTGAAAAAAGTGTGACATGATTTAAGGCTATTGCTGGAATTTCCTGGCTTGTTCATTTGTGTTGGGCACAGATTTGGAGCATCTCGTTCTTACTTTGAGTTTAAAATGACAAATGACTTTACCTTGAGAAAAAAAAGCTGTGATTTGCTTTTTTAAAGTTGTGGCCATTTGTGTGTAGTGGGGTGACAACATTGACCGGTTTGGTGTAACTTCAGATAAACTTCCACCTCCTGAGGTACCTGTGTGTAACATTGTCCCATTTTCAGATGTGCTTTGAAGTACTTTTATTAATATTTTGAATACTTTTGGAGTGGAGACTGCTCCACTTTGAAGTACTCCAGTGCACGATTGACAAGTTTAAATAAAAGATGCTGGATTTATTGGCACAAGGTCGCTCGAGCCATCTGTTTTAGTCGGGGAGCTTGGGAAATGATCCGTTACCTACGTGTGTGTCGTTATCGGCAGCTGAGCTCCCTTATCAGCCTCGCCCTTATCTGATGGCAGGGTTCGTGCGTGCCAGCACAATGGCACAAAGTTTGAAATCCTCTTACCTACTCAACATTTAAACTGGGGTTTTCCCCATCTGTCTGCAGAGGTATTGCTGAACCTGACTTCCAGAACCCATCCATAGTCTCTCCAAAGGTGTGTTTTATGATTTCACCAGGCTGCAGCTTTTCCTCTGGCAATATCAGAATTAATGCAACTGTTGTTGAGGTTTTAACTAGTGTGACAAAGATCTGCTCCAATATAATGGTATTGCTCAAGGAAAATAAGAAAAAAAAAATCACTCTTTTCACTGGTGTGGGGTGGGAATCAAAGAGAAGAGTTGACAAGGTTTTTATGGGGTAAAAAAGCAGAGACTGGGGTTTCTGCTGCTTTAATTCTCAAAACAGGTTTTGCTTGCAGCTGCTCGGGGGGTGTGGTCATCTCTTTTGTTAACAATACTTTAAACAGCTAATTCATGTTGCTTATGAAGCTGGTGGATCTATTGCTTAACCATAGCTGAGACTGTGTCCTGATAGAAACTGAGGGACAGCAAGGCCCTTGAAAAATGTGTTCTCAGAAATAAAGGAATAGATTCCTTGGAGTGAGCTTCTTCCCCATGCAATGTTCCAAATGCAGTCATTGAGTCAATTCAATATTATAATGATTACTAGAAACTAAAAAAGCAATTGATTCCTCAAAATGACTAACAGAGTGGAAGGTTGATGTCTTAGGTTGCATGGATGTGTGGCTTTAAACTTTTTGAAAGGATGGTGTCACTCTCTGGGCATTGTTTGTCTTCTAAACAGCAAGTGCTTTCAGGAAGGAGTTGAAGCTTGGGAGTCTGCACAATGCAGAGGAAAAAAAAAAAAAAAAACAACTAAAAAACCCCAAACCAAAATCCTAAACCACAACAAATCCCAGCTTTGATTTTATGAAAAGCATAGATCCATTCTGCTTTCACTAAAAAGCAACTTCCCTCACCCCAAGTTTCTATTCTATTATTATCCAAGTCTTGCTCACACTCCCAGCCAGTTTTAAGTCTGCAGGTTTAGCATTTTGCCAGCATTAGACTAGAAAGGAAATAGCATTTAAATCTAAACACTTCAGTGATCAGACTCTGCTGGCTGCTTGTACATGAACTGAAGTTTCGTTTGGATTATTCAGTTATGGTCATTGAAAGCTGAGGGTGGAGGGTTTTATGTTCTGCAGTGGTGATTACTGGAATGCTCCAGCCAGTTTATTGCTGCTGAAATGCCAGTTGTGAGTGTGGTGCCATATTATCACCTTTGAATTTGCAATCAGTGCCAGATTAAGTAAGCTGATGTCTGGTGGCACTAAGAAAAGTGACCTTGGGCAGGTCTGCAACTGCAGAGTGATATGTTGCAAATGACAAAGTTTGCTGGTGGACACGTTAACTCCTGCTGTCCAGCAACTTTGTTAGACGTAAATATTCAAGAAAGTAATGTTTATGTAGGTAATTACAGCATTATCATTTAAAATAGAGCAGTAATCTGTGGTCCTTGGGTAATGCCTAAAAATGTTTTGTATAGAATTTAAAGGCTTAAATGAATTACTGTATGTTCAGAATGGTGAAGAATTCTTTGTGTGTGAGATTCTACCTGCCATAAATAAAACTCTGTAGCCACTTTGGAAGGGTCACAGTACAAAACTATGGTCTTGTGAAAGCCATCTGGTTTGAGGTAATTGCACAGCTTAACCTGTGGACAGTTCTGAAAAGGGCAGCTACAACACCTTTTGGTGTTTTTCAGACTGAGGGCTGACTGTTCTCATGCAGGGGATGCACAAATCTGCTGTTCTGTGTAAAAGTGGTGTTCTGAACATCTATCTGGTGTGATAAGGAAGAAATAAATCGTGCCTTTTCTTAACCTCTTTCTGGTTTTTCTTTATTAGTGATCATGAAAGGTGTGTGGCTGACAGCATTGCAGACAGAAGCTCAGCTCATCCACAGAACAGGTGCTGTAAACACAACTGCAGTAGAAAAACAATTTTGTGTGTAAACCTGGCATGTGTCAGTCTTGCCTTCCATGGGGGAAGTGAAAAATGTGTTCTAGCTCGGAGTGGGAGGGAAGAAGAAACCCTTGGTGATAATATTAGGTGTTATCTAAAGCCACCTTCATTCTGGAAGAATGAAGGGAAAGGTTCAGCATAGGATTCTTACGGATGAAATAAAAATGGATTCATTTTGTGGTAGGTAGGTAGATGTGACACCTGAATCTCTCTGATGCTGGTACTTGGGAAGAAGCCATTTTAAAAGCCTGAAATGGCTTAGATTTGCTCTCCCTTAATATGTGCAGCTGACCAGTCACATTATCTGCACACTGTTGCGTTTAATACTTTATGCAGTTTTTGCACTGCAGAGTTTTTGATGCATTGCTCACAAATCACACATCTGTGTGTGAAGGTGTGTTGTGCTGCTCAGGCTGTGTTTGGTGTGCTCAGGCTGCCCAGGAGCAGCAGCTGCAGCAGCCCTGCCTGAGCTTCCCAACAGCTGCAGCCTGGCCACGTTGCAAAGTCTTAAAGCCCAAATCTCTCAGTGTGCATCAGTGCAGAGCCCAGGGCAGTGGATTCCTGACCTGGTCACAGCAATGCAGAAGGATCTGGAGGGGTGTATTTTCTCTAGAGTTTAGTTCTCCATGCAAAGGACATGAAAGGTGGTTTGAGGAGGAATTGCTGTAAGAACTCAGGAATGGAGGGATTCCAGGGAGCTTTTTGCATTTTATTCAAAACTTTAGCTTCAGTTTACTGACCTGGAGAGCAAATGAAAAAAATACGGTAAGAGAATGCTCTGACAGTCTACATACTGAGGTCCTCTGCAAAATAGATTAATGTCTTTTTGAAAAACATGAAGAAAACCCTGCTCATGACTCACTGGCTTTTTGGAAACTCTTACAGGTTTTATTTGCAGGTGTGGAAACCCTAACAATCCTCTCAGTGTTAAATGGGCACTTGTGTGGAACAGAAATAGGAGAGATGAGAGATTTTAGATGGAAAAGTTCACTCATCTGCTGTTTCTTCTCTCCTAGTCTGGTAGAAAGACACCAATGAAGAACTTCCTGAAGTTTTAACCTCCACATTCATGTCAGTACGTGCATCATGGCACAGCAAGGAAATGTTGGTGAGCTCCTCTCAATGCTGGATTCTCCAATTCTGGGTGTCCTGGAAGATATAACAGCTGCATTCAAAGATAATCTCATTTGTGGTATGTATCCTTTTGTGTAGTTTTGGGAAGGGTTTTGCTTTTGCATCAATAAAGGTAGAATAATGTGTGTTTTTTTCCATCAAACACTGTCTTTGCAAATGCAGCTTGAAAGAAACTCTTGATATTTGGGTTTGAAATTGCTTTAAGGATTGAGGCTTCTCTTCAGTCCATTTTGCTTAATGGCATGGCTCCTGGAAGGTCTGTTACATAATTGTTAAAACGCTATTACAAAATGACTGGCTTTTCCTGAGGCAGAGCCTCAAGTGTGAGCTGATGAAACTTTCTTTGTCAAGTGTATCTAGAAGGAATTAGGTGTCGTCTACATTACGGGAACCAGTGGGATTTTGTTAATTAAAAAAAAAAACAAAACCAAAAAACCCTGCTCCCAAACAAAACAACAGACTCAGACTTTGTGAAAAGTGATTGCTGCCGTTGAGGCATCGCTTGTGCTGACAGAGCCTTTTCAGAGCATGAGAGCACTGCCAGTGTCCTTGTCCCTGAACTTGCTCTCCTTTATCTACTGAAGGGAGAGAACATCAACACTGAACACTTTACCTCTACTGGTAAAGTACCCTTGCAGCTCAGCTACCTGTAGGGTTTTATGGTGAGACAGTAATTGTTGGTTGTTAAAAAACCTGGTTCCTTTCCCTGAGCCAAATGCAGTCGCTTGAATGGTTTGGAACCAGGAAATGTAGTTGAGAGGTCTCATTTTCCCAAAGGTCTGCTAAACACCAAGGACTGCTTTTTGTTAGAAATTGTGTAACAGTTGCTTAAAAGTTCCTGCAATGTCCTTGTAGCAAGTGCTTCATTTTTAGTGTATTGAGAATGTTTGTGGGTTTTTTCCTTGCTGTCCCCAAACTGACAGACCGTGGGCCTATGCTTGTCAACAACCTGGTGGACTATTACTTGGAAACCAATTCTCAGCAGGCACTGCATATTCTGTCCACTCTGCAAGAGCCTCATGACAAGGTAAAAAAAAAAAATCTTGTTACGGCAGATTTTAGCCTGGTATTGAAACAGCCTTTAAATAGCATCTGTTAAAACTCTAGGGGTTCCACTCTGGTGTAGAATTACCTTGCTGTAGAGATGTAGTATCTCTGTAGTAAGAGTAGTTTAAGCTTTGAAAAACTTCAGAGGTCTCTGTTTCTTGAGTTGCTTAAACTGACCCAGTTAAGCAAAGAACCTCTAAAAAAGAAAGGATTTGGAGGATTAATGTTGTCTCTTTACAGTGCTCCTGATGCTGGATGTGTTAGCCTAAAACAAATTGGGTATTTTGAGAGCAAGTAAGGGTTTTAAATAGGTTGGAAATGGAACTACAAGTTGGCTGCTGCCTAGATTTTTTTTATTATTATTATTTACTTATAAACATTTTGAAGTGCAGTGACTGCTTCTGGCCTGTATAGTTTGCATTTGTCTACCAGAAGTCTCAAAGTTATTGCAGGGTTCTGTTTGCTCTGGGATCCTGTATATTTGTGAAATGCCCATAGTTTCCATACTGACAGACTGCTGAATATAGATTGGTGAAAAAGAATATCGAGCAGTTAAATATAAATACCTTTCTTTTCCTTTTTCTACCACTCTGCAAAACCCTTTATCAGCATCTACTGGACAAAATTAATGATTATATGGGCAAAGCTGCTACTCGTTTACCCACCCTCTCTCTGCTGGGACATGTGATAAGACGACAACCATCTTGGAAACACAAACTTTCTCAAGCACCTCTCCTGCTTTCATTACTTAAATGTCTCAAGGTAAGAACAGTCGGTGCTGTCCATAAAACACCTGGTACATGCATACAGATGCAAGGCATTTGATTCCTGTTTTGATGTCATTTAGTTAAGCCACAGTGCTATTAATATCTGCTGAATACTCTGTGCTGATCCTGTTATTGCTGACAATCTTGTTTCTAAAAGCCACTGTCACTGTGAGTTAGGAAAGTTTATTAATAAACTTTTCCAAAATAAGTTAAAGGCAAGAGGGTCCTTGGTGAAGTTGATGGATATCTGGAATGTGAACCTAATGAGAAATACAGTAACTTCCCACTGGTGCAACTTGAATTTGCGTGTCCTCTACTTGCAGTGTAAATGGGCCATGCAATGGACTATTCCATGGTGAAATTACCTTGGAATTAGCAGACTTTCCCTTCTTAGCTACTGATGTGCTCGATTACACTGAGGTAGCTGTTCCCCCAAGCTTTGTGGATTTTCTCCCCCATCTGCAGATTGATCAGCTATAATACTGTACAGTATTGTACCAGTGAATAAGGAGTGGAAAGTGCTTTGAGACCTAGAATGCATTGTCAGTAATGGAATTTATTATGATAGTGAAAGATCCACATTAGTCATGAAGTCACGTTTAAATGCACGATGCACTCAAGTGCCAGCGCTCCTCAAAACAAAACAACCACAAATTTGTAACTGCCAAAGGAGCAGCTCCAGCTGCTGTTGCTGGAGCTCCTGACGTGCCTGACAAGATCTGTTGCCCTTTGCAGCATGACTGAGAGAGGAGTGAAGTGTGTCAGCGAGCTGCTAGGGGTAGGACAGAGATGTGGAGGTGCTGGGGATGTGGACAGAGGGTAGGGATGGACAGGAAATGTGCTCTGATAGGTTTTGTGTGACTGAGGGAGAGTAGAGGCTGTAGACACACAGAGGAGGATAAACCCCTAAAAACTGACTGTCCCGTCAGCCTGAGTGGCTCCTGGGCCATACCCAGAGCAGCTCAGTGGCACCTGCCCACAGCCTGACCTGTGCTCTGTGCACCCTGTGCTGACAAAGCAGAGGAGCTACCAAGGAAAATGTGCACTAAACTGGGGAAGCAAGGAAAGAGTCTGAACATTTTCTGTGTCCTTTCCTAAAATCTGATCCTCTGTTCCTGTTTCATCCAGCCAAAGGTTTGTACTGCCACATCCCTTTCTTGTGGCACGAGCCAAGGTGTTCTAGTCATCGTTTGAATTACTGCCTGGTGAAATCTCCAGCAGCCAGAGCCAGCAGCCAGGTTTAGTAGAAAAGCTTTTGACCCCTGTGTTGGTAACTGGCCAACACACTTGAACACCCTGATCAGATCTGCAGTTTCTGAGCCTCTGAATGCTGTGTGTGTTTAGCTCTGGGGAGGAAGGTGGCACATAAGATGCTTCACATACCAATATTTTTTTTACTCAGCTGTGGAACTGTGGTGATGTTCCCTTTTTAAGTCAAGTGTTTATACAGAAAAGCAGAAGAGTAGGAGCAAGAATCCCAAATCTATTTTTTCTTCAAGTTGTTCTGTATGAAAAAAACTCAATAATCTTGGATCATTAAGTTCTTGTAGGTTTCTGAGGGACTGTTTCAATAGAGAACTTTTTCCATGATGATGATTCAGTGTTCACTTCATCCTTGGAAAAAATTAAGTTCAACACATTTAACTAATGCAGGTTTTTTCCCTTCTTGCAGACTGACACAGATGTAGTAGTACTCACCACAGGTGTCCTAGTGCTAATAACCATGTTGCCAATGATTCCTCAGTCTGGCAAACAGTACCTTCATGATTTCTTTGGTATCTTTGGGCGTCTCTCAGCCTGGTGCTTGCAGAATCCAGGTGAGATTTCAACTTTGTTGCATGCAGTTGTGGTTTAGCAGTATCCTTGTGACTCGTGTGAGCACATTCTTTTGTGAGACTCTTAATGGTCTGAGATTATTTAAACACAGAAAATGATGTATTAAGCCCACAAGCTGTTCTGTTCTTTGAGAGCATGGGGGAGTTCTTTGCTCAGAATTTAGAAGTCTCTTAGAGAATCTTCCATGTGGTGCTGCTACTGCATGAAATTTCACTGAACCAAAGTACTGCCCTGATGACAGTGAAAAGCAGAGATTGATCTTAATGGAGAGAGAAGGGAAAATGCTGAGATTCCCAGAAGTAAATGGGGAGGGGAAAGAAGCAACATATATAAGAGTTTCTTTTAACTATTCATTGTCATGAAGGTTGGTAAAACTGGTTTTCTCAGAGCCCTGGCTTTGCTGAACTTGTTGTAAGGGGTCTGATGTCTAACACCAGCAGTATCTGTGAGTGTGGCTCATGGCTGAATGAACAAATGCTGTGTTAAGCACATAGAGCTGCTATTTAGAGAGCCATTCTCCATTGCAAGTAGGATTGGAACTTCTGAGGTGGAGACTAAGATTTGTCTGTTGTGATTGCTTTTGGTGGCTACAAGCTTTTAGTTTTTACCTTTTGAAATGAAACAGACCTTAGTTTCTTTTTTTAATCATTCAGTCAGTCTTACTCTGGCTCACTATCTAGAGGAGTTTCAGGTTTTAACTTGGATAAAAACAAAGCTGTGCTTTGAGAATGACAGCACACTGGTTGGAATTAATGGTCCTTATCTTAATTTCTGGGTTTGCTGTGAGCTGATGACTAAGTGTTGCTTGTTTTCTGAGAAGACTTCACAGTTTCACTAGGGACTATTTGTACCTCAGAAGACTTGTTCCAGTTAACATTTCAAATTTAAAAGTACTTCGCTTGCATTCTTAGAACTTTTGTTCTTTTCTCCAATGTAATGAAAAAGATTCTAACTACTTTTTCCAGGTCATGTGGCAGAGATTTATCTTGTCCATCTTCATGCCAGCGTTTATTCTCTCTTTCATCGTCTTTATGGAATGTATCCTTGCAATTTTGTCTCCTTTCTGCGCTCTCACTACAGTATGAAGGAAAACCTGGAGACCTTTGAAGAAGTAGTCAAGGTAAAATGCTGCTCATCTGTGTATTATCTGAGGCAAGGAATTTATAGCTATATATTCTAATTTAATACAATTAATTTGTGAATTCAGCTGAGGGCTGATCAACAAAACAGTATAAAAATGGGCAGTTTGACTGAAAGCTCAGTTGGGATCAAGTCTTGAAGCTGTGGTGATGTGTATTAACCTTATCTGTTAAATGTAACATTCTGAATTATTGGGATCAGTAGTTTGCTCATCAGCTTTGTGTGGTTTAGTGCAACCCAAAGGTGCTGCACTGATAACAAGTCTTTCTTCTTCCTCGCAGCCAATGATGGAACATGTGCGAATTCATCCGGAGCTAGTGACTGGATCTAAGGACCATGAACTGGACCCACGAAGGTATTATATGTTCTCTCTGCTATTAGGAAAGGCTCAAATTGAGCAGCTTTCAGTGGGGTTATTTCAGAAGGTTGCAGCAAAACCTCTTCTGTCAGCAGCAGTTTGTGTGGGGGTGTTTTGCCACCCAGATTCGTAGGTGCACCAGGTAAACACAGACTCTTCATCCCAGCTTACAGCTGGATGAACAAGCAAAAACTGTTGTGAAAGGTCATTAACAACAATGTTGGGGTTCTAAATTCATTTTGTGTCTGGGATGGCATCTGTCTTCTACTTTACTTTATCTTATTTTTATGACTTAATGATCAATCACCCTCATAAAGATCTAAAACAGTTTGCCTATAATGAATAAAGTGAAACTACCAGAGATGCTTCATTGGCTGGAGGTTTGGGTCATATTCCTTGGATTTGTTGAAGTATTTGATGGGATTTAAGTGTTTAAAATGGCTTCAGTGTGTCTTGTTTTGGTACCTAGATATTGGTTCATTTAACAGATCAGTTCTTTTAACAGGTATGTGTTAACATTATCAGCTGTATTAGTTTTCTTTAGCAATAGGCTCATTTGCCTGCAGCAGCACCACTTGCTGCTTTTCTCTTGTCTCCACAGGCCCAGCCACTGAAGAGGAGAATTTGACTCTTGTTGCTGCACAGTAGTGCTCTTGCCCTGCTTTTCAGAGCCACTAGGAAATCACTCCTAACTGGGAACCCATTGAATGTCACAATGCTCAATTTTGCAGGGGGGAGGGTGGCACCACTCAGGAGCACAATTGGCACAAACCTACCAGTGGAAGCCTTCTCTTTTGGTATCTTGGACAGAGAATATCTTACTTTAAAAAGCAACCCAGCCTTTAATAGACAGCCTTCTGGGCTTTCTCTTCTTTACAGTGAACTTCCATCCCCTGAAATATCAGGCAGATCTAATCTGGCTGCTTAATTTAGTGAGAAGTAGTTTTCAGGATGAAGGAGGTAGTGATAGTAAAAAACATTCCCCAAACTTGGGAGGAAAAACACAGATCTGAAACTGGCATTGCAGACAGTGTTTGCTTAAATAATACAGATTCCCTCACTGCTGGCATGTCTTAATTTTGACTACCAACATCTGAGTGTAGTTGAGCTGATTTCTACAGCTGCTGAAGCTCAGGATCAACCAAGTCTTCGTATGCTGTTCCTCCTTTCCAGAGTGCTCCATGGCAGACCTTTATGGATCTCTGTGTCAAAGCTGTTTGTCTCCTCTTTGAGACCCCCTCTCACAAGTCATCTGGTTGCAATTTCTGTCTGGTGCCTTGTTCCAGTTGGGCTGGGAGCGTGCAAAGCTGTCTGGAACAAATGAGCCATCCTACAAGCCAATTCCTCCTATCTCCAGGATCTCTTGTTTTTAACAATAATTGACTAACTTACTCTTTTGGATCCAAAAACTGTCTGCAGGTGGAAAAGACTAGAAACTCATGATGTTGTGATAGAATGTGCCAAAATCTCCCTGGACCCTGCAGAAGCCTCGTATGAAGATGGTTATTACTCTGTGTCTCGGAAACTCTGCACAAGCTTAAAACATCATCAAACTGACCCCAGTGCCAGCTCTTACATTGACACACAGAGCAGCTATGGTAAGACCTGCCTGATGGCTAATCAATACCCAATTGCTGGAGGAGAACTGACCCTAGAGCAAAAAAACCCCATCTCACTAATTTATCCCACTTAAAGTCTGATTCTTAGGCACCAGAAAACAAATCATTAAAAAAAAAAATATATAGAAATGTTTTCTATGTGCAGACATGCAGCATGTTTACAACGTTGTCTCTTCCTCCCCTGTCCTCCCTACCCAAAAACAACCAAATAAAAAAAGAGAAAGCTGTAGTATGTAATGTATTCAATAGATATTTTCTTGGGCTGGAAGAAAAGTCTCTAGCTACAAATGTGTATGTTGAATGGATTTGAAATGCTTTGATTAAAAGCCTTTAAGTCCTAGCCAGAAGAATCATGGGTTTGTATTTGATGTGTTGGATATTTTTGAATTTAGATTTTCTCTTTTTTTTTCTTAACTTTCAGGGACTTCTACCCCATATTCCACTCCTCGGCTAACACTATCACAAATGCCAGGGCAGCTACCTCAGATTCTGAGCCCACAGTCCACGAGGCTGTCAACTGAGCCACAGCAGGTAAAGCAGAAGATGAAGCCCAGCAAGTTTTCATGCTTTGCACTTTCATAGTCTCTTGTGCCAGTCTTAAAAATTCATGGGTTTGAGATGTGCTGTGAACTCTTCAGAAGCTGGTGTTCATTTCACGTTTTATCCCTGCCTGATTTCCTGTGTGAGAACCTGGATCCAGGTGTTTCACATGTTCCTCTTCTGAGCTCTGCTGTGTTTTACTCTGTGGCACAGGTCACCATCTGGAGCCCTTCTGCAGTGTGTGGCATGACCACGCCACCGACGTCCCCCGGCGTTGTCCCATCAGAGTCATCCCAGTCTGCATCACAGCCCTACAGCAAAGCTTTTGGCACTTCTGGTACGTGCTGCATTTTGGAATTAGACCTTCAAGGTTTGTTGTACTGGAAATTCTGGCTGTAAATTTTACTGTCAGTTGTTAAATGGGAATGCCACATCATGCCAGTTGATAGACTTGAGTGATTACTCTGTGAACTGAGTACCTGACCTAGAGCAGTGCTGATGCAAACTGAGAGAGGAAATCTGTGAATTCTGTGCCAAAGTCTGAAGCAACTTTTGGGAAACTGCTCTTTTGTACTGATGAACAGTTGAAAGAGATTTAAGAAGTAAATGCTATGAGATAGTGTTTAAAAGTACAATTCTTCACATACAATGTTCAGCTGAAAGGAGGAAAGGGGAGCCTGCTGAGAGAACTTGTGCTCCTTTTCAGCAGGGGGGAAAGGAACACCTTTGGGAACACCAGCCACATCTCCTCCTCCACCCTGCACTTCAGATGACTTTGTGCATGTTTCACTCCCTTCAGCTGCTGCCACACCTCCTAAAAAGGTATTACAAAATTCTTCTGCTGAACTAATTTGGTTTTTTTTTTCATTGACTTGCCTTAATTCAGTGACCTTAACTGAGAAAGAAAGATCAGAGTAGCTGGTTTATAAAAAATGTCACATTTCACTGCAAAAACTCATTTTCTTCTAAGTTTAGACATCCATTGCCATTTCCAGTTGCACAGTTGTCAATGAAATCTGAGGCAATTAATGTATTCTGGGTTTCTTTTGTTTTCCAGGAGGACAAACCAGATTCTGGGAGGCCTTTACTGTACCGACAGCAAAATGTCATAAACAGCGATAAATCATTGGGTAAACTGCATTTTCCTCTCCCCATTATAAAAACCCATTGTAAACAACTCCAGTTTTTATTGACACATGTTCCAATTCCCAAACACTTTTCCACAGGTTGTTTTTTTTCCTTGAGTTCTTTGTAGTTCCAAGATCCTGCCTTAACCTGTGATTCAACTTAAAACCTTCTTGTGATGCTTCTGATTTCATTTTAGCTATTCACATTCAGAAATAGCTTGAGATTTTTTTTTTACCTTGCTCTCCTGTGTATTTAAATATACAAAGCTACACTGAGGGCCGAAAAAGGATATTTATTTTTATAAAAGCTGATTATTTGAGGATGATTATTTTTATTAGAAGCAGTGAGTTGTATATTAAATTTTGCTTCAGCAAGTTTTATGTCCCATGTCTGGATCAAACTGTAAGGCTGCACATAAGGGTAGATATGCTCCTTCTTAAAGGCCTCTGGAAAAACTTCTCTATCTACAGTTATATTGCTGTACTTGAACTTTTTTTGAAGTCCTGTGGTATACTGAAATCAGTATGTTGAGGAACTCAACTTTTAATAGGTAAATATAGATTCCTTTTTCCATTCTCTGTCATCTACATCTGTGACAGCTGTAGAAAGGGATTTTGGCATTGTATTTGAGACCTCTGTGCTGTAAATCTTCACCATCTTCAAAGGGGAGATGATGGTGAGATTTAAAGCTGGATTCCCATGGTGTAGTTGTGTAGTACCACTGGAATCTGAACATTCTGAATTCTAAGTTAAGAACAGGCAAAGTTTTTCACTGAGTGCCTGATGTGTGACTGAGCTGAGCATGAGGTTTTTATCCTGCAGTATGTATCCCTCAGCTGCTGTCTCAGTTTTGATCAGCAGCCACATATTGGCAAGTTTGTATTACATCAGATTGCTAAACTTCCCTTTTTTAGGCAGGTGCTGTGTCCTTGTGGAGTCAGGTTAATGCTAATGTGGAAGTAGAGCAGTCACACTGCAAACAAGCCACCTTTTTAAATTTATGTAATGGGTTAAATTGCAAAAAGCACATCCTTCCTCACAGAGGTTGTGCAATAGCAAATGTTAAGTTTTCAAAATTCCATTTTGGGATCAGGACTGGCCTGTGACTGATCTCTGAACTGTTCTCCACATGGAATGGAACAGGAGTCAGATAACTTCCTGCTCTGGGGAAGCATCTGAAGGAGGGACAAGCTTTTATTCTAAGGACCTTGCAGCAGTGAAAGACTTGTGTTTTGTGCTGTGCTAATGCTGCAGAAAACAGCACCTGTACAAGTAACTTTTTGTTCTCTGTTTTTTTCAGACATCCCCAGTAGTAAAAGTTCAGTAACCTTAAGTGATCTTGCAGAGTTTTTAGGTGGGTTGTCGTTTGAAGATAGCGCTGAGAAGGACAGAGAGGAAGGTAATGTCTGCCCTCCTTACCTACATCTTAGCTAAGGAAATGTTTGTCCTGTTGAAATACAAGATAGATCATGATGCTCCCCCTCTCCTCAGATGCAATATCTAAAGAGATCTCCGAGATCACCACCGATGCTGAACACATGGTGCCTAGAGGAGGATTCGACTCCCCGTTTTACCGCACAAACGAAAGTCTGTCAGGCTCTCAGAAGAAGACCCACTCAGCAGCCTCCAGTGTTCAGGGACACAGTCAGACCTCTGAGCCTTTAACATCTCTGGACAAGCCTGGGCCTGAGGGTGCACGGGAAACACCCAAACAAACGTTTACTCCCATAGACAAGCCCTGTGGAGGCCCTGGAGAGAGCCCTGCTGGGAACAGGGAAGGAACCTCTGGGGAGCCGAGTATTCTCACTCCCAGCCCTTGCAAAGTACCAGCACAAAGGAGAGTGGTGTTTGGGAGTGGGCAGCCTCCCCTCTATGAGCACCTCTTTGAGGTTGCATTACCAAAGACTGCCTACCTCTTTGTTGGCAAGAAGACTGAGGAGCTGCTAAAGAAAGCCAAGGGAACCCAGGATGAAGACTGTATGTCCTCGACTTCTCCCGTGGAAGTGCTGGACAGGCTGATTCAGCAGGGAGCAGATGCACACACTAAGGAGCTGAACAAGTAGGTGACTGAAAATCTTACTTTGCAGACTTTGTTACTCTTTTTTGTGCTGGCTTAATTGTAAGCTGTGCCGGAAAAGCAGCTGCACAGTTCCTCCCTAATCTTTTTATACCAACTGACCTTAATTGTACTTTTACCAGGCTATAAGCTCTTTTGAGGTGAACATTCCATTTTTATATTTAAACTTACCTGTTAATGCTGCATTTTCTTTTTTCAGATTGTCTCTGCCAAGCAAATCTGCTGACTGGACTCACTTTGGAGGTGAGGAAATTTCTCATGTGTTTTGGCAATCTGTTCCTCTATTATTAGACTTGCTTAAACAATGACCTGCATACTTTTTGCTTGTGGGTTTTTAACTAATGCTGCAGAAAGATGATGCCCTCCACTAAGTCATGGTTTATCTGCTTAGCAGATAGCTGTGTTCCAGGGAGATGAGCTGCTTTTTTCATCTTTGAAAAGTGCAAAATTCTAGACACTTCTGCTTTTGACCATTGCAGACTTGCTAAGCTTCAGAGTGCAGCTGGTCATCTGACAGATCCTTCTGCCTTCTCACTGCTAGTTGAATTTAAAACTGATTGTTTTTCTTGCTTATTTATGTCTGTGTCTTGGTTTTGTGCTCTGAGGCTTCTGTGATGGTGATGGCTTAGCTTTTCTTTCCTTAATCCAAGGAGCAATCCATTCGAGGCATATACACGTTGCTTTGGGAAAAACGTTTACAATTTAGTGTTGGAGATCAAACAGAGCAGGGAGTGCAGCTCAGTAACCTCTTCTGTCTCTCACTCCAGGTTCTCCCCCCTCGGATGAGATTCACACCCTGAGGAACCAACTGCTTCTGCTGCACAACCAGTTGCTGTACGAGCGCTTCAAGAGGCAGCAGCACGCGCTGCGCAACCGCCGGCTGCTGCGCAAAGTCATCAAAGCCACGGCTCTGGAGGAGCACAACGCTGCCATGGTGAGCAGGGCTGCAGCTCCACCAGTGCCTGAGACACGCTGGTGCTGCAACAAGTGTTCATTGGCCTGGCTGGTGTCTTTTGGTACCACTCAATTTAACAAAGAAGCCTCGTTTGTCACCTTATTAAAGTCAATGTTTGTGGAGTGACTCGGCCTACAAGTTGTGTGCGCTGTCATTATTAATGTCAGTAGTTTGTAGTTGACTGCAGGCAGCTGAATCCTTCATGCCTGACCCCTGGCAGCACTTGCCTTTGGATAATGGTAAAGGCTTCCCTGTTAATGGAGGGTTGTTCACTGCCTGGCTAAACACCTTACTGCATATTTGATAAAGTGTTGTCCTTTTGCTCCTCAGCTGAGGAGTAACAGCAAAGGCTTTGATAACTCAAGTGTCCTTTCCCAGAGGTGTTCACTGTGATAGAATTTGAAGTTATAAGTGCACTGAAGGATGTCTCAGTACAGATTTAGGTGTGTTGCATTCTGTATTTTCATGTTATAGCTAATTCCATCAACAGTTTCAACCTCTGATAATTTACTACAAGAGCCAAAAATAGACTTCCAAGTAGGTTTTGGAAGATGAACTGTTGCTTCAGCTGTGAGGCCCAAGTCCCTTTTGAAAGCATGAGAGGCAGTTGAAAAATAGGCTGTTGCTCATTGTGCCTTTGAATGTGGCTGTGAGTTTTCAGCCTGTCCACTCTTATCACCATTTCATCTCCTTTTCAGCCAAAACCAAGCCAAACCCCAAAAGCCTTGAGAACATGCTCTGTATAAAATGTTGTATGTGTGGAAAAGTGTTGGCCTGCGTGCTGGGAATGACAGCTTTGCTGGGCTGAGGATAGATGTCCTAACTGCTAAGCAGGTGTCTTGTCTGATGCCTCATGTGGGATTCTTAACAGAAAGATCAGCTGAAACTGCAGGAAAAGGAGATCCAGGCCTTGAAACTGAGTCTGCAGAAAGAACAAGCAAGGTACTACCAGTTTCAGGAGGAACATGATAATATTGTGGCTCAGCTTCACAGCCAGATCCGACAGCTGCAGCACGACCGGGAGGAATTCTACAACCAGAGCCAGGAATTGCAGGTATGAAGCATCAACAAATTTGTTGTCTACTTACTGGTTTTAAAAATAACCTTCTTCATAACAAGGCATGAAATACCTGAGAGAAAGCTGCACATTTCTATTAGAGATATTGTTCTGATCCTGAATAAGACCATGCATAACTGGAAGTGCTTTACTTAGTATCGTCCTTTTATAGTTGTGTTTTGTCCTGTCTTCAGCCTGAAAGTAGGAAAAGGCAGGTTCTTAGCTGATTTGGAGGGGTCAATATAAATTGATTTCCAGTGCTAGGGGTTTTACAGCCTCCCAGCCCTGTGCCCTTGCTGTCCTTAGTGAAGTTTCAGAACCCTGAGTAATTTTTTTGTCATTTGAACAGACCAAGCTGGAAGACTGCAGGAACATGATAGCAGATCTGAGGTTAGAATTAAAGAAGGCCAACAACAAGGTGTGTCACACTGAATTGCTGCTTAGCCAAGTTTCTCAAAAGGTAAGAAAAGTCAGTGTTCCCAGGGTCCCTTTGTGTCTTTCTGATTATTTTTTATCTGGTAATTTTCTTTTTTGTTCTGAAAGAAGACTGCTGAGATCCATAGAGTCTGATATTAATTGCACAAAAAAACCACAGAAAAATGTATTTTGGTGAAGAGACTCTAAACTCAGTTCAAGGGCTTTTGAAACTTCTTATTTTGGCTTTTTCCACAGCAGGAATTTGCAGATTGAGCATTATGAATTTGTATTAAAGTTCTGCTAAATCTTGACCTCTGATTGATATTGTTTATGTCAGAAGTTGAATGGAAAAGAAAAGTTCTTTATGAAAACAATTTATTTAACACTTAACTACCTATGATGCATTGGATTTTAGCCTTTGTCTCCCTTCTTTATAAAAACATGCTGTGAACACAGTGCCTGTCTGAGAGCTGTGACTCTCCTGCTGAACTGCTCATCCCAGGGTTGGGTTCTGTTCCATTTCCCTTCCCAGCTTTCCAACAGTGAATCGGTGCAACAGCAGATGGAGTTCTTGAACAGGCAGCTGCTGGTTCTTGGGGAGGTCAACGAGCTGTACCTGGAGCAGCTGCAGCACAAGCACACGGACACTACAAAGGTACCAGTGCAGAGGACTCCTGGGGAGACTTCCCTTGAGGTCATCATCCAGCAGTTCCCAGCCCTGAGTTCAGAAGGAAAGGCCTTGTAACTTAACAGATTCTTTGTTCTGATATTGATTTTCAGGGATTTGATTTTATATTTGAACTTCTGCTCAGGTATTTTGTGCCCTGTAGGTTTGAGGAATATCTTCAGTGTGCCTTCAGAAAGCTAAGAAGGGGTTGTTGGGCTACACCTGGGGTCAGTTTTAGCCACCTGATGTAAATTCTTAGCAGTTTCTTTTCCAAAGGCCAAGGCTTTACTGTCCTCAAATATAACTGACAGCAGATTGTTGGTAAAATAATGCAGGGTAGTAGTGCCAGAATTTGTGGAAAGATCTTAACAAGGATTTTATGGGTTTTTGTGAGGTGTTACTTTAAAATGAGCATCCCAGCCTTCCCACTCAGTCATTTTTCTATTAAAAGTTACCAGTAACTTCACTAAAACTTCTGTGGTTCATATGGTTTTACTTCCTGACTTCAAAGAAACCTTTTTCTAATTAGAAGCAAGTAACTTACACAACAATATAACTGTTCCTGCGTGAGAGCACGTAATTAAAGAAGGTGAATAATACTCTGAAAAAAGTCTTCTACTGGTATTTAATGAAGGTTGTGTTGGAAAAATGGATTTAAAATGGAGTTTGTCTACTCTAATCCAGTGCAGAACTGGCAAGAGTGCTTTGATGAAAAGAGGTTTTCATAAGGAACATTAATGTGTTAATAACTTCCAGTGATGTGGAGTTATTTTAATAGTGTACATCCTCGGCAGGGCTGGTTCTCTATATCTGTTTTTAGAAATGCTGCTTTTATTCTAGCTTGCTTTAAAACGTGCCTATTTATAACATCAGAAACATGTCTAAACACCAATAAAAATAACACAGGATCAAATTATACTTTACCATTGTGTTGTTTGCTTCGAGGAGGTTGAAATGTTGCACGCTGCTTTTCGGAAAGAACTGGAGAAAGCAAAGTTGTGTGTTCAGCAGCAAAGCCAAAGGCTTGATGCTTCCCAGAAAAGGATAGCTGAACTGGAATCTCAGCTTGCAAAAAAGGACCACCTCTTCCTGGAGCAAAAGAAATACCTGGAAGATGTTAAAATCCAAGCAAGGTAGGGGCTTCCCACGTAACATTTTAGCTGTGCTTTGACAGATGCACTGTCAAAGCTGAGGCAGAACCTGGAGATTTTGGACATTCTGATTTCTCTCTCTGTTCAGGGGTCAGCTGCAGGCAGTAGAAAGCAGATACAAGGCCCAGAAAAGAATCACCCAGGCATTTGAGCTGGAGATCTTGGATCTGTTTGGGCGGCTGGAGAAGAGCAGCCTACTGAAAAAACTTGAAGATGATAAAACAGAAGCAGCTGAAGCAGCAGAAGAAAGGTGAGGGTGGTGGTGTGAAATCTGCAGGACCCATGTGGGATTAGTGCCAGTTTGGGACTTAGAACAGTGGATGTTGCAGAGCTGAGTGTGTGACACATCTGGTTACCCCCTGTCACTCCTGCTTTTCCCCAGAACTGTGGAAGGAAACCTGTTGAAGTACATACTCAGAGGCAGAAATGGAAAGTAATCAAAGTAATCTGCCCTGGCCAGCATTTCCCTCTCCACTGTTTACTTGCTGTGATTTCCTTGACACTGTGTCCTCTCTCTTCCCCAAGCAGGCTGGATTGTGGTAATGAAGATAAAACAGGACACAGTGAAGAAACCATGGGTAGAAATGGAGAGACCAAACCTCCCAGCACCCGAGGCAGCAGTAGCAGTAAGGGGGGCAGCAGCAGCGAGCTCTCCACCCCAGAAAAACCCCAGAACCAGAGGCTGAGCAGTCGCTGGGAGACGTCCGTGTTGCTGGAGCCCTCAACTACTGTCCCACTGACTGTAGGTTCACTCCCCAGCTCCAAGAGCTTCCTTGGAATGAAGGCACGAGAATTATTTCGCAACAAGAGTGAGAGCCAGTGTGATGAGGAGGGGGTCACCATCAACAGGCTGTCTGATGCCCTAAAGACTGAACTATGTAAAGATCCGAGCATGGAGTCAAAGGCCCCTCCAAGCCCCGACAACCTCTCGCCTAAGCTCCAGGAAAGCAGTGTTGGACAGCTTCATATCATGGACTACAATGAAACTCATCATGACCACAGTTAAAGAGGAAGATAGTCAATCAGTGTTATTTTCATATTCTTGGCATAGAACAGGAGGCGTGAGTGCAAGTTTAACTAAAAGCTTTTATGTTTCTTTGGTCTGAGCAGTGGCTCATGCAGCGGAGCAGGATCGATGGCCAGGAACGGAAGGAGGCTGCTGAATGAATGCAAAGTGGATTTTTGGGTCTGGAGTTGAAAATGCCCAGCCTAACTCTTGCTTCTTTCTCAAATTCAATCCTTAGCAGCGTGTACTAATTTGAAGGGACAACTGTTAGCATTTGCAAGTATTTTTTTCCCTTTCTCCCTGTCCCCAGTTGAGTGGCTGCGTTTATGAACTTGAGTGCAATATGAGGCCAAATTAACATTTGTGAGTTTACTCTGAATGCTTTGTATTTCCTTGCAAGCTTCCCATTTAGAACAGTTGGTTGTGCTGCCTGTCCAGGTGACTTCGGTTCCTTTCATCCTGGAAAGAAGCAGCACTAGGATTTCCAATGCATTCTCTCTTTTTGCCTGTCCACTGTCCCACATCCCTCAGAGCCCAGCCTTCATTAAGTTGGAGTCTGATTGAATACCCAAACGTTTAAAGAACATTGTACCTCTGCAAAATGATTCATTCACCCTAATTCATGATCATTGTTTATATTGTCCTTAACATTTCCTGGAAAGTTACGTTTGAGCAGACAAAAAGGAACTGGAGCTTGTAATGCAGAAGAGACCATAAATGCTGAAGACTTGTTAAAACACCACCTTCAGATCTTCTTGGTGTTTGAAGTGTTTGCCTGACAGACTGTGATTGTCCTCACACTGGTTCATATGGGAAAGCAATTGGGGTGGGAGAAGAGGGAAGAGGAAGCTTTACTCAAGTAGGGAGAGGATGCAGAACATGGAGGTAGAACTCCAAGCTTATGAAGATCTGCAGAGGAGGATTTGCTTCTCTAATCAGGGAAATGTGCTGCCTCACCCTCCTCCGTAGTTCTGCTCTTTGTTTCCTGGTCTGAGCAAGACCACCGTGTTTTGAGTACAAGAAATTGGCTTCATTCTTCCTGGGAATACCTTTTCAGGCTTGACTTGGAGAACATGGTTTTCTTTGAGTGCTCTTCTACTCAGATTGCAGCACATTTTTCAGTTCAGCAATGTGAGTTTGGCTCTAGGTCTCTCCCCTTCACCCTCATCTTACTTCCTTAAATGACGAGGCTGAGGAGGAATCCTGCTCACACTGAAATCAGAATCCTGGCGCGAAGCCTTTCGGTGTTGATCATGTTTTAAGTCAATGATGAGCCTTCTGTGAAGGAGGATTGTGGGATCAGGGCTTGTCAGTGGTCAGACCCAATCTCCTTTGTGACAGAATAGGGCCTGCTGTTAGGAAGGCAGTGCTTGTTTTAAATGCCCCACGTGGCTGGGTCCAGGTGTACTCAGACGGTTCAGGCTTCACAGTTCCCCTGCATCACACGTGGCCTCTTCTCCTGAATATTCCGTGGGTGGCAGCTGCTGTTTAAGAACCACCTCACATAGAAATCAAGTCCAAGCACACTTGCATTTGTAGTCCAAATCCCTTCTTAGCCCGGGTGGGAGCGAGGCTGTCGGAGCAGCTGGTGCCCGGCTCACTTGCTCCTGACAGGACCCGTCCTCCCATTTCCGCCTCCTCCGTAACTCCAAGGTCTGAACACATTTCCGCCTGTCTTAAATTATTCTCCGTGTCCTTTCGGTTGGTCAGTCCGAACTCTGAGAGTAGAGGTGAACTTCAGTGGTTGTGTCAAAGCTGACTCTGCATGGAGTAGAGAGTAGAGAGTTGGTTGTAAGTGACAGCCTGGTTTTGTCGGCGTCTTTAGGCTTTCTCAGACGTAGTGGTAGCAAACGTGGTAGCGCGTGTTTCGGTAAGATTTGGAGGTTTCCTGCCCCTTTCCCACTGGATCCCAGCCCTGGGAGTGAACGGTTTGCACACAAAGGGCCTGATGGGCCAGCTCAGCTGGGAATGTCGGAGGAGCTCGCTCCCACCCCGCTCTGCCGAGCCCGGATCTGGCGTTCCCAGGAGAGGCAGGTTTGTGTTGGTCACAAAAATGCCCTGGCAGCAACGCAAGCTCTTCGATAAGGTGGCTTTTTTCTTCTTTTAAACAGGATTTTAGCACCGGGATAGTAATGGAAGCCACTTTAGGTTTGTTTATGGACCACAAAAATTATGGAGGAACAAATTTTGCAATTTTCTTTCGTAAGTCTAAAAATCATGGATCTGCTGTATGTAGTTAACTTGCAGTTCGTTTGAAGGGGTCCCATCAGTGAAGTGGAAACAGATTTTTTTAACTGACTGCTTTTAGTTAAATCTAAAATTGCTGTCTTTGTCAAGTTAATCTGTTCCCTGCCTCGCTCTTTGTAAGCATGTTAAACAATCCACATTAAATGCCATAAATATGAAATACGAGGAAATGGTACAATCGTAAGCTAAAGAGAACTTAAACCAAAAGGAGGTTTTGCTGTCCTTATTAGAATGTTCTAAAATGTCAAGGCAGTTGCTTGTGTTTAACTGTGAACAAATAAAATGTATTGTTTTGCACTACTCTGTGTTAAATTCCCTGCCAGCCGACTTCTTTGGGACCAAAACACACAGAAAGGAGTTGAGTGTCCAAACATCTTCCCAAGTAGGAGAATCCAGAGCAGGTCAGGGCTGCTGCCCCTTTGCACAGGATTCACCATTAGAAGCTCATTTTTCTGCATGGAGCCAAAGCCTTTTTTCTTCAGTGACAAACTCACCAACAATGTGCCAGTATAATCCATAAATGAACCGCAAACAGTTCAGTGCTGCAGATCTGCGGGTGAGCTTCTGCATGGCCTTGCTCCTGCAGGCCAGGACTGCCCAGTGATTAGAGAAATTAATAGCTGGAAATGTCAGAGCCTTGTTTGCAGAGCTGGGGCTGCTGTCAGGAGCTGGCTCTGGCTGTGCTTTTCCCTTCCATACCCTGCTCAAGACCACAGTGCACACGTGAGGACACTTCCTCAGACCACGAGGAATTTTGGGGCCACTTTGTTCTAAGCTTAACCTGGTGAGGTAAGGTTGTTCTCTTGTTTTGCTTTTTTTCCCAGCCTGGCACTTTCTCACTGGTTGTGGTCTGTCATTGTTTTTTATTTCTTTGTTTGTTTGTTTTCTTCTTGAAATAAATGAATATTTGAAAGATTGCTCAAAGCAGTTCAGTAATCCATACACGAGCTTCAGCATTCCAGTTAAGGACTGAGTATAATTCTTGAATAAGAGCAACACATGCAAGGGTCTGAGTTGTGGAAGTGACACATTGTGAACATGCTTTGGCCAAGGAATGATGTTTATGGAGAATTTAAAATAGAAATTACTACAAGCATCATCTTGGAGTTCAGTGACACAGAAAGCTGTTTGGGCTCCCTGCACTGGGATTTGTTCTACAGCATGGGGTAGGAAAATGAAAACAAAGCACAAAGTTAATTTAACTTGCCCTTACACAGAACTGGTTTAAAATAAGGCATCCCTTAAGTTTGGCATTGCAAAGCTGCACTTGCCAGTGTAAAAAAATAATTAGATAAAAATTACCCACAGAAGTGTATTATGGGGGTAAAAAAGAGAAAAATGTGCCTTCCTCACTCACTAAAGCCAAGCACTACATTTGGTAGTTCATAATGCAGCTACTAAACACACGGGAGACATTAGGGAAGGAAATACTTCAAATTCAGGAAATTAAAATATCTTTGCTGATTGATCCTGATTTGTTGGAACTACTTAGTTGCTGGCACAAAGGTGGATTTTAGAAGTGGTTACAAAATAGGAAATCACAGGAGTGGAGCTGCTTCATCCGTTCACGCTCAGGAGCTCTGCAGAGGAAGCCTGGTTTGCATTCCCATGGGCTTTGCTTTCCAGACAAGACTATTCCAAATAATTGACTTATGGTTTGTGTGTCTGTGGGCTTTACTTGGCTGAACCTTTTTTCTCCTGAAGGCTTTTTCACTCCAAGTGCACCCCTTGGGCTGCCTGATCTTTCCTGTCTGCCAGATGCTGTTCTGGTTTCTGCAAAGCCGCCTCTGCTCGCTGTGCTCAGTGCTCAGCTGACTAAAAGCTCAAACTGGTGCTGCACCACCACCGAGGGAATTCGGGAGTCCCAGGAACGCAGCTCTCCTGCCTCGGGGTGTTTATGGTGTGGGAACAGGGTGGTGGTGACAGGGAACCGCCGATGGCTCTTCTGAAATTACAGCTCGGGGGACAGCAGCGGGAGCGGGCGGTCCCGCAGCGCCCGGGGCTGTGTCCCAGGGGTTGGATACCTGTAACCAGTGTTAAAAAGCCCTGTGGATTGGGGACTGGGGGACAGCAGGGTTGTTGGAACTGTTCAAAAGTTGCTGTTGAGAGGTTTGGACACTGATGCGAGGTGGCCGCTAGAGGCCCTGCCAAGCCCATCCCTTCGCTCTCTGCTTCCACGGCATCTTTGGGATGCTGACTTTCCTCTCTCCCTTGAATCGTCCTTTCTGGTTCCCTCCAGAGCCCACCAGCATTCCTGATACTTCATCTGAACTTCTCAGGGTCTGACCTATGCCCTGTCCTTGCCACGTGTGAGAGGCTGGAACCAGATATTGAACATACAGAAAGTTTTATCAGAGAATGGTTTATCACGGAATTGTTTGGGTTGGAAGGGACCTTTCAAGCTCATCCAGACCAACCCCCTGCAGTGAGTGGGGACACCTTCAGCTAGATCAGGTTGCTCAGGTTGACAAAAGCCTCGTTTGACCCTTAGCTGAATCAAGGCGAGCGCAGAGATAATTCATGCAGATGCCAGGATTCTGTTGAGATCATCTATTACCAGCCCATATCTCTATTTCAGCCTTTGAACAAAAAAAGCAGCATTTATTTCCTGGACTAACTGACACATCTGTAGGAAAGTCAGTCTGGTGCCCTGCCTGCTTTCTCAGTGTGTGTCTTGCAATTTTATGCTCACCGAGGCTAAAGTAAAACTTTATTGCACTTTTGTGTTTGGCATTTACATCCTGTTTATGTAAATTCTTCAAACAGCTTGATTTGTAGTAGAGAAAAACAATCCTTGCTGTATCTTTTTGTCTTTTGAAGTGTCCATCCACTCTGGAAGAGGAGAACTTGTATGGAAATTAAGTAATTTGTCTGGATGTTTTTGTGAGACTTAACTTTGCAGTTTTCCAACAGATTCTGGTCTTGTCACTATCAAACCTCAGACTGCAAGTTTTATGCACTCATTTTTCTGCTTGGATCTTAAAATTTTGGCTGCATGATACTGACTGAAAGGATAGGGCTAGGCTAGAAATTATTATTATTAAGATTTGGGAACTGTTTCTTGTGTTTATGAATCTTATTATTAAGATTTGGGAACTTTTTTTGTGTATCACCTTGGTCAAGTGCAAAATGACAACGGCACTGGGGTTTTGAGCAGCAGTGCTGGACTGGGTTTGTAGGACTGTTCTGACAAACCATTTGTGCTGTGCTGATCCCTGGGAGCTACAAACTGGAGGCTAATTTTGGTCTCCTCACAGCCTTGGTGTTCAAATTTAAACTATAGGACAGGGCCAAGAAGGTTGGAAACAAGATCTGGGAATAGCATCTCTTGTGTCCCCAACACTTGTCATCGTTCAGTCCTCGCAGCTTGTCCTGAAAAGCTTTCCAAGACAGCAACTGTCACTGGACACTTGTCTGCACCATGGAATACAACAGGGCAGCTGCCACAACTTGGATTTTTCAGCCTGAAGCTGCCTCTGCACCAGGGATCTCAAGTGAAGCCAGAGAGGGTGACGGTGACATTCCACTGGCTGTGGCCCCAGTAGTGCCCAGGAGTCACTTTGTGACCCTCTGTTACCATTTTGAGTTCACCAAGGTTCAGTTCAGTTGGATCAAATCTCCCTAAAAATAGGGCCCTGCTCCAGATTGGGTGGGTGCATTGCAGTACAAGTGGATAGGGGAAAGGAAGAAAGTGCAGAACAATGTGGGGTTATGTGAGGAATAAAAATGCTCCTGAAAATACTTTCCATTTCATCTGAGCTGTCATTCCTTCCTATGCTCCCTCCTCTGTATTAATTCTCCCTTCTAATTTTCGCTGCTTGTTGCCAGAAACTGGTGATTTTAAGGCAGGAGCTTTCTCACAGTATTAACAAACTGAGCCAGCTATGCAAGGGGAAATTGTTTATTCAGGAGTGTCTTCCAGCAGGAGGTAATTTGCCTGTGGGAGGGGAAAAGAGCAGCCAGATACAGGGAGGACATTGTTATTTAGGAAGGGCTTTGGGGTCTGACCATGTGCTGCATATTTTAAGCCCCAGGGCCATCATGGGCCTGCCCCTGAGGTGGGACATCTGGGTAAGGTAATGCTAACCTTGCCTTGAAACAGGGAAAGCACAGACAGTTTAATTTACAATTTGAACAGGGACCATCTGAACATGAATGGTCCCACCACATTCCTGTGGATCACATGGACTGGAAATGGCTTTTGTTTTGTAGAGGTCTGAGGAGCACAGGGGTGTTTTGTCCATGTTTGGCTATTGTCAGTACACACAAACTAAGGGCAAAATGAGCTCTGCTCTCCTTTACATCTCCAGCTGTGACAGCACAGAAGTCAAGCAGGTGTAAGGGGAGATGTTGTGTGGTGTGAGGAGCTGCAGGAGGCTGCAGCAGAGCACAGCTGAAGCACACTGGCCTCTGCAGCCAGTGGCATGTGTGGAGACCTCCTTAGTGTGCTGCAAACAGGGATTCTGTGGTCCAGATAACCATACAATTTCTGTGGGGGTGAGGGAATCTTAGAGACAAGTCTAAATCTCAAAGACGTGTCTGAATCCATAATGCCAGGCCTTTGCTGCTCTGAATCACATCCTTCACACAGGCAGGTTCTTCACCCCGCTGGCTGTGGCAAGGAGGGGATGTTCCTCTGGAAGGAGGCTGAGAAAATGTAAAATCCTATTTCAAGGAGCTTGTCCAAGATTCATGTCTGAGAGATTAGAACCTGATGACTCCTGACTGTTTCCTGCTCCCACTGCAATGCTGGTCCCAGGGACCAACAGTAGCTACAGCTACTTCTGTCAGGATATGACTTTGAGGAGGAGATGGAAATATCAGCAAGGGAGAGCGAAAGCATCTGTCCCAGGCTGGCTGCAGGACAAGTCTCCAGAAAGTGGACTCAGGACGGATCTCTAGTGTTCATTTCACTGTCTTTAATCAGCCAGGTGTCAAAGGTGGTGAGCAGAAGATGCAGGAGCTTTGATCCTTTAAAAGGGGTGTTTGCCTGGTGGCCTCCAGGGAGCTTTTTGTTGCGGACGTTGATTTTCAGCCAGGTATTCCTGGAAATCTTTTTCCTGCAATTTTACATTATGTTTGTTACTAATGGAGGTCGGAGCTGCAAGGTGCACAGCAGATGGTGTTTGGGAAATGGGTGTCTCCTTCTTGGACATGGCACGCCCACGACTCACTTTATACAGCACGTGCCTCTTCATGTAGGTTATCCACTCGGTCATGCTGTCTATGACGATGGGGATGAGGCTCACCACCCCTCCGTAGCGGTGCCTTGCCTCTTCCAAGCTCAGGTAATTCACAACGCCGTGGGGGTAGCTGTGGGACAGAGGGAAACAATTGGCACGGGAGTCCCAGCAGCTCCCAACCCTGGGAGCCACCCTCAGACCCCCCATGGAAGAGCAGGACTGCACAGCCAGCCATTTCCCCAAACCAGACAAGCACGGATAGAACTGCATGTTGAGGAATGAGTCGTGCCAAAAACCACCCTGGCACAGATCTGGAAGTCTTGGAGAGGACATACAGACGCTTGCCTTGCAGAAATTAGCTCTGTGCAGAGGAGGAGCAGGAGGCAGGAGCAGGTAACCTGCCTGAGCACTGCACGGACCTCAGGGCGCTCACCTGCCCTGCCATGCACCAGCAAAAAGGATGGACAAACAACCCAGCACTCTTTTTGTGAATGGACACTGGCAGTGTTTTCCCAACAGCTGGAACAGGAACCTGGGGAGGAGCTTGAACCCTCACTAAGGCCAGGAAGGTGCTGTGACAGAAGTGGTGGAGCAGCCAGGTGGGAATGGGCAGTGCCAGTCCCCCAGCACTGCCAGCCGAGTGCCAGGAGCTGAGCTCAGGAGGCACCTACGTGGCTCGGATGGCAGTGAAGTCGTTGCTGTCGTTCAGGAGCACTTTGCACTTCTCCAGAAGGGCATTGCTCACGCTGTCCCCAGGGTGCACCGTTTCCAGCCTCTGGCAGAGGCTGCGGAGATCGTTGCAGATGGAGATGAACATGTTGAGGATGCGCCTGTCTGTGGAATTGTAACAGTGGTGGTCCTTGTAGCACTGGACCTGCACAGGGGGAAAAGCAGGGGTCAGTGGTGTTAAACTGCACTGAATTCACTCTGCAAAGCTGCTCAGGTTAGTGAGGAGAAGCTGCTTTCTCTTGTGGCTCTCGAGTCTGAGCGCTATGGGATGTTTACTTGGCATTCCTCATGGCTGAGGAAGGCAGGAGTAAGGGATCTGTGCATCAGCACACTGAGCCTTCCTCACCCTTAGAGGTGTAGGAGTGCACAGCCAAACCCAGCTGTGCTGGCAGCACTGCAGCAACAAGCTGAGTGAGAGTGGGGTCTTCTGTCTGCTCCCTCTGCCCCTGCCACCGCTGCCAGGGCAGAGCAGGGTGGGAGGTGAGGGCAGCCACCAAACTGGGCATGCTTTGGAGTGATGTATTTGCATCATGCACCCTTTGTGGGTCTTTATCTGGCACATGTCTGCAAACTCAACCCATTTAACATGAATTGTCCTGCCTAACCTGCTAGAGCAAGGCTATTCCCTGCTTGCCCTGAGCAGTTGTGCTCCTCAGAGTGATGGCGTTGCATGAGGAAATGTTATGCCAAGGGATTAAGTATCTTCTCCAAAGAAATTACAGGCTCTTCAGAATATAAAATTCTGAGTGGCTGCTTGGCAGCCAGAGCTGGGCTCCAACACCTCCAGTGCTTTCTGTAAGGTTCCAAGACAAGAGGGAAGTAGCTCTTCCAACATGGATACAGTCTCTGCATACAGAAAAGCCATGGAATGTGCTTGGCCAAATTCTCAGCAGGTTTGTAAGACAAATAAAAAATGGCCCCTAAGGGTCCATTTCCACTACAGATTCCTCCTTCCACACTCTTTGCTGAGTGCTGTGTCCTTGTGAGTGGCAGGATTTTTTACTGCTGCTGTGAGCAGAAATAGTCCTAAGGAGAGTATCAATTTAGCCTGGATGTTCACCAGTGGGATAACAGGACTTGTTGTTGTCCACATCAACAACAGAGACTTAATGCACCTGAGTGACCAGGACAGGGACCAGGACTACAGGAACAGCTCGCAAGGGCTGTCCAGCTCTGCCCAAGCCAGACTTCACACCCTATTCCATGCAGAAATCTTTAAAGAGCTTTTGTGGTGTGCACTCCCACCTTTCCACCTTCCTATGCTCTCCTCTCTTCCCTGAGAAATGTCATCACTCCATGCTAAAAATGCTGCCACATAAAGCTGCTGGGGGTGGATATTTAGCCATGTTCCAGTGCAATATCATTTTTTTCTGTAGTGTCTATATTTCTATGCAAAGAGATCTGGCAGTCAAGTCAGCTCTAGGCTGAGATCACACACATTTCTGTGCTTGTTGCTTTTATTCTTGTGCCCTCCCATGGCAAATTAAAAATAGGGAGAATGGCAGTGAACTAAAATGGGTGCCTGCTTTTGTCACCAGTGAAGTTTCTTTGGTAGGGGTTTGGATTCTGCTCAGTGCATCACCAGGGCGTGCTGCACTGAGCAGAATTTCCCAGTAATTTGCTCTTTTCCCTTTCCCACCCTCCCCCTCAGGAGCAGAGTTTGCCCCCACTGAGTTCCTCTGTTGTGTCACAGAGGAGGCCGTGGATCTGTGTCATTCTGAGGTCACCACCCACCAGGTTTCACCCCCACCATGAGCAGCCCTTCCACCTCTGCCAAGAAGCACCACTGGAATATCAGTGCTTCTAAAAACAGCACAATGTTACACAACATCTCAGTGCCTCTTTCTGGGAAAAGATGGCTCAGTGCAATGTCTGTCACAATCCTCTTCAATGCAATGAGCAAAGCCCTTATATTAGGGAGAGGCAGCCCTTGGAAAAGACAACCAGCTCATTCTGTATCCTAATCCTGACAGCAGCCTGGCTTTCACTCTGCCTTTGGCATCCATCTGAGTTTTGTGCCTGAGTTCTGATGTCTCAAATCCACAATTCTGATTTTATTTAGATTTTTCTTCCCCCTTCTGTCTCCAGGTGGTCTAAGTTCTACTTTTAAGTACACCATGTTATAAAAATTCCCAGACAATTCACTTACCAGCCCAGAAAACCCCGTGCCCATTTGGGACTTTCAGCCCTCAATCCATCATCCTCCCTCTGTAACACAGCCATTATTTTTAATAAGCACTATAGAAAGATACAGCAGCACCAATACCAGGGGGAAGAGCCAGGCATGCTGCTTCCTACAAGTCAAGGATTACACATTCCATGTGTGGCTGGGGAAGGAGGCTTGGTTTGATTGTTTTCTTGTACCCTCCATTTCAGGCTGTGCCCCAGCAGTGTTCAACTAAAGCAGGAAGCGCTGCTCAGCAATGAGATTCCTGCTGTGATAACGGGAAGCCCTCACACAGGTGCTTCTCTCCCCACACCTCGAGTTACACACAAACGTTACTAGAGAGCTTTTGTCCATCTTCCCTCGGTAAAAGAACATTTCTTCATGCCTGAACTGGCCCCAGGTGCACGCCAGCCCCGTGCTGCCCCTGCTCTCGTGGGCAGGGAGCACTTTGTGCCGAAAGCTTTGTACCTGGGTGATGGATGACACAGGTCTGATCAAGTCGTGGGCTTCCTCCCGGGTGTGTTCCAGTGCTCTGACAAATGAAAACTGCTGCTGCTGGAAGAGCTTGTAGTTATGCTCTATCTTTCTTAGGGTCTCCACTACCTCGTTCATGTTTGCTTATTTCTGGATCTGGGGCGAAAAGGGGAAGAAAGGAAGCCGCTTTTTAGAAATTGTGCAATTCCACGTCTCGCCTGAGTTGGAATTGTGTAGGTTAGTGGAAAACTTACAAAGAAAAAAAGTAAAAAGCGGGGGAAAAGAGGAGATATATTGTGTCGAAGCCCTGCAGTCCCAGAGCCCCAAGCAGTAAGTCAATGAGTTAGTAATGATGCTGCAAAAAGAGGCAGAGAACCCAGAGGGGAGCACTGACAATCAGATGCCATAAACCCTAGTGGGTCTATTGTAAAGATAATGCGGCAATGCATCAGCCGCGCGGCTGCGGCGGGGCCGCGGGGAGCCATGGCTTCTTTTATCGCTGTAAAACCATCGCCCCAGCGCCTCCGAAACTCTCCCGTTAACTGGAGCCGGCCGGGCACGCAGCGCCCGCTGCCGGGGCCGCGGTTAACCTGCCCCTCCTCAGAGGGATGAATGGGCCCTGCGGAAGGATCAGAAGCTCTCGGGACAGCCTCGCCCGCAGCCCCCGCCCGCCGGAGCCCCCCAGCCCGTTCGTGCAGCGAGCCCCGCGGCTCCTACCGGCCGGTGGGCGGGCGGGGCGGCGCGGCAGCTCCCCGGGAGGGGCCGGGCTGGGCGGGATGAGCGGGCTGTCAGCGCGGACCGCGGGCCCTCAGCCCCGCCGTTGCCTCGGCAACCGCGCCGCCGTCTCCCCGGCAACCGTCGCCTCTCGATGACGTTGCCCCGCTCCCCGTTGCGGTTAACGAGGCGCTGGCCTCGCCCCCGAGCGGAGCGAGGCCGTTCCTCGGCGCGCGGCGATGACGTTTCCTTAGCAACGCGTCTCGTTGCTAGGGGCCGCCATGGCGGAGGCGGACGTGGAGGACGAGGCCCGGCCGTGGCCGCCGCCCGCGGGCGCTTACGCGGAGGAACAGGGGCTCTTCCAGCTCCTGCAGGTGAACGGGAACCCCCCGGCAGCGCGGGGGCAGCCGGGCGGGCCCGGGGGAGGCGGGGAGGGGCTGCGGTGCGGGCTCCTGTGGAAACTGACGGGTCGGTGTCCGTGTGCGGGCAGCGGCCGTGGGCTCTCGCGGTTAATTATTTTAATTGGCACTTGCTGCGGCTCATACGTGTCATTTGTTTTGCGGAAGAAAAGTGGCAGCCCGAGGAAGAAAGGAGTCGGTGAAAGGCGAGGCGGGACGAGGAGGAGGAGGAGGAAGAAGCGGGGACAGTGACAAATTAAGTGCGGGAAGAAGGCGGTGAAGGTTTTGCCGCTCACCGCCTGCTGATCATCCCCCGGTTAAAACCCTTCCTCCTGCGTCCCTGTTCCGGGACGGGAGTGTCAAAAATAAAGGGAGAAAAGCGCACTCGCGGAGTCGTCGTGATTTCGGCGCCTAGCAGCGCTGGTTTCCCCGCTGTAGGGAAGGGTGGGTTTTGTTCTGTAGGTTCGGGAAAAGCCCTTGTGTCGCGCATGGGGAGGTTTGTGTGAGGGACCGAATATCCTGGTGCTGTTCTGATAGCAGAACTTGCCGGAGAGCCTTCCCCTGTGTGCTGCTAACTCTTACTCTGTTACAAAGTCATTTCCACTTGTTCAGATCTCGCTGAAATACACACACGTTTATTTATTTTCCTTTTCTTTTTGTGCTATCCTTTTTTTCTCTGTTTATTATGACTAGTGTGACGTAATATTTGTGATTTTTTAAAAAAAAAAAATTTTAATGCAACACTGTGTTTTGCAAGCCCTGAGGCATTGAGTGCAGCTGCAGGAACTCATATTGCATAAAAAGTTTGTGGGATTTACTCAGGGTCTTGTTTTCTTTTCGTGCTTCCTTTGTGTTGGAGCAACACAATGACACAAACAAACACAGCTTGGAATTGTTGTGCTAAAACATTTACAAAACACAAAATGTTAAATTACGTGAGACCCAAAACATGAACCTGCCCCAGAGATTACCAGAGCTGCTCATGAAATTAAACTGAGTTTAGCAGAGCTGAATAAAATCAAGGATTTGAAGGTAGGATTGGGGCAAGAAACAGTGACAGTGTCAATCACTGTCAGCCTGAATGTTTTTGAATTATAATAAACCCAGATTTTCTTAGGTTTGTTATTTTTAAAGCTGGTAATAAGTGTAGTGCCAAATCCAAATCTCTTAGTTTAAATAAATGCTGCTGGAAAGTAATAATTTTTAAATGAACTTCCAATAAAAATTCAGATTTCATAGTTTATGCTCTGTGCTACCCAGACCTTGACGCATCAGATCACCAGTTTATAAACAAAATTGAGTGATGTAATTATTCTAATGAAGTGGATGAAGTAGAAAAGGAAGATAGGCCACTCTAATAAAAGACAATCAGTTGGTGAGGATATAAAATTTTATGGACTATGCAGACTTTATGGAATTCACTTGCCAATATAAAAGTGTTACGACTGATTTTTAGAAATGTCCAGCGTGAGCGTTTCTGCTGCTTGTCTAAATTAGAACATTAGTTCTGTTTGATGTTTAGTTTTAATTACAGAACTCGTGGCTGTGCTGAAATGTCTTACTAGGAAATGTGTGGATTTCTCGGGGTTGTTCTTTTCTCTGCCTGTGAAGCCGAAATCCTCCCTGAAACCAGTGCAAGATCCCCACTGCTGCAGGTGGGAGCTGAAACAAGGCCCTGTAGAAGCTCAAGGATTTAACATGAAAATGGGCTCCAAAGACACATTCAAGGCAAGGCTTTAAGCCTTGTTTTCCTTTTTTTTTCCCCCTCTCCCCACTCCTTTTCATGTAGGAGGCAAGGCTGGCACAGGTAGAGGTGTGAAATGTGCTGTTTCTGTGGGTTTGGCTGGTGGGTTTTGTTTTCCACAGCTCTTGTCCGTCCTGCACTCCTCTGGGCCCACTAGAAACTCGTGGGAATGTGCTGGAGTAGGGTCAACTCACCCTGCAGAGACACAAATTCAAGTTAATTCTGGTTTCCAAACTCCTTGTGTGGTTTTTATGTCAGTGCTGGCTCAACCATTATCGACCCCGGGCTGCTCGAGCTACACCTTTCTGGTGTCCTTATGTACCACAAATAAACCAAAGCAAATAGGTTGGGGTTTTTTTTTATTGGCAATTTTCTGACCATCTTCAGTTTTTCAGCATCTAAAATAGGTTCTGAAGTCTCAATTTTGGCTGTGAAAGAAAATAAATAAGCATTTATAAGCTGTTCAGGATCCTCATTGTAACATTGCTGTAAAAATGCAAGATTTCACGACTGCAGAGCTGTGTTAAATTTTCCTCTGACTTCGTCCTATTTCTTTCCAGAACATGCTTGAAGAGCTATTAATTCATAAGCCAGATGATCCCATTGAGTTCATGATAAACCATTTAAAGCAAAACAACGATGATGGTAAGTGAAAATGGAGACACCAGAAATAGTTCAGTTCCTGGTTTGGAAACAGCTGTTGGGAGCTGCGCTGCCCTTGGCAGGTGATGGATCAAACTTTCCAGACTGAGTCTTGGGGAGGGTGGAAACAAAAAAAAAAAATGGTGAGCATTTTGGAATAGTTATAGGCAAGATGCTTTTAATTTCTTTTTTTAGTGGGTAATCTAATAAAAAATGCACTTTAACAGTTACAACAATGAAACCCTCTAAGGGAATAACAAAGAGTTCTGGTGTATCAATTATTAATGCGTTCTGTGCCCCATCTGATATTTCCTGTTGTCTTTAAGCTCGCTAATTACTCCTTTTGTCAGGTGTAAATTTGGGTTCCTATTCTACCTGGGCTGGCAGATTCTCTGCTTTTTGATTCGTTTGTTACTCGCTGCTGTTAATGAGTTCCACTGCTCAGTGGCATCTCAGCTGAAGGAACAGTGAGTGTGTCTGCTCCTCTGTGTAACAAAACCTGGTAAATTGAATAGGAAGTCTGTATTCTGCACAATAAAAGCATGTACCCTCAATCAAATTATTTGATTTACAAACTGTTCACCCTTAGGCAGATTATATTTGGATATGCACAAGTGAACTGTAATTTTTGTTCTGCATGAGCTGTCAGGGAGAGCTGGTGTCATGGAGCTTTGATGTTTCTTTAAAACCAGAGTAAACCATTATGGAAGTTCTGCTGCAGCATCAATGAAATCATTATCACTAGAGGTGCTGCAAGCTCTTGGTGGTGCTGATCAGATGGATGTTGATTGAAATGCTGCTAAATACATTGAAGAAAAAAAATCAAACCCTGCAAATTGTGTCCAGCCTTTTCTGGTGCAGGCAGCATGAATAATCAATCTGGTTTGTAGACCCATGGAAAATATGTGGGAGAATTTCCTGCAGTTTGATAGAATGCTGATAAAATTTCTTCACATTGGGCTAACATGTGTCCTGAAGCCCCACAGCATTATCCTAACAGAATTAGGCAGGTTTCCATCCCAGGACTTCAGTACTTAGAGGCTAAAGATAGAACTCCAGCAGTTGTTTGTCATGGGGAAAACGCTGTCTGCTTTTGGTCTGGAAAACCCTGTTAAGGAAAGAGAGGAACTCCAATTAAAATTAAATTCTAAATGTTGTTTTAAGAATAAATTATATGGAAAATAATGTAACAGAAATGTGTAGCAGGGTTGATTTTACTTTTTGATCATGGTGGAAGGTGCTGACTATTTAGAAGGAAAAAAAACCTTATTAGAGCCATCAGTAAAGTGATGAATTTTCATGATCTTGCCTTGCTAGACAGTTTTAGCCCTAGAGAAAATTTCAAACAGAGATGTGTGGAAAAGCAGCATTGCATCTATCCCAGGTGTGAAGTTAGAAAATCTTTTTAATTAATAATAGGATCTAAAGTACTTTTAGAAATATAAACAAGTCTAATGGTGATTATAGCTTACAACTGCCTGGAAAATCTCGTAGGTCAAATGTGTGGCAAAGTGTTTGTGCTTAGGGCTCTGTACTATTGTTCTTTCATGTGTTCCTTCTAAAAACCTTCAAGGGCCACATGAAGACTGATAATTCTTTCATATTCAAAGATGCAAGTTTTCTACACAGTGTCTTGGTTTGTGCTAATGAAAAAGGCTTTCAGGATCCAAGTGGCATTTCTGTGAGTTCCTCCTTTACACTCAAACCTCTGAAGGAATGTAAGAAAGTTCTGCAAGAACGTTCAGCGTGTACCCTGTGCTTCTCCTCCTCGACAAAGGATTTCTCTCACAAGTTAAGCAAATTTTGTTATATTAATATTAATCATAGAATCTTTTGGATTTAAATGGAACTCAATGAGTCCAGCTGTTCTTTTGTGTTATTCCAGGATTAATTTTGTTGTTGCTAAAATCATTGTTGAATGTTAAAACTGGCTTTACTTGGACGAGTAAATCCTGGAATGTCTCATCAAGGCTAAATACAGAATTAAATATGATTTGGTACTTGGATTTCCTGGCTTCGTTTGGCTGCTGGTTGGGAGCTGCAGTATTAAATAGTGACTGTTTGTTGACTGGAGGGGTTAAACATTACATCCAGTGGTGTCCTGGTTGTGCCCCTGTGTCATATGTTTGGGGAGAATGCTTTAGAGGAGTCTTACAAGTGTGCAAATGAGTAAATCAGTGAATTACACTGCCCCATCTGCTGCCAGCCACTAAGCAGAGAGAAAACCAGATTTAGTACAAAGTGAGCATTTACAGTAGCCCTGGGCAATATTAAAGCATGAGATGGTGTATATAATGGTATGTTTCGTTTTTTATCAAACGTTTGTCCAAGAAAGCTGTGTATTAAAGCTTCAATACCTAAGGGCTTTCTTGTGAATTTTAAATCATGCTCCTAGTTAAACCTCAAAAGGATCTGTGGATGGAAAGGTTTTTTGATTTTCTTTGAAGTGGTTTGAAGAAGTTGATTAGTGTTGGCACCCAAGCACTCTTTTATGACGCTGTTTATAAATAATTCCTAAGTACCGGGCTGGAGTTTCAAGGTGTTAGATTTTAAAAAAACCCTAGGATTTAATCACATTACATTTGAAAGAAATTAGGTGATAAAAACAGCTGATGTATCCTTTTAAAGTATTTTTCTACATTGTGTACTAATTCTGTTGCACTTGCAAGAACCAATAAGGGGGGAGTTGTTCTTAAACCTTCCAAGTCAGATAACTTTGTAAAGATGAATCCGTAATTTGGGTTTCATGTATGTTTAAAAATTGCACCTGCCCAATAACTGTTAAGTGCATGGAAGGCCTCATAAAAATACATTTCACATCCTTGCCTGTCTGTTACCATCAGACACGATCTCCCTTGGTTTTCGAGAGCTGAGGAGGTTTTTGGGTGAGTGGATCCCTCCTCTGCTCTGACCTACGTTACTCCCAGTAAATACTAACCAGTCCCTCCTGCACAGTCTGGTTTGGTTTGGGGTTTTTTGTTCCCTGTGGTATAGGGGGGAAAAAACATCAAAGCTGTTAATATAAAATGGCAGTTCAAGGGATTGCAGCCCAAGGTGTATTTATGGAAAAAGTTCCAAATATTTCCTAAGAGCGACTCCGTTTTCTGTTGTTTGTCTTGCCTCTAATCCATTCCCAATGAAGCTTATGGCAGTAATGCCTGTTGTGTTGTGTGTGTGCACTGGATTAGGAATTCCTCAGAACTGGGATGCATTTTTTGCACCTTGCCTCCCTCAGGGAAGGGAGAGAGACATTCAGCAGAGAAACACGAGAAACGGAAAAGAGGAAAATTACTTTAAATGGTGACTAGAAAAATTGAAGGCAGCTGTCAAAAACATAGTGAGAGAGTGCTTCATTTTGCACTGAATCTTCTCTGAACCCTGACACAACGTATTTAGGTGAAACTAAAAAGTGAAATAGTTTTTCATCACAAAATGTGTTAGTTCTAAATCAACGTTTCGGGAGTAAAAGTCAAACTCAGGTAAGGAAATGTTTGTATCTTGTGGTTCACCCACTAAACTCTCGGTGTGTTTCAGTGGATTGAGATATACATATCTCATCTATCTCTCCAAGTGGCACAGTTAGAGTGTTAATCTCATTGACCATGGAGATTAAAGGAGGACCCAGCTGGCACTGATTTACTGTTCCCCCTTTTCTTTCCCAGTGGATCCCAATCCCAAAGTCTCCACTCAGGCAGCTTTCCAGCTGAAATAATTGTTTCATGGAGGTTCCATTGATATTGTGCAGTACAAGAGTGGGAAACTGGGTGAGATTTTTGTTATTCTGCATCTTGACATTTGCATATCCTTGTTCCATAGCTCCGAGAGTTTGTGTCCTTGGTCCACCTGCTTCTGGGAAAACTACAGTTGTAAGTACCTTACCTTCAGTGGTGTAACACATTCCACCCCCCTTCTTACTTTCTACTGAGCTCAGCATTTGGGAAAATTTTATCCTGGGAAAAGAATTTTGAGATTTATCCGAGTGATAGATGAGTACCAGACAAATTGAAGGGTGGCGTTCCTGAGGGACACACCTGTGTGTGACGCTACAGGTTAAAGAGATATTTTCGAGTGAGGTCTGTGAGAACTCACTGGTGTAGTGATACTGCTGGAATGCAACAGAATTCTGCCTGCCTTGTTTTCCCAGCCTTTTAGCAGGACTAATTAGCCTGGGGGAAGTAAGGCAATTACACATTTGTGGTGTTCCCTTGCTGTGAATTGCTCCATTTACACGGTCAGTTGTCTCATGTCCACGGGCACCGATTAAGTGCAAAGTTGTATTTGAACCCCAGAAACTGCAGGTGGTGGTGGTGAGTGCGTGGTAGGAAGAATGTTTCCATCTTTAAATTCTGTGTTAAGGTACAGGAGATGAAAAAGCCATTATTCAAAGCTGTAGATTCTTGAACATCTTTATAAGAAACTACTTCAAGTTGCTTATCTACTTAAATGTCTGTACACTTAAATGTATGGCTAGGAAAGCTCTGTCTTTCTGCAGCCTTCTGAAAAAAATTGCTTCATTTTCTTTCCAAATATTTCAATCTGTATTTTTTTTTTCTTCCCTCAGGCAATGTGGCTTTGTAAACATTTCAATGCCATCCGTGTCTCTCAGGAGACTTTGTTATTCAAGGATGCATTAACGCAGACAGAGGAAGCAAAGGCATATAAAGAAAGAAACCAGGTGTGTAAGAGAATATAATAGCAGTTGTTCTCGTGTCACAGAACAGGAATTACGTGGCATTCCCATGATTTCCACTGCTGAGTTGAGCAGATGAGAGTAAAGACTCTCTCCTCTCTCTCTGTGTTGTACATTGGTGTGTCAGGACATAGAATAGGGGCAGGAGAGGGAGACAATGCAGAATAATGGAGGTCTTGAAAATATTAACCTTGAAATGAGCAGCAGAACTGGGAAAAGCCCAGGAATGCACAATCCAGTTTAAAAATTGGTTCATTATATTGTTAAACACAGTGTCTTCTATCTGGGCATGTTTGATAATCTCGATAAAATAAGCATTAATCTCTGAGGTCTCCTTTGGTACAAAATGCTCTGGAAAATATGTACACAAAGAACTTTTTTTGATCTGACAGTGCTACTTAGTTGTGCGTGCTTGATTTCTCTGTAGCATGACACAAATAACTTACTTGGTGCATTAACTCAAAAGGAGGATGACAATCCAGTCACTTCCTGACAGCCCTGGAAGCTCTCAAGCTGAGGCAGGAGCAGCTGACTCAGATTGTTGAATTTTACCCACTTCCAGATCCCTGAGTTTCTCCAGTCAGATTTTAAATCCATTCATTGTGGGCATCCCAACTGATGTTCGAAGGAGAACATTTTTTCCAGGTGTCATGACTCCCAGGATTAGTTGATCAGTGATGTAATTAATTGTTTTATTATTAAAATTAGTGACAGATTGGAAAAATATGTTGAAAGGTTATCTTGAATAGAGAGAAGTATCTGATTCCTGTCATGAGTCCCAGGATTAGTTGATCAATGATGTTATTAATTATTATTAAAATTACTGACAGATTGGAAAAATATGTTAAAAAGTTATCTTGAATACAGAGAAGCATCTGATTCCTGCCCTTTTGGCTGATTCCTTTCTCCAAAGTCAAGGCATTCCATGAGAAATAGAATGGAAGCTGTCTGGGTTTTTGTGACTTTGTCTAACAAGTCCACTGGTTTGAGTTTCTATTTTGCCCCTTATCACCCACTTTCATAAAAATTGAAGCAATTTCCTGTCTTTGGGAATTCTACACCCCTGCTAAATCCAACTTAGAATTGGAATTTGCCAACAGATTTGTGATTTACTGAGATGGCAGATGGTGTCATACACAGATTAGGGCTTTTTCCTTAGTAAATTAGGTTAAAATAGGGTAATATTTATCAAAACTGAATAAAATACTGGATTAGTGCATGAAGTTTGGAGATGCCTCAAGTAACACACTTCAAGATCTGAGAGGAAAGAGTTCATTGAACTCCCTGAACTCACTGGCAAAAATGTTTGCATTTGGCTGGGGTGATGTAGAATTATTCTTACTGAGAATATGTACTTTGAAATCTTAGTTCTAATTATTAAAGATTGTTTTGATAGGTTCATAAATTTATACTTGGAGGGGGAGAATTTAAAACAAAAATTCCCTTTGGTTTAATTACTGTAATTATTAACATATTTCAGACTATACAGATGCACTTTCAAGGGTGTCCTTTTGGGCTTATTTGATTTAAAAAGATGGATGGTGTGGAAGATGAAAGTCAAAAATGTCAAGGCTAATCAGGTAGTGAGGAGGGCCTGCAGAGCAGAGGCTGCTGGTGGTTCAGCACTGTGCAGTTTGCCTTTGGGCTTGATTTTTAGACCCTAGAAGGAGGTTTTCACGAAATAATTTTGTTCTTTTATGTGAGTTTGTTTCTTCAAATGTAGCTCCTAGAATTAGGAGGGAACTCCTGGGTTCCTCTAGGTTGGGATGTCTGTTCAGGAGCAGAACCAGAGCTGTTTGCATGAGTTTTGATGTAACCAGAGCATTAAAAAGTTGTAGTCCTGGCCAAAGCAATTTAATAAACGAAGAGGAGGAAAAGCAGGAGCTCAGGCTGTGTTTTTGGAGAGCTTGTGAAGATCATATCACACAATTTAATGTTGTTTCTCACGTCTGAGGTTGTTGTGGCTGCATTAACCCCAGAGCCAGAGGTTGGGCAGTTTGAGGTCACTTGGCCAATGTCACTGGATCTGGGCAAATGCTGCAAAAAGCTCTGCAAATGTCTGTTCACATATTTTACCTACTCATCTTTAGCCAAGCTTTCATCTCTTTTGTGTTCGCTCATTAAAGCGTTTGAGTTTCCCTGGCCCAGGAAGCCATGGAAGGCATATTTAAAATCCATGATTATTCTCTGAAGCTCCATTTTTCAAGTTGGACAAGCAATCATTCACCCACACCTACCTGGCCACTTACTAATGAGCACAGCTCAGGTAGTGAATTTTAAATATTGAGTGTTCAAAGCAAAATGTGATCATTCTGCATGTAAAAATACTCCAAAAAGAAGTCAAATATTTTTGAATATTCAGTAAATTGAAGAACCACGAGCTACCAATAAATATTCCATGAACAGAAAAAGAGGCTACATTTTTGGATAAATCATTGCAAATTATTCCCTCATCTCTAGTTATTATAATGTTAATAGGAAGCATCTTCAGGTTTTCCTATAGTGAAGTCTAATGATGAGCTATTGCATGTTTCACTTTTCCTGTTAACTGGATAAAATAAGAAGTTGAAACAACTGTGGTAATTGTGGGTTTGTGGGATGGGTGTGCTCTTAATGCTACACTAAATTGCAGTTAAGGTGTTTGCATAATGCTTAATAACTTAAAACTGCTCCAGAGCTGTGTCATGTCCCTGTGCTTTTTAAAAAGAAATAAAATAGAAGAGAAAAAAATCCAAGGCATCCTTAACTATGCATGGTCAGCATTCCAATCTATTCCAGGATAAACCCCTGTGAAGGAGCAAAAAGGAACTGTTCCAGTTTTGTGTATCCATAAAAGACCAGCCTTTTGTGTGTGTTTATCTGAACAAAATAAATCCAAACATTCATGATTCTCAGGATCTTAAATTAAATTTCTTCAAGCTCGATTGCTGTTCTCTCCAAGGTGCCAATTTGGAGAAGCCAGAAGTTTTTAGCTGCAGCTGTTTTCAGAGCAAATATACCCAAAAATTCCAAGAAAAATGTCTCATGAAAGTGCTCCCCTACGAAAAAAGTGTGGGAATTTTATGAAAAGATCATTGAAATATAACTCTGAGTAGACCAGGCATGGAAATTGAACTATGATATCCCTGAAATAACTTGGAATATTTAAAATTAATCGTGAATGGGTACAGTTTTTCAGCAAATATGGAAATAGTGATTAAACCAGCTTGGGTAGAAAAGTGGTTTGAACACGACCAAAATCCAACAGCAGTTTCCTTTAACTGCACTGAATGTTGGGACAGCTCTGTAGGTAAGGTGGGGTTTGGCTGTTACCAAATGTGTGTCACTGTGCATTAGTGCAGATTTCTGGGAGGTGCAGTCCCATCTACCAGGCTCACGATATATCTGTGTGTTTATGAGAGATAAATTATAAATGGACTGCCTGATCTGTATCAGATATCCTGATTTCTAGTTGAATAATTGGGCATTCTGCAAGCAGCCTATTGAAAATTATTTTGTAGGCCACTGCTCCGTAGGAGGAAAACTGCCCAGGAAACGAGACTGGAACTGAGCCACAGAGAGCAGAAGGAGCTAAACCACTGCAATACCTGAATGCGTGTCCTTGGTTGGTTTTTGTGCAGCAAACCCCGCTCAAAAGACACAGGAGTAAGGAAACCAGTGCACGGAGAGAAGTTAGGATAAATGTGGTTTAAATTGGTTTGGCAAGGCTTAGCAGAGCAGCCCCCAGCAGCCTCCAGCCTGCCTTGACATGACACATGAAAGAAGCAGCAAGCCCTGGCTGTTCCTGGGAGCAGCGTGGTGCCCCTTTGCAAGGTGACAGGCTCAGAGGCACCGAGCAGGCTCTGGCAGCGAGGGGCTGCAGGAGGCTCTGACAAAGCACCCTCTGGGACCTGCTGACTCTCAACCAACACAGCAATTTCCTCCCCTCCTTCTCTTTTACCTGCTTGAGCGTTGCCTCGTGCATGGCTGATGTGAGGAGAGGCGCTGAGAGCTGGGGATAACAGAGATAAACAAGCCAAGCAAAGCCTGCCTGGCTGGGCCACCTGGGCTGTGCCTCACTGGTCCCTTCTGTGTGTTCTGGAGTGCTTTCTCCACCCTTCTTCAAAGTGCCTTCTGTGCTAGCATTTCCCCCACTCCTGGTGAAATCATTTCATCATCTGTTGAAGATTTTATATCTTCCCACATCATCAGCCACATTTTTTCATTGTATGAATTGATGTTCGAAGGAGTTGGTCTGAAGAACATTTTTTCCAGGTGTCACGACTCCCAGGATTAGTTGATCAGTGATGTAATTGTCTTATTATTGAAAATCAGTGACAGATTGGGAAAATATATTGAAAGGTTATCTTGAATACAGAGAAGCATCTGATTCCTGCCCTATCTACATCTCCAGTCCTCCAGAAATACTCCTTTTCAGGTTTATACCCTTCGGACTGGTTAGGAAAAAGACATGAGAACCCACAATAACTACAGGGAACAGAGAGTCAAGCTCACATTGTTCAGTGAAGGATAATTTATTTCAATTGGGAGGTAGAGAATCTGATTGCAGGGTTTTTTTCTCAGTATTCATTTTACCAGTAATGATAGAATGAATAAGACAAAGCATTTAGTGAAATAATTAATGGCTGAGCTGCATGGACAGAAGTTTAGACTTTGAGTTAAACTGGCTAACACAGTTTAACCAAGTTCAGCATAGAACAAAAGCCTAAATTAGCAAGATAGTGAAGCAAATTCTTACTAGAAGGAAAGAAGAGTATTGCTGATTTCTTGTCAGGAAATCAAATACAATGGAAGAAATGTTGAGGGGGTGTTAAATCTGTACAGGAGCTTTGTTCTCTGTTCTTTTAGCAAATACCTTCTTGCAAAACATCTCTAGAGATGGAAAAAGTAGCAGTCACAAACTAAACAGCAGTTTGAAAATACTGGCAGATGCAGTTTCCATCCCATTTCATAGTCCTGAGTTTAATAATAAACTAAGTCCAACTATAAAATATATTTTAAATGAACTTCTTGGATGATGAGAGTTACTTGAAGCTATGAAACAAACCTGAAAACCAGACTCTTTGTGTTGTTTGCTCATTGTCTGAGGTTCTGTTTGTCTCACTGAGAGCTGGCAAGGTCCCTGATTGTGAGCCCTCTGACACATGGAGCAGTCAAGGGTTAGATATTTGTGGTTAAAAGGATGCTCTGTGAATGTGAGGTTCTTATGGATCCCTTTGCAGGTCTGATGTCCAGTGTGTGTGTCAGTGTGCAAAACTAGGCACTGCTTCCATGTCAGTGTGCAAAACCCCCATGGATATTCATGCTCTGTGCTCAGCTTCCCTTTAACACTGATTTTTGTGCCCTTATTAACTCTTTGTCATTAACTCATGTTAATGACCCGGCACTCTCACGGAATTATTTATTTCTTTATTTCCAAGAAGACATCTCACTTCACCTTTAACCACAACGTGCCTGCATGGTAAAATTCCTTTTGAACTCAACTGTGAATATTCAGCCTTTTTTTTTTGTTCTTTCTTTAGAAAATTCCCAACGCGCTTTGGGCCAATCTGATCCAGGAACGTCTGTCAAACGTGGACTGCATCAAACAAGTAAGAATTGCTCCTCAGAGGGCCGGTGGATAAGCACTTACACAACTCGTGCATGGTACTTAGCATTCCAAGTCCTGAGCAGAGCAGGGAATGGGGGCAAATCATCGGGGGCTCCGGAGCCGGTTGCTTTCTTGAACATCAGCGGAGGGAGTTTGGAGCTTTATTAACAGGATAAAGGGGAGGATGAGAGTATGCATATGCTAATCTTCCAGCACAGAGATGATCAAAGGCTGAACAAGCAGAGCTTTGTTGATTGCCTGGGGCAACTGGCAGAGATGGAGTGGACAAAACAGATAAACAGAAAATAGATGAAAATCAATATGTTAAGGTTTTGGCTCTTCTTGAGGAAAGGGGTGGAAAAGAGTCTCAACGTTACTGATATCAATTTTATTTATTTCTCGTTGTGTCTCTCTTTTCTTCCTGTGTTAGGAAACACTGCACTTGAATATATTCTCTTCTAGGTAATAATTAATATGTTCACTCTTAGCTTACACAAATGGGCAACTGAGTAGGTTTGGTTGTGTTCAGATATGTGGGATCCCGTGTTTCTTGCTCCATGTTTCATCATCTGGGACACTGAATGGTTTTTTTTGATCCTTAGAAAGAAAAAGGAAAGGGATTTGCAGAAATCCTAAGTGGTATCAACTTTTCTTTACAAAATACTGCAGACCTTACTCTATAATTGACCTCTTAATGCTGAATTTGCAAGTAGAATTAAACTTTCACATTGCTATTCACTGTGCTTGAATTATATGGGTCTGTGTGGTTTGCCTTGAAGGTCTTTTTAGCTGAGCTATTTTACTTCATTTTAACTCATTATAGTTACTTAGCACTCCAGATCAAATATCTGGTAGCACTTAATGTATTTTTCAATCTGTCATAAATCCACACAGGACCTAGGCCCTTCAGTTGGCAGGAGAACCTGTTTAAAACCACACATGTGGTGTACTGTCTTGTTCATTTTTGTGGTATTTTTAGTTCTTTTATAACAGGAGCTCTGAAACCTCTCAAAAATGCTCATTTTTTCACATAAATCTCTTCCCCTGATTAAAAGAACACGTTTTCAACAGCTACTTTCTCCAGTGTTTGTTAAAGTGAGTTTTACTGTCAGTGCACAGGCAAAATCCATTGCTCTCCACAGGCTGCATCCACCTTATTTTCCACCTTTTTTTCCCTGTGCTTTCTATAATTGTTGGCATGGCTTTAGTTGTCCTGTCAATAATGAGGGAAGGATCTCTCAGTGAGTTATTTTAAGTATTAGGTCATGTATGAGTAAGGTGACAAGGTGGTTAAAATGCCAACAGCTGCATGGAGTCCTGCCTGCATTTTATGTTCCTGTTGTTGTCACCAGCAGCACTGAATCAGTGCTGGATGTCTTACAGAACTGGGGGGAAAAAACCCTTTAGAAAGCTTCCCTGACATTCAACAAGAATGGAGTGGATGTTATCAACCTAGCTGAGGTTTCAGCTGGCTTTAGGAAAAACACATGGTTTGTTTTTCAAAGGTGTGATGGTTTTTAAAAATCTTTACATTAATAGACAGACACAAAGTGACCACAAATTATTTTCTCCTGTGAAAGGGGATGTCTGCATTTTAAGTGTAATATTTGCCTCATGTAACTCAAAATGGAATTAATGCTGTGGGGTTTTTACATCATTGACCAGATTTATGCCGTTTCTTTCAAAACATGAGTCAGCATGTTTTCACTGAAAATGTTCCTAGATTAGGAGCAGCATGTTGGACCACAGTACCACCAGCTGTTTGTTTTATTTCTCCTTGTGGTGTCATTGGCTTGGCATTAATTGTACAGCTTTCATCCCACTGACAGTAGGAATACAGAATTTTTTGTGCCGTTGTTTTGACACTCACAGGTTTATGGATGTCACTGGCATTCTCCAAGGAGAACATTTTTATTGATCAACAGCTCTGCTGAGGCTCTGTGTTATGTGTTCTTCTAACACAAACATAGTTAGGACTGCGAGGGATCAGATGGGGAGGTCTTGCAGCACACACAGAAAACTTATTGCAAACATTATGTTCGAGCCTGGGACTTGTGGAGCTGATACAGAGACTTTCCATCTTGCAGGGTTAGCACAGGCTGGCTGCAGCCCCTCTGACTGCTGGGGTTGTGGAGGGAATTCATGGAGCTGGAGAAAGCCAGTGGAGAGAGATTGCTCAGGATGTGTGAGAGAGAGAGCTGAGCCACCTTCCTGAAACCTCAGGATCTTTAGAAACTAAGCTTGGGCCAGGGACTCACACTACAAGTGGCAGAACGACTTGAGATTGGTATTAAACAGCCCAGAAGGGCAGTGGGTGCCCTTGAAAGGGAAGGCAAAGAGAGCAGTGGCTCTGTTTGGTTTTACCTTGCTTGGTTCTGTTTGGTTTTACCTTGCTTGGTTCTGTTTGGTTTTACCTTGGTTGGCTCTGTTTGGTTTTACCTTGCTTGGTTCTGTTTGGTTTTACCTTTCTCGGTTCTGTTTGGTTTTACCTTGGTTAGCTCTGTTTGGTTTTACCTTGATTGGTTCTGTTTGGTTTTACCTTGGTTGGCTCTGTTTGATTTTACCTTGGTTGGCTCTGTTTGGTTTTACCTTGATTGGTTCTGTTTGGTTTTACCTTGGTTGGCTCTGTTTGGTTTTACCTTGGTTAGCTCTGTTTGGTTTTACCTTGATTGGTTCTGTTTGTTTTTACCTTGGTTAGCTCTGTTTGGTTTTATCTTGATTGGCTGTTTGGTTTTACCTTGGTTGGCTCTGTTTGGTTTTACCTTGCTCGGTTCTGTTTGGTTTTACCTTGGTAGCTAAAGACCATCATGTTGTCTTTGTGAAACTCCCTGCAAAGAAAGTGACATTACAAAGATTTGTCCAGGGAGAATCTGCCCATTCACCACATTTTCTGTTTTCTGAGAAGAATGGAACTTTTTAAAACGTCTTTGCACCTTACTCAACTGACAAAACTAATGTGGGGCATAAGAGGTTCCTTTCTAATTGGAAATTTGGCAAGGTTTGAGCTTCTTCCAGCATCCATGCTGCTAATGTTGATGGACTGCAAGAGCTGGGTTCTCAGTATTTCTCCTGCACTCCTCAGTCTGCTGTGCTCTGAAAATCTCCAGAATTTTAGATCCATACTGGCAATGCTATTACTGATATTATTTTTTTTTCTTATTGTCTGACCCCTTTCTTCACTTGGGAGTGAAAACCATGTACTACTTATTCAAAACCACTGAATAATAATGTGGAAAAACTGTTGTGATTACTTGTTTTCCTAAAAACAGCTGCATTCATGACCTTTATGCTTCTGGCTGAGATTTTTTTTCCGATATGCCACATAATTCAGCATTATTTCTTTCTGCTGTTCCTTTTCCTTTATTCAAAGGCAGTGTCAATTTTGGATTTGGTAATTAAAAAAAAATATGGAGGATGTACAGGTCAAATAACAGGAGGGAACTTGAATACCCAAGTCATTATTACCGTGGTGGAAAGTGTGAAAGTATGTAGGCTTGGTATCAGAGCTGAGAGAACTGCCAGCAAAGCAGGGAGATTTACATTTGGGAATGACCTTGAGCATTTCCTTTTCTCCAGATTCCTCAAGTCTGGAGAGGAAAGTGATGGCTTTGAAAGTGCTTCCTTGTTGCTGATTTTCAGCGTGGCCTGGGTCTCCAAGGAGCAGCTCACCTGGCATGAAGGCAGCAGCAGAATCTCTGTTTCCAGGGTTCATGTGGGAAAGAGGGAGGTTCCCAGCTGGAAAAGGGGGAGCAGTGACCACAGAGTGCAGGCACCATGGAATTTCTCACTTTTAGCCGTTGTTCCACCCTTGGTGTGTGATAAGGTGCAATCCATGCATGGGCAGAAGGTTACTGCTATCAAGAACCAAAAATAGATGGCTTCTTAAAGAAACAAATTTACCATGTGAAGTTACTAATTACACTTTAATGACAGTCAGGAGGGCAACAAAAGACCAGTGTTTGCATAAAGCACGATAGGCATATTTCAAGTCAGGTCTTGCTCTGCTGTGTCTGGCTTCCTCTTGCTCCGTTCCCAAGCCACACTCCCTTTTCACTCTTTTTTTTTTCCCCTTTTTTTTCAATTTTTTTTTTTTTTTTATTTTATCTGTGACATCTGCTTGGAGCTTGTCCCTCCTGTGATACCACACTACTTGCAGCTGTTCAGACCTCCAGCTCCGAGCTGTGCATGGGGTGCCCTGAGCATACGGCCTTTTTGATGTGTGATAAAACAGAACCGAGCCACTGGGGGTATGGAGAGGGAATGCAGCAGAATATCAATAAACCTGTTCTGAACAAAGCTGCAGCTCTGTGGTGGAATAGACATTTCACTGAAGTGTCAAGTAGATGGATAATGTATTCTAATTAGGGACTGACTGATACCCTGCAACTCAGAGACCTTTGGAAATCAGCTCCAAAATGCTCACTGTTTTTGTACTGTGTGTTTCTTTTGCATTTGTTTAATGTCTTAAAATATATTTGCTGCAGGAAGCTGTTTCTTGAGCTATGTTTTCCTAAATAGCCAAAAGTTTTCGCTATAAAATTGCTTATTGCCTGTTTTAAGGACCTTTGAAATTTGTATAAAAACCTCTTGAAGTTTGCTGTGGATTGTTAAAATACAATATTGTGTTTGCTGCCTGTTGCACATTATGTGATGTGAGCCATAAGCACATCAGGTTTTGTGGGGTGGTTTTGGGGTTTTTTTTCATTTGTTTTTTTTATGGTTTCCAAAAATGTTGCGCTCAGAGTGGAGAAAATAAGCCAGATTTGTTGTCTGTGTAAATTGGCATCGATTTATTTTCTTCAGACCTCAGATGCCATTTCTCCCTAGAAGATCTGGGCCTATATAGATATATATTTTGTACACAATATATTCCAAACTAGTGCTGAAGTTCCTGGCATAGCACTACAAACATTGTGCAGCTTTGCCTTCTGCGAGTCCCAAGGGATAAATTGATTTCTCAGCACCTGGGTGACCTTAGCCAGTGGTTCATTCTAATTTGGCAGAGCAAACACTGGGAGTGGCAAAAATGGCTTGCAGTTACTTGAGTCTCGTGTTTTCTACATCTATCAGCAGGATGACATGTTCCTGAAACCAGGCTAATTAAGGAATTTTAAATAGTCTGCTCTATTTTCTTGTGTAATTGGAATGGCCCAGTCCCTCCTACAGAAGTCCTGGAGATAGGTTTCCCTGCAATACTTGGAGAACCTTTGGACCCCATACTGACAGAGCACCAGATTTATGTGGGAGATGATAATGATTGCCAGCTAATGCAATATTAAAATATCTCCTTTATTTCAGTACAAAGATGGCTCCCAGATTTACTGCGGTATCACAAAGTTGTTTTGAGGGATGGGATGTAACAGCAAGGACATGTGTGCTCAGGCAACTAACAGATAAATTAGGGAGAGCTCAGAAGATTCAGGCTTGAGACTGGGAAGTGGATTAGATTTCAAATACTGCATCAGACAAAAACTGAGTGAGGCTGCAGCTCTCCTACGGTATTTCACAGATCTGTAAATGTTTTTTTAAAGATGCTCAATCCAACACTTAGCTGGCTATAACAAGGACTTAAGGGAGCAAAAGGCTCTTTTTTCTTTTTTCTTTCTTTGCTCTGTTGCTTCATTAGCTCTGGGAACGCTGGTTCCATTACTGTGAGTTTTCCTGTATAATTTAAGAAAATAATGAAAGCGTGCATATTTTCCTCAGTATTCTTGGCATTAAATCTGTCTTTACATTTGTTTAGCTCCTTTTTTTATATACACAGTGTGGGCTGGTATCCTTTTGAATATTTCAAAACTGAAGAAATTGTTTTGGGTTGTTTTTATTCAAGATAGAAGTTAGTTTGGTTTGTTTTTTTTTTTTTAAGATTGAAACATGAAAAAAAAAATCATTGCTACAATCCATAAGTTCCCATTGCTGTGTGGCAGTGGAATCAGTGCATGCATTTCTCAAAAATATCAGTGCTCCATGTTTGCTTTCTTCTCTCACAAGCATCCATGACAAATACTGGGCTGTGGAGGGATCAGAATGAGGTAATTTTTGTGCAAGAAATAGCACTGATATTTAGTATTAATTTTGGGGTTTTTTTCTCTTCCAGGATCAATAACTATTTCATGTTTTTGTTCAATAGGGATGGATTTTGGAAGGCTTCCCTGAAAATCAGGAGCAGGCATGGATGCTGCAATCATCTGGCATTTTTCCTAGGCATGTTGGTAAGCAGTACAAGGTTTGTGTGTGATTGCATCCAGGAGGAAACACTAGGAGGGTTCGTCCCAAAAAATCCTCAATAAATTCAATACCAGTGCTGGAGACGGAGTCACCAGACAGCAGAATATTTCAGTAGGGTTCAGAGTCACTTGAAAGCCTGAGGTAACCTGGGAGACTTTCAGCCCTTTCCCACCCTTTTCTCCTTCCACGTCAGAGCTCTGTAAATTCCAGACCCTGCACCAAGTGTCTCTGAGCAGCTACAAGCAGCTTTGCTCCTGACTTCCCTCTCTAAAAATCAGCTTTTATCCTCAGACTGCTTCAGTTCCTCGTGTACTAAATACAAATTTATGTTTCTGTTGAATTAGGGAATGTAAACTTCACCAAGTGAAGTGGAAACATGATTTTAAGCTTGACTTTTCAGAGGCTGGGTGGATTCTGGCTGGATTTGGGTGGAATGTTTTACTGGCAAAGGGCTGATAGACAAGACCTTGACAGCTGCCCTTGCCATACAGGAGAAGCCAGTTGTCCCAAATTATTGTTAAAGGACCTACTTAGAATGTAAGAAATTACTGCAGTTGTGTGGAATGCAGTGTGAAATGATAAATGCAGAGCTTGCCAGTGCACAGTGAACAGAGTGTTATCCAACTTGATGAATTGTCACTTTGGATTTGATTTGGATGATATTCAACTGTTAATGAAGAATTCAGAATCACTGCAGTAGAGTTAGGCAAAAATGTTTAATGTCTAGTACTTGCATGTATTTTTAATATACCTAATAACATCTGAAGTTGAGTTTTGCTCACAATTATATCCGTGCCACCAAGACCTGAATGAGAATCTTAAAGCTCAGTCTGTCTAGTTAATCAAAAAGAAGATTGAGAGGGGATGAGATTTACAGTGTGTGAGTACCTTAATAGGGAGAAAAGTGCCTGAAAAAGCCATTTGATACAGAGAAGAAAGTCATAAAAAGAACTTGTTTGAAACCTGTAATCAAATGCACTGAAAATAGTAATTAAATTACAGTGTTTAACTGCGAGCATGATTAGCCAAAAGCAACCCGGGATCTGACAGGTTCTTCCTCTTTTGATGCTTTCTAATCAAGTTTGAACACTTTTCTGTGAGATTATATTAAAAAAAATTGTTTCACTGGTCTCACCACCAGAGTGCCTGGGTGAAAAGTAATGGTTCGTGGTGTAGAAGAGAATCAGTCTCGAGTGCTCAGTGGGAACTTCTGTCTGAGGCCCCAGAGACAATTTTTTATTGCTGCTGGTGGTGGTTTTTTGGATAATGGGGACAGTTAGTGCCCATGGGTACTGGATTCATGGATATTTTATCTCACTGTATTGTACAGGAGGTGAAACAAAATTCTGATTAAAAATGAAGTAAAATATTTGCAGGGAGAATGCTGGGAAATGAGAATGAGACAAATGTGCTTAAAATACATTCAGCCACCTTTAATATTAGGATACATCTAAACAGTTACAGGGAATAAAGCGAGTGATTAACGAGAGCTATATTTTTTTCTTCCTTTTTCCTTTTCTGCTGCCTAGTTATGCTTTATGCCCCAGACACTGTGCTGATTGAGAGGAGTGGTGGGAAAAGGCTTGATCCCCTCACACAAGGTGCAGTATGTTTGTTCCTGAGCTCCACTGCAGACTGGAGTGTTGTTTGATCTCAGAAACATTGTAGTACTGATGGGGTTAAAATTTAAATGGGATCCCTTTAAGAATTAGTAGGAATTTATAATTTATAAATTTCAGCTGTTTGGAAATGGTTCTTTGTTTGCATTGTATTATTTTCAGTGCCAATAAAATACAGGGAAATGTAAAGCTCAGTACTGAGCCTGCAAACAGTGGACTGTGGCAGTACAGAATATTTGAAGGTTGGATCTGTCCATATGAGTTTACAATTTTGCTGTGCATCTCTGCTAGGTCCTGCTTTGTTTCTGAGGTGCAGGGGTACTTTTAGGTTAAATAAAAGCATTTCCATTAGGTTAAGTAAAAGCATTTCCTTTAAATAAAATAAACTGTCAGATGGACTCAGCTGTGTATTGTCTGTTGGGTTTTATCATCAATCGTCCATCACGAGATAAAATCCTGACATTGCTCAATAAAAAAATCAGGTTGGATGTTCTAGGGCTGGAATTAGGAGGGGGATTCTTAACTAGAGACCTGTTCAATCATGCTCTTAGTTCCTAACCATGTGTTCCTCGTAGAGGTTTTCCACACAACCTTTGACTGGCCAAGTGACCCCGCGGTGCAGCAGAGGTTGGTGAAACCAGAAGATCTCTCTGAGCAGGAGGTGTCCAAGAAGCTGCTGGAGTATCACAGAAAGTTCCCAGAGATTTTCCACATCTACCAGAAAGTTCTGAAATCGATCAATGCAGACCAGCCCTCCGTGGATGTTCTCTCCCAGGGTAAATATGTGCTTTGTGGCAGGTTGAGAAAGTCCTGTTTGAGGAGTTCTTCCCGGCTGTTAGAGTCAGTTTGTAGGATTAGGCAACACAGATGGCTCCCAGCTGAGTTATGCTCTCTCTAGAGCAGCATTTGGGCTGTTCCTGGTGATTATTTCACTGGAGTAAGAGCAGATAACTGGAAATTCTTAGTTCACAGCCCTGCCAAGGAACAGCTGACTCAGTAGAGCAAATGTCACCGTCATTCCTGTGAGTCTCTGTTCCAAAAGGGAGTCCTGTGGCTCAATTGTTCATCTCCCAAAGGGCCAGTACCTTCCAAAGTCTGGGAACAACAAGGACTAGTTCAAAGCCAGGAACATTTCATTGTTTAAAGGCTGTTTGTGCTGGGAGCTTTCCTGTTCAACAATTCTTGTTTGCCTTTGCTTGACTGTAATGCAATCTGACTTTTAATGTTGATCCTTCTAGAAGAGAATAAGGAAACTGCCAGAAAGACCAATTGATGATGTACTTTGTAGCTGTCAGTCTGCAGATGATCTGTTATATCCCAGTAATTTTGCATCTCAAAAAGGTCTTTTTTTTTAATAACAAGTGCTGCACTTTTAAGATAAACAAGTAGGAAGTTTATATTCTGAATTTACACATTAATTACCTCTAAATTACTTAATTAAATTTAAAAGTTCATATCATCATTCATAAAGAATTCATGCCTTGAATTGTAAATAAAAATGTGAGTGCCTGAATATTAATTATTATTAATTAATAATGTAGTGAGATAAATTGAAAACTGGAATGAAAAAATCCTCTCTAGATCTTTTTTCTGCAGTGCATCAAGCAGCCAGATTTTTTTTAAAGAATAATTAGATGTGGAGACTGTCTAGGGGATCATTACTCCTAATTAACTTGGTTATTTACTGCAAATTAAGCATCATTTGTAAGCAGGGTGCTTTGCCTGTAATGTTTGTGCTTTTCAATACACTGGGTTATGGAAAATGTTCAGAATAACTGGAGCACTGCTTGGGTAGCTGATACTCGGGGTTTGGGTGCAGCAAACACACTGTTTTCTGGTAGGATTTTCCAGGGTTTTTGTTAAGTAGTTTTATTGCCCCAGCTAAAAGAACAAGGAGATCTCTCATAAATATTATATTGTGGATTGTTGCACACAATTATAAAATTCTGTGAACTTTAATGCAGTTGCTGCTGCCCTGCTGTAGGATGTGACACCCAGTTCAGTTGGTCACTGCAAGGTTCCAGCACAGCCTGTGCCACTGCAGGAAGGGATGGATACAATCCCATGTGGTTGCAGTTTTAGTTTCTCAATACTTTAGGTCTGCTGTGTAGAAATTGGAGTTTGCTGGAGATGCTTCTTTATTAGAAAAGATTTTATAATCACACCAAAGTGTCTAAGGGAGGGTTCTCTGAAACACTATTGGTACAGAGCAATGTGCTGACAATGGCACTTAAAATCCTGATCCTCAGGATGTTCTCCACCAATCCTTTTGTGCTTTTTTAATATAGTTTATGACTCATACAAACACTCATGTTTAAGCTTGTCCTATTCCTTAGACTAAAATACTTTTTTTATTACAAGAACTCTTTAGAGAGTCTTTTATTAGAATTGAAGTTCTCACAAAAACTGAGAGAGGCTGCAGCTCGTCTGGGCTCACCTTTAGTTGTATCCACTGCAGTCACAGAGCAATCAAAGCCTGTGCAGATGTGTCCTTGCTGCTTTAATCATGGCCAGCCACGGCAGGTGGGACTCAGTGCCAGGAAGTTTAGTCTTGGAATTTGGCTCTCTGATCCCTGGAAAACTTGCATGCTTTGAGCTGCACCCTTCACTGGTATTCTCAGCCATCAAATGGGCACAGCTATGTCCAAATACAATCCCAATTTGTCCTCACTGCCAAAGCTGTGACATCTTTTGGCTTCTTGGTGATCTCTCAGGTTCTTTTTTGAGATTGTAACAAAGTCCAGATCTCTATAATGTGGCAGCGCTGATGATGCTTCACGTCCTGTGGTCTTTCCAAAGCTTCATAACCTGCAGGTTGACCTGAAGGTGCTATTTCCTGCTTGATGCAAAATTTAGGAGAATGTTGTCCAGAAAATGAGTGGAATCAGGCAGAGAAGCTCAAATATTCTTTACAAGTTAGGCAATCATGATGGGTAAAAGAATAAAACATCCACACACTGTTCTGTGTTGTCAGTGCTGAGCAGTGTCATGACACACTATGCTACAAGTCTATAAAATTGTAATTAGGAGTCTTAATCACACACAGCTGGATAAATGTCATTAATTTAACATCCTGAGTTTTTACACTTAAATATTTGTTCAGAAACTGCAGAAAGTATTAAATGTAATTACAGCCCTCTATAATTTGCATGGTAAAATTGTAGCTATCAAGCAAAAATTACTTCTGCTAAAAACAACATGGTAAGAGAGCAATTATTAATTGAATCTGCTCTTTAAAATGGTTTGACAGGCACTGATGAAAGAAAGAGGAGTGTAATGATAGTGAGATTTCTAAAATGCCTCTCAGAGTAAATTGCTGACAGGACGGTTTTATCAGAGTCCTGATTTTGGGTGCAGAGTCTGGATGTTTCAGTGATAAAATAAACCATGATCAACATGACAACATTTTTTAAAACAAGAGAGTAGTTAATCAATGTTTATATTTAATTTTTTTTAAGAAATAGGTTAAAACCTGTATTTTTTGCTTTTCTCTCATGTTCTAGTTCTTGCCTTTGTCCAAAGCCGGCACCGATCCTCTGCCCCCTTTACACCACGGATTCTCTTTTGTGGCCCCCCAGGCAGTGGGAAGAGCCTGCAGGCAGCACTAATAGCTCAGAAATATGATGTTGTCAACAGTAAGTTCTCAGTAAATATGCACTTTGCTCAATTCCCCCTTTCTCTCTTTTTGATCATTTATCTTTTGCTGTCTGTCTTTCTTACGTGCTTATAAAACGTCTCTCTTTGTCCATTGCTGGGGATGTCAAATTTTTGAGGGAAGTGAAAAGTATTTGAATGAAGAAGTGTAAACCAAGCATATATGCTGTGACAAACCAGCTCTAACGTTTTTTTAGTCATCATTTCATCATTTTTTATACCCTTTACATCTGTATTTTTCTACTGTTAGACTCCTGTAGTGCTCTGAATTCTTCTGTGGATCAGTGGATCATGAGTAATGTCTGCAGTTTCAGCTGTCTGACCAAAATTGGGGCACTTCTAAAATAAAATTCACTCTGAACTTTGGTGAAGACTCAGGCTCTGCACATCTGAAGTAATGTGTGAGAAAATGAAGGAATTAGTTAAAAGTGCATCATCTTCCTTTTGTAAAGGAGGTCCAAAAAATTCTGCATGAGACTTGTTCATGGTTAGCATTTAAATGTTAAAAAGTTCTGTAATTTGAAAGTGCAGATTGGTGATGGGATCAGTGCAATGTTTTCCATGTTCTGTGATGGCTTCTAACAGTGGAGTAGCCATAAATTATTTTAAACAAATATCTGGTAGCTGTAAAATTTGCAGATTAGTCACATCCTCTTAGTTAAGCAAAAGGCAAGTTTGATAGAATATTTCTGCTGTCAGTTTTTGTGCCATTGCTGCATTTTGAAATATCATGTGAAAAAATAAATATTGGTAGATTTATTCAAAGCTGTATTTTTAATAATTGTGTAATTGCCTTAAAGAAAACAAAACATGCTTGAATGTATTAAAAATGATTTTGTTCTTGTCCTTTTGAAATTTTTTTTAACTTTCTAATACTGCAAGTTTCAGAGTGTTCCATCTAGGTCAAAATTTGCATTTTTTTTAAAGTAACTACTATATGAGAGAGTTGCAGCTCCTTTTATTAAAAATCATTACCAGTGCTTTACGCATATGTAGAATTTTATTTTAAGTATTCTGTAATCCAAATATTAGAAGAATTAAGTATTTAATACAGAGTTGGAAGACCATCATTTTTCAGAATAATATTCAGCATATATTTCATTTCTATTAGGCCACTGGGCTTGAAGCACAGGCTTAAAAATTTAAATCTATGTTTAAATAGTCTCATGAATTGGATTGAATTTAGGTGTGTACTTATTAGGTGTCTTAAATTGGGGTCTGTGCACTGAGCTTCTGTTGTGTTTTTACACTGTTTATTGTGAATATGAATTTGCTTCTCCAGGACAACTGGTGACTGTTCAAATTGTCACTTAAACATTGAACTCTATCAGCTTGTCCCAGAAATGCTGCTGTGGGGGGTTCTCACTCCTGTTGGCCTGGCAGTGTTATTAACAGCAATAAACAGATGAAAGGCTCCATCTTCTTGCATCAAAGTCAGAACCTGTTGGTGCTATTGATTCCAGGAGGAAAGGGATCAATTTAGGATTATTAATTGAATAATGTACAGGGGGACCTTTACCTAATATTTAGCAGATTGGAGTTGTAACCAGGATTTGTGTGACCTCTCCTTGTCTTGGTTCCCTCTCTGTGATCTCCATCACCTGGGGCAGCCAGTGCTCTCCAAGGCAGCAATATTTCATGTACAGCTGTCCTGGCTCAAACTTGAAATCTGCATCTCCTGGAGTTCTGCGTGTCTGAAGTCGATGATAATGTTGCATTAGCACAGTTTTTTAAATGTAATTCTTACACGATCATTAAATGATCCAGGGAGGCCCTTCCCTGAGCTGAGCGTTGTGCTGCACCTCCAGCAGCCTGGTTCAGATGCTGCTCAGCAGCTGTAACTTTATTCAGTAATTACAAGTTTATAAAAAGTGAAAGCCACTAGCAATCCCTTGAGTTGTTATTTCAGAAATAGATTTGATTAATATCATTCTCTCCATTTTTAATATGTACTTTGCCAAATGTATTCTTTTTTTTATTATTATTTTTTATTCCATATCCTCAGTCTCCTTGTTTTTCACTGTGCTTGGCCAAAAAAAAAAATAATAATCCCAACAACAAACTCAAAAAACACACAACTTTTATTTTATTCAGTGACCTTATTCCAGTATGCAGCTTCTGGGTTGGCTTTTTTTTTTCTTTTCTTTGTTGCCTCCTTTTTAAAATTTAACCTTGTGTCTTTTTTGTTCTTCCTTCCTGTTAGTTTGCTGTGGGCAACTGCTAAAGGAAGCTGTTGCAGACAACACGAAACTTGGAGAACTCGTTAAGCCTTACATTGACAATGGATGCCCAGGTAGGGCACGCTGTTGTCTCATTACACTGTAGTTACAAATCTGTAGCAAAAACCAAATTGTGAGTGAATTTCTGTTGGTCAGATTCTAATCAGAGTAAGCTGAAAGCCGATTAATTCTGCTCATTCCATGGGGTTTGTAGCACTGCAGAACAGGAGTTAGATTTCTAAGGGGTTTTTAGATCTTCAAAGCAAATGTTCACTGCTCCAGTAAAATTCAGATTTCTCGTGCACGTTCCAAAATCTGAATTCCATGCTTTTAATCTCTAAATCAAAATAAGAATTCTGATATCAGTTTAAACTGTTTTTAAAGCACACTATTGTGTTAAACTGGTTTCAAAGCACAATGTTGTGTTGCATTTTATATTTAGATGTTGACTTTTAGAATCCTACCACAGTTTCCTCTACTTTCATGTGAATATTTTAAATTTCAACGTGGAGTTTCTTTGTACTTCATTTCCATCAGCATTTTTGGTTGTGGGAGGGGACTGCCACAACGAATGTTGAGCATACTTTGCTTTTGGAAGGCTCTGCAGGGATTTCAGATAAATTATAAATACTGTAAGCTCCTTAGGGCAGCAGCTTAAACCTGTCTGCCTGTTACAGTTGTCCTGCTGTCTGCGCGTGGTGGGTGTTAGAAATCACAGAATATCTGTAGTTAAAGAAGAGAAGTTGTATTGCAGGAGGGTGGAAGAATGTTTACTTTGCCAAATTGCAATGGCCTGGAAGACAAACTTTCAGTGCTGTTTCTGGCAACAGCCCAAATGGTTTCCAGTGGTACAAACATAAGGAGACAATCGTGCTGAAGATGGGGAAATCTCAGTTAAACTTCAGTATTAATGGAGTTTTGAGCAAAGCCCCCCTGAGCAAAGAGAAATCTTCACTGTCCTCTATTTTTAGCAAAGAAATTTATTTGGTAAGGTGGAAAGCTTGAAAATCTCCTTTGTTTTTTGCACAATAGCTTAATTCTGAGGCTGAATTAGACAGTTCTGAAACATGAGCCTGTGAAACTAACTGAGGTTCTCTTGACACCAGACCAAGAGATGCAGGATTTTTCCAGGCATTTCCGAAAGACCTTTGGCAGCCTGCAGCTTTGGGGATGCCATCCCTCTGTCAGGCACTTTATCAAGCCACAGGATAATGCATTTTAACTCTGAACTTCGTCTCCAGTGAATGGATTGTATTTACTCCTGATGCAGTCACCCAGCTCAATGCATTCCTCTCCTGTGGCAGCCACCACAATGCTGGGAGTAGGAGCTGATGTGGGAGCCATAGGAACAGAAAGCAGGAATCTCTGCAGCCTGGAAGAGAGAGGTTGGGTCCTCTGGAATGGGCACAGAGATCTAGGAGAGCATTTTCTGAGTTAGAGATACCCAGAATCCAATTTAACTCAAAGGCAAGAGATCTCAGAGTACGTCGTGCAGTGGACCCGAGGTCTCCAGGGGTGGGAATAATTCCTTCCTGTGTAATCTAGTTGACCTGAAGGTGGCTGGTTTTGTGTGCAGTTTAACTCACACATGGAGATGCTTTTAAGCTCTGGGCCTGTCTTTCATGGAGTCCACTAATTTCAGAATCTTACGTGCATTCTGTAATTTCACTGTCTGCTCGTCTCTGTGGAGAGGAGAATTGTAAATACCTCACTCCCTAAATTTCAGTTATGGCTGAGATGGGAGTTTGGATGATCTATTTATTCAAAGATAGGTCCTTTAAGAGCTTCCTTTACTAAAATGTTCTTTGTGTGGTTTATAAACTTCATCTTAACCATTAAAGTTCCTTAAAGGAGATGCATTCCCTGTAGAGTAAAATAATTGCACAGATCATAATTTTTAGCCAGTCCTAAAAATATGCACATCCTTAGTCCAAGGGAGCTGCTTTCATTTCAGGAAAATGAAATTGAAGTTGTAATTCCTTTCTTCCTCCAAATTAGAAATTATTTCAGATTTAGATTAATTTTTTTAATACAGCATGCACGGATAAAGCTGTACAACACTTCTGAATGTTAATAGGGATCATAACTATATTTCTGGGCATTATGCTAAAAATTCTCCCTTAGATTTGCTGGTATGCACATATATATTTTATTTGGTGGGACACAGCACAAAATTAAGGGCTGAATAAAGATAAATATCATCTAGCAAAACCAGAAATAATAAGTTCTGTCATTTTGCTAATCCTCCTCTCCCAGGGATAACAAAGAATGAATTTACATTAGTAAACACTAACAAGAATTCATTACTGCCCTCACAAGAGGCTTGGAGAAAATGGAATAACACAGGGTACTGAAGAGGAAAGGTGGGCAAAGAATCTTTGCATCTTTGCTCTCTTGCTGCAGACCAGGTTAAAACAGGGGAAAGATTCTCCTGCTGTTATTGACTACAGTCAGTTTCCAGAAAATCTCTCTTGGAAAGACTCGGTGTAGTCAACAGCAGACAGTGTCATAAGTGGAAAAACAATTAGAATTCAACCTTTTCATTACATTTCTGGTTGCAAGGGGTGTTAGCTGTTCCTGTGGGTGAGGAATCCTGCAAGTGACATTGGCACAGAACACTGGAACCAAAGGCAGACCCTGGAAATCGTTGTTCTCAAATCATTACTTGTCAAAACGAAACCAGTGCCATAAAATCTTGAGGACATGCCTCATATATTCTTAAAATGCTCCCCCAGGGGACTGATCTCAGTGTGTTTCCCTTCTTGTGGACACCACTGATTGCATACAATTAGTCATGTAAGATATGCCAACAGGGCGTGTTGTGGTGCTGTAACAAGGCTCAAACCCCAGCCTGATTTAGGCTGACTCATTATTGAGTTATTGAGGCTGCCCACTGTCTGTTCTGCTCCAGTTCTGCTTGGCTAACCCGGATCTCTTCATGGCTTTAGGATTCATGAACATTCTTTGTGCTGTTTTTCCTGTACTCCTGCTTCATGTACACATCATGTATTTCAGGAACAGCCCGGCCAGTTCTGTTATTCACCCCAAAAGGCAGCCCAGTATTCCCATTTTCTGTATTTTCTACTGTTTGCTGTCTCACAAAGACCTGCTTTTTGTCAAAATCCTCCATTTTGTATATGGTGATTTATTTTGCTTAATGAAGGCAGCATAGATATTTTTGAGCCCATTAATTTTTTAATTCCCAGGACATTCTGGTCTACAGTAGGTGCACACTAGGTTTTGAAAAATGCATTTTTGGTGGTAAGTTCAGCAACCTGACAGCTTTCTGCCTGTCATAAACACAGAGTTGTGCTTTGGACAACCAGTCTGAAATGCAGAGACTGTTCCTTTAGGGTGTTGTGGTTTCACTGAATACTGGGTAGTTATTATTAACTATACTCTGGACAGAAAATTACCAACATTGGAGTCTGAGAGCAATCTTCTGGTCACTATCTCCAGTTAGATTAACTCTTGGTCAATAATGCTAAATTCAGCACACACCATTTGGGCAGCCTGGGAAGAAATGGAGTAAGAGGTGAGGGCAGTGGCCAGAACCCTCCCACAGGCAGCAAAGTCCCACAGATCAATTTATTTGGTTTGATTCCTTCTGAAATGTTCTGAGGAGGCAGTTCCACAGACTTGGCCCTCCCCTGGACAGATGATGCCTGTGTAGAAAGGCCTTTCATAGACCCCACAGGGTCTGAAGGAGACCTTTAAGCAGAATTCCTGTCCCCAGGTTGCTCCAGTTCTGAGCAGGGCTGGACTGCCTGCTGGACCTGTCTCACTGAAAACATGGGCACCGTCTCAAAGATGTCTGTCAGAATTTGATACCCTGGGAGAACAAAAAACTGCAGAAAACATTTTTGATTTCCCCACCTAAATGTCCGTGGTGTTTGCCCCTTGAGGTGTTTGCATTTTATTAATGAAAAGACAAGCAGGAGCATTGTGGGGACATCACAAAGATAGAGGAGGTCATCAATCAGTTGAAATTTGCATGTCATTCTGTGCAGTTTTTGTGGTGAAATAGCGTGGAGTGATCACTGCTAATTAATATAGCTGTTTGTGAGGCTGTAATGAATAGAGCCAAGAAAAATGAGATGACAGAAAAGCAGCGTGGAGAAAAAAAAACACTCCCAAACCAGTAAGATTCTGCTTTTCAGCTGGGAGAACTGCTATTAGTTTGGGTAATTGGGTTTTTTCCCACCAAAATGAAGATTCAGGTGGTAAGAGAAGTGGCTCGTGGAGCACAGATAACACTGCACTGTTTGCAGCCTGTTAGAGTTGAACACACACAATCTGTGTTGTTTTTTTCCCCTTCCTTTTTCTATTTGTTTTTAGGTAGTAATATCTGAAGCTGTCCCCAATGGCAGTCTGCACGCAGGGGGTAAAATCTGGAATTCCCTAATTTCTCCTGTGTTCTAATGAAAACTATTACTTGTACAAATACAGATTTCTTTTCCCCTTATTTCAAATTGCAATGGTTTTAAAGGGGTGCTTTTTTGGTGTAGCCTCTGAAAGTTGGGGTCCCCTGGTGATTGTGATCACAGCCTCACTGAAAACACTTTGCTTGGTTCGGGGTGGGTTGGTTTGGTGGGGGTTTTTTTTGACATCAAATTAATATTCTCATCACCGAGAGTGAAACACAGATTTGACAATAGAGCAGCTTCCTCTTTGTTAAAAACTCGCGCAGAGTTTCGGAGTTGAAAGGCTGAGTAAATCCTGATATCTGAGGGGGTAAGCTTAGTGTTATTTCTTGTTTTTAAGAGTGCTGTACTGGCGAGCTGCAAGCTGTCTGAACATTGCACAGACCCTTTGGGAGCTCCACTGGTTTTCAGCAAGTCTTTGCATGCAGTGTGTTTGTACTGGCTGAAGACAGCGCATGGCTCTCTAAATAATTTACAAGTTGATTAATAGACTCACATGGGTATAATTAGAAGAGGGAGAGACAGCAGCTACAGTAACGGGTACAGTGCTTGGGGGAACTGGAGACTTTATTTTTTTTAAAGAAACTTTCTAGGGTGCTGGGCGTTTGAAGATAAGTTGGGAAGAGCTCAGTGCCTCTTCTCTTTTGAAGTGGAAATAGGACAGTTTGAATCCGTCGAGTTTAATTTTTCACAAGCTTTAGGGGCCCTGCAGTGCAACTCCCTTTTTATTATTGAAAAAAACTCTCCATTTTTCTTTCATTTTTCACACACATGCACACACACACACGCACACACACAGAGAGCCCAAACAGGAGCTAATAAACAAATCGATTTTCTACTTTATTTAAGTTAGTTTTACAGCGATTCTGTACCTCCCCTAAATGTGCACCTCGCTCACAAATATACTGTGTAAAGTTACAGAGATATTTATGAATACACCACACTTTAATTTATGCATTTTTAAGAAACCTTCACCTCTGTTTGACAATGCTTTTGAAGTAGCTCCGTTTTTCAAGTCAAACTTTTGACTTTTCCTCTGGGACTGCTACAAAGGTTTTTTTATGGAAAATAGGTAGCAGTCTTTTTTCCTACTAGGGGAAAATTGGTGGTCAAGAGAACATAATAAAATTTAATTTTTTTATTTTGGGTTTGAGGTGGCCGTATTTTTATACGAGATGCAAGGTTGTAGAATAGAAAGTTTTAAATGCGGACATATTGGCAGTAGGTTGTAATTTTCTTTCTGAGTTTTAGTTTTTCGTGTGTTGAATCACTGCAAGGTGAAAAATTAGAATTCCCTTTTCCTTCATTTGAAAATCTAGAATATATTTTTCTTTATTCCACAATCCAGATTGGTGTGTCTGTCCGGCAGATACTCAGAGCTGGAGTGAGCCTTGGTCTACAAAAACATTTTTAAAGGCCACCTCACTTAGGAGTAAAAAACAAAGCAACCAAAAATCCACCCTAAAAAGCCAACCCTGGAAGCCAGACCAGGCAAAATAAATGTGATTTGATTTAAGAGAGGAGAGCAGTTGTTTTCTGGAGCAATTGTGATAATCAGTCAGTTAATGGATATGGTCCTGCCTATATAAACTGGTTTTGCAGTGATATTCACCATTCCTGCTCTTGCTGGAGGATCAATATTCCAATATTAGTGCCACAAACCCTCATGGATTGGAGTGAAGTTGTGGCCCTTGGCCATGTGGGGCCTCGTGGTTGTCAGGGGCTTTTAAACAGCAAAGTACAATATAAATGTGAAGTATTAATCTTTTATGTTTATATTGATCTTCATTGCTGACAGTCATTCTTTAAAATTTAGGAAAGTGGGGGTTCCTTTGCTTTCCTTGCAGCACTGTCTCCTCAGCAAAGGGCTGCTGACTTGAATTCTGTGGGGTTTTGAGTTTGGGATGGAGATATCATTGGAGTTTTTATACGAAAATCAGAAGGAAAAGCACATTGCATGTTGTCAGCATCGCCCTTTTTGGAGTTTAACATAAAAATCTGGGTTTGGCCGAACATCCTCCCTTCTCATCCCACGGAGAAGTGGTATTTGGTGGAAAAAGCCAAGACATTTCCACCATGTTTATCAGACCAATTTATTCTTTTTTTTTTTTAATATTGTCACTGTCAAAAAGGGTTTGTAGGTCAAATTCTGCACCGTGTTCTTCAGCAGAGCTGAACTTCTAGAAATAAGGAGGAAATAGGGAATTTGGTTGATAGTGGAAATGATGAGTCCAATGGGCTCAAACTGCAGTTGCTGTCTCATGTTTAACTGTAGTCCCTCCATGGAAGCCAAAGGGGTAAAAAGAAGTACAAATATACATTTTGCTACTGGTTTTAGAAACTTTCAGGGTAGACACATCCCTGTGAGAGAGTTCAGAGCAGCTTTTGTCTCCCAGGCAGGTAAACTGAGGCAGAAAACCTCGTTCAGCTCGAGCCCTGCCACAATCAGGGAGCGTGGATGGGAGCCCAGGTGTGTCCATCCTGACCCTGGAGTCAGCCCACTGCATCATCCCGGGACTCCTGGGAGGTGGGACCATTAGGCATATCCATGGAAAACAGCACAGAGGCCATTTTTAGGGGGGAAAAAAGCTTTTTGTTTGCATGCTGGATACTCAGTTTGGACTGGAGTTGCATTGCTGCTAACAGGTAAAGTAGTGTAAGGGGCTGGAATCTTATCTCGTCACTAAATGTGATCAGAGGTAGATTCCTGAATCTCTGGCTTGATGCCTGTGAGGAAGCATTTGCTCTCCTTTAACAGGCTTTTCTGGAGGTCTCAATTTATCCTGTATCATATGATTTATGATGATTATATGATCAATAATTTGGGATCATGCCTGCTTTACAAATAGTATCATTTCCACTTTAATACAGCTAACTGCTATTTTAAATGACCAAAAACCTAAAAAAAAAAATAAAATAAAACCAAGGAAAGACTGGTTCTGATATATTCTAACAAGCAAAAACATTTTAAAGGTGAAAATTAAATATTCTATCGCATTATTTATTTTACTGTATTAAAATAATTACTCCGATTCTTACAGAAGCCCTTCTCAGCAGCGCCGTGTGTATAAAACGAGCGAGTGGAGACGGGATTTCTGTAGGAATGGTCCCTTTGATGGATCACCGCCCGCGCCGCGTTCGCAAACCCGCGGCGGTGCCGGTGTTTGCTGCGCTCCTCTACGTCCGTTCTTCAAACCCCACAAAACCGGGGATGCTTTCAGTGCTTCCGTGCCGGCCCGGCGCTGTCGGGGCTTCAGGAGGCCTCAGCAGCCCCCGGAGCGGGAGCGTTTTCCCCGAATTCCCGACATTTCGGCGGCGGCGCCGCGGCCGNGCTCCGGATCCTCTGGGGCAACCCCGGGACCCACCTGGTGCTCGGGGCTGGAGACCCCCGGGACTCTCTGGGACCCCGCCGGGTGCGCAGGGCCGGAGACCACCTGGAATCCCTTGGAGTGACCAGGGCTGGACACCCCCGGGATAACTCCGGGACGCGGGGCTGGAGACCCCCGGGACCCCGCCAGGTGCGCGGGGCCGGAGACCACCCGGAACCCTCTCGGGTGACCGGGGCTGGACACCCCCGGGATAATTCCGGGACGCGGGGCTGGAGACCCCCGGGACCCCGCCAGGTGCGCGGGGCCGGAGACCACCCGGAACCCTCTCGGGTGACCGGGGCTGGACACCCCCGGGATAATTCCGGGACGCGGGGCCGGAGCCCCCCTGGAATCCCCAGGACGCTCCGGATGCGTGAGGTCGGAGCCTCCCGGGACTTCTTCCCCGGGTGTGCGGGGCCAGAGCCCCTCGGAGACTCCCCGGACGAACCGATCCCCTTCTCCTGACTCCAGCGAGGCAAACCCCGGTGTTTTCCTCCCGGTGCCGCTGCAGCGCGCTCGGCTGAGTGTTTATTTACGGTATCCGAACGGGCTGCACGCAGATCTGCCCGTCCTCACCCACCGGCGGCTCGGAGGATTAGCCTAAATTATCGATCAGCCCACGCGATGCTAAATCACTGCTAAATCATTCTCAAACACATTAAAAACCAATTTATACCATCTCAATCGATACAATCTCTGAGGACCTTAATGTGGGCAAGAAAACAGAATAGAAAAAGCTAATTACTCATTGTGAATCATCCAGAGTTTCTAGGGCAATAAAATTAGGAAATCTCATGCTTTCTAAATTTGGGATTTCCTGGACAATTCAGGAAAGTAGCCTTTGGCAGTAGCTTATACTCAGGACAAGATGTTAGCTGTCAACTACTGGGATCGAGCCTCAGGCATCTGAATTAGCTGTGAAAGTCTTCAGACCTCGCTAAAAAAATCTCTATAAGCAGGATAAAGCATAGAGGGACAGTATTGTCAAAAGGACCTTTTAGAGCACAAAGCTGACAGAATTTATATCTGTAAATGCATTTATGCTGTACTTAGAATTGAGGCTTTATGGGTTTGGAGAAGTGAGTCGATACCCTTCGAACATCTGTTTTAAAGAGAAATATACAGACGAGATATCAATTTAAATATGATAATTGTGTAGCTTGGAGTGCTGGCAGCATTGAAGTTATTGGAGAATAGTGCCCTGTAATCTCTCAAGTGGTGTTTTCCCCTTTCAGACTGTGCCTTTAATGTTCTGTTACTTCTGTCTGGAGCAGATGGTATGATTTTGTAACTGATTGCCTGATTTTGTAACTGATTGCCTGATCTGGGTTTCTATTAGTCCTGCAGATCCATGGACTGGGGAAGAGCTAATAGGCCACACTCCTCTGGGCTTCATGAGGACGTACTTCTCATGAGAAGTACCTGATACCTGTGAAAACCTTTGAAGCTCTGAGAAGTAAATTTATTTTTTAGATGTTCTGCTGGAAGGTGCTGATTGAGAGCCCTGGAGATGGAAAATCTCTGGGTGTCCACGCAGCAGTTCCAGCACGAACAGCAGCACTTTAAGCCTCAGTTCCCTGTCCCCTGCCTGATCAAACCCCTGAACTGGTTAGATCACTTCTTAGGTCCACAGCTGCCAATTCAGGGGTGTAGCCTTGATCATTAACGTGGTGGAGACAGGCTGGGAGATAAAGGAGACACAGAATGTGGTGTTAGGCATGGACAAATTACATTTCCATCTGGAGCTGGTTGTGGCCTCATTCTGCTGCTATTCCATGCCTGGGGTTCGCTGTGGTCCTGGCCCACAGCTGTTTTATGATGCTCTCAGGAATCACTGCAGCTCAGTGGCTCTGCAGCTTTACTTCTGAGGGGTGAATTTTACTCCTGTGCCTCGATTTCTCACCCTAATAGAGACGTGCTCCCACCTTACCTAGTCTGGATATCTCTTTGTAGCAGCACATTGTAATTTTTACAAGAAACTTACCTTTGGACTTCTCTAATGATAAAGTAAAATCTCTCTCGAGTCTCATTCCCCCAACTTTCGGAGCTGGAAACTCACACAAGCTTATGTTGAAAAGGAATTGATTATTCAAAGCTCTTGTGCTTCATAATCTCCTTAAAACATGTAGATTGACTGTCTCATCAGGAAAGCTCTATATTTTACTTTGCTATATGCCCATTGGGTCGTGTGCTTAAGGCCAGGAGACCTCTGGCTAGTTCCTCACAGGCTGTGTGCCCCTCCAATTACAGGTTATTAATTTGCCTTCCATTCCAGAGACAGTTCCACATGAGTGAAAAGGAATTCTGTACTGCAGAGTTCTTCATTACCTACTCTGTCTGTACTACAAAATAAGAATAATACTGATTTTTTTTACTCTCTTTTTTTTCCCTTCCCTCTGGTCTGTGGAAGATGTTTTACAGTTTTAATGCAGCTGTTTTAAGTGTGACTGTTCCTGTTCAAGGGCAGCTGATGTACTTTGTAATGCCACCGAGCAGCCAACAAGCTCTGTTCCCCCATTGTGTTGAAGTGATAGGTATGTTTGCTAATCAAGAGGAGAGCAGAGCTTGCTGTCTGACTTGTTTATGTTTTATTTCTCACCATCAAGCTTTAGAGGGAGGCACAGAAAATATGTAAGCATCTATATTATTCAGTGATGTATATGTGTACATGGGTGTACAAACAGTCTGAAGGGTATTGCTGATGCCTTGCAGTCACTCCTGGCTGAAGAGAGAGAGGTGTCAGGTGTCCCCAGCATCCCTCAGAACACCCCAAACCTGGCATGTAATTAGGTAAACTATTAATTAATTGTCACTGCATCTCGGTATTTTTCCCCCTCGAGTGATTGCTTCAGTGCTGTTCCAAAGGAGTGACCACAGTGGAGGATTTTGACCATCAGGGTTCGCAGAAGGCCTGTGGGAAGTGCCCAGACCCAGGAGATGCTGCCAGGTTCCCATCACAATTGCCTTTGAATTTCCTCATGGGCTGCAGTGTTTCTCCTTCCCCTATGAAGGGTGGAAGCAATCTGGCCCCTGGAACTGGGGAATCTCCCAGGATCTGCTGGAAGCTCAACAGCACAGGGCATCCATCTTTCTGTGCCATTCCTGGGCCTCTCAGCCTCTGCCCTGATCCCCTGGTCATCTGACAGGGATGTCAGCTCTGGCAGAATCCTGCTGCAGGTTTACTCATGGCTTTGTAGCTTTTATTCCAATTCTTTGCAAAACCGTTCTGAGCATTCTGAAATTAAAAAATAAAATCGTGTCATTTGGCATCTCTGTAAATCCACATTAACGATTCCAGCAGGAATTGTCACAAAATAACACATGAAGAAAGTTTAGTGCTGCAGCCAGAAATTCAGGACTATGGGAAAATTCCACTGGTCTTTGTATGGAATGCATTTTTGGGAAAGAGCATGTGGGGTTTGTTTGTTTTTCTTTATTCCTGCTAGGATGTGTTGGGTTTGTATTAATTCTTGTAAGCTGGAGGGTGTGGAGACAACTGCCCTGGAAAGAGCACTGAAATTCTCCAGTTATCCCTCCCATGCCTGCCTGCAGCTCAGGTCTTGGATAGAGAAGCTTCCATCTGATAAAATTCCTTCCTGCTGCTGCGCTATTGTACAGTTAATTTTACGAATCCCATTTTTAACAGAATACCCAGTTTTTGCATTGTCATTTTGCTCTTTGTCAAGTGTGTGGGTTTATTCCATTCCTTTTTTTCCCCTTCTTTCAGCAGATGGAGAATATTACTCTCTTTAACTTGTTCTTTTATAATGTGAAGTGGATATCCTCAATTAATACACTAATCTGTTTTCTAATTAATTCCCTGTGGTTTTCCTCCCTTTTTGCTGGTACATTGAATCCTGAGTGCAGTTCTGTAAACTCAGTAATTTGGTTTTTTAAAGGAGAAGCCATGAATTTCATGATGGAGGTGCAATGCTGAATTTCAGGAAGCAAATGGATTCTATTATTGCAGTTTAAAACCTGCTTGTTCCCGGGGTAGAACTGTGCACTGCTAATAATTCACTCTGCTAAAATCCAGGCAGATTGCTGTCAGCTTGTTCTGAAGAGAAGTGCAGTGTTAGAAATCTGACACATACACTCTCCTACAAGCACTTGTTGTTGTATTTTTGTATGCAGATGTGATGGCAGGGTGAGCATCAAAACATCAACCTGCCATGATGGGGATTTATGTAGCAATTTCTCTGCCTTGTTTTCAGAAGAGGCTCCGCTGTATTAGACAGATAAAGGGAAGGGGCTCTCCTTGCTGCTTGGGAATTGTTTTGGCTGCTGCTTTGGGAAGCAGCTCCAGGTGATTTTGCTGTCCTTTTTTGGGGGTTATTTGACACTGAGCCCAAGACATGACAACAGTTACTGGAAAATCTATAGTCACTCTTGTTGAACTCAATAATTTAATTCTGAGCAAGCCCCCTCCTGCCAAAAAAGAAAAAAAGCCCTCAAAATTTAAGTATCTTGATAGCAATATTTAACTTTATGAAGATTCTAGTGAAAGTGTGCAGGATACTTCCTTACCACTATGTCCCACTAAATAGAATTTTAAAAGCTCCATAGTAGTTGTAATCCCAGTCAACATCTTGCTGATGTTCTCTCTTGCCCTAAAGAAAAATAATGCTAGAGGAAAAAGAGCTTTTAGCTCTAAAATTAGGGGTTCATCAATGCAATAGTTAAGATAGTTGAGATTAATTTTGAAAATTATTTTCAGTTATAAAATCTCCAAGCCTTTGTGTAAATAGGGGCAGTGGCACACATAGCCTGTTGTGGCAGAACCATTGCCACCCACTGAGTTCTTAGAAATTCCTTCCCTATTTTAGGATTTCTTTTCCACAACTCAGGTCACTGTTTTTGCATTTTGGTAAGATTGTGTCACACCCATCACTGTGACATCAGTCCAGTGTGGCTGAGAAGAAGAAGTACATTGCAAGATTATGTAAGCACCAGATTTTACCAAATACTTTGCTTTGGTCCTACAGTTCCTTGTGAGTTTGGGGGTTCCATGTCAGTAAATAGGCAGAAGCCAACAGTGCCCAATGTCAATCAGTCATAAATGGGAATAACTGTGTGGTTTACTTCCAGAAGGACTTGTCTGCATCTCCCTTCACTGCAGGCTCAGCACACAGAATAAATGTCACCTTTTTCCTCCTTTGCAGTCCCAGACAACCTTGTCCTGAAGCGGCTGACAGAACGCCTGAGCGCCCTCGACTGCCTGACCAATGGCTGGGTGCTCTCTGGCTTCCCCAGGGACATCGAGCAGGCAGAGCAGCTGCAAAAAGCCCAGATTAATCCCAACAGGTAAAGCAGAAATCCAGCCATCACAGTATCATGGATATGAAAAATTTGTTTGTGGAAAGATACAGATCTTCGTTGACATCATTTATGGTACTGCATCTTATTTATTGCTTCCTTAGCGAGGAAAGGGGTCCTGCTCCTGGAGAGTAGGAAATAGAGCCCTGGCCTGACAAATGCTCCAGATGGCCAAACTGTGGGAGAGAGAAGAGGTTTGTTGTTCTGGTTATTTGTTTGAGTTGCCACTGAAGCCAAACCATAAGAAATGGATTAAAGTTTGGATTATATGAGAAGATGTATTTTATTTGCAGCAGGAGGGGGGGGAATCTACATCTTCTTTCTTCAGCACTGACGTAATACCATGGAAATATATTGGTATTGCAAGGAGCTCATTATGAGACTTTTGGGTTTAGTGAAATAATTAAAAACAACACGAGAATTACATTTTATTTGAGCTATAATGAATTGTTCAGAAATGTAATATGAGAGACATCAGCATCCAAAGAGAACTGTTACGAGTGCCAAGCAAATAAAATAGAGTTACTTTTCACAGGTGGTCCAAAGGTGGTGAGGATTTAAAGTGCTGGTGCACTCATCAAAGCTGAGAGGCTTTTCCATTCCCTTCCCAGGCCTTCCTGGTTCTGTCCATCCCCCTGGCTGGCACAGTGGCCATTCCAGAGGCACACATTGGAAATTTGTAATCTTTCTGCTTCCAAGGAAGATGTTCTTATCTAAAAAGTACTGGTAGGAGAGGTACATTACCCACATCAATGTTTAAGCTGGCAAAGTTTCTCTTCCTGTGTGTCCTGTGTGATTGCCCTGGATCCTCTCCTGTACAGGGATAGGAGAAAGATAGAAAAGGTCGAGGTTGAGTTGGAGAGAGAATAGAGGGGAGTGCAGAGGGAGGGAGCTGCCAGTGATCCATCAAGGTTTGAAAAGGGAAGTGTGTGAAAACAGCAGCAACTTCATTTATCCAAAGTAAAATGATGTGCATCTTAAACAGGAATCCATTGCATGGAAAAAAAATGGAGAAAGAATCTCAAAACTTGTGCTGGACTCAGTTAAACATCATTCCCCACTTCTTGTGGGAAGATTATTCTTCTTGTGCATTTAGAAGGAAGGTGCTGAATCCCTAAACACGTGTCTGAGTCCCTGAGATCAGTGTGAATACTCAAGTGTGCCCTGAGTGCTCCTTCACAGGATTGAGACCTCATCAAGGGAGGAAAAGCAACTCATTATGGAATTGGATGTGTGGAAATTCAGCACTGATCCGTTTGCTCAGCCTCCCTTCGCTTTAAAGAGCTCTGCACATTCACATCTGAGTTTAGGATTTGGTCCCTGCTGTTTCATACAGGGGTTGAAGTGAGGGACAAAAATAGACATGGAGCTCCCTGATTGATCTTGGAGCTGATGTTTTCCATGAAGCTGAAGTAGGAGGGATGTAAGGGAGAGAGGGTGATTATAAACAAAAGGACATATTGCAGCATAGGATAGCAGGGCAGTAATTCAGTTTCAGTTGTGATGCTAGTTATAAAACACTATCTGCAGAGGTGGTGTTTCTGACATCAGGAGAAAAACCTGATAGAATTATAGCCTCGAAATCAATCTGGGAATAGGATGCAGAAATCTATAAATCAGACAGAACAATCTACAAAGTCTCATTTTTAGGAAGGCTCTGTTGATGAAATTAGATTAAAATAAATTTACATATATATCAAGTTTATTATTAAAATCTAGTCACATCAGTAAACAAAATTATTTGTGAAAGAGAATGTTACTCTGGTTTTTGAACTCAGAGTAGACCTCTTTGGCTGATCAGAACACAGAGTTATTGTCTGCTTGTCAAGTCACAAATCTATTCCTTAGAGCTAATAAATGGTTAGTGTTCAAATACTATGTTTTATCTGACTCCCACCTCATAAAGCTACTACACATAATACTAAATTATACAGCATTGAGCAGGATCAGTCTCCTGACTCCTCCATCTTACAGAAAGAAAAACAAACCCAGTAATTGATGGTGGAAAAGAAGGAAAATAAAGTTATTTGAAAACAAACAAAATGGGCTATAAAGTTTGTTAAAATGTAATAATGAAAAAAACTCATACAGCATCAGCCACCGCATCCGAAGAACTGCTCTGCAACAAAAAGGACAATAATTCAATTTCCACTGAAAAAGTAGGGGGCTTTCTTTAAATTAGAATTTGCTGTAGAGTGAGGGTTTGCTCGTGGGCTGGCACAGGAAAACCTGCAGAGCCTATCTCCCAAAGAGCCCAGAGAAGACATGAGCTGCTCTCTGTGTTCCCCTGTGAAGCAGCTCCTGCCTAAGTGGACAGGATCCTCCTGGCATTGAAGTGGGGCAGCCTTTAGGGCGAATGAGGAGCTGAATCTATTAATGGCCTCTCAGCTGGGGAGTAAGAGACACCATTAACCACTTAGTGCCGACCTGAGTGGGAATCCACAGGCAATCACAGGGTGGCTTCTGCAGCTCTGAGCTACTGACACAAAGGACTGACTTCAGTTCCTCACCCAGATGAGTGTAAATGGGTATTTTAGCTTTTTTAATTAGTGCTTGAGCAACAATAAGGAATGTATAGTATAGGCATGGATGGTTCTTCTGAAAACTCCATGTAATATCCACCAAAATATTTTTTATCCTTTTTGCTCTCTCCCAGACTTGGAGTTAAAATAAGATTCAGCAGCAGCAGTGTCGTGTGTTGTGAATCTCTGGTTGTCACCTTCAGCTGGTTCCTGATCATTCCTCTGCTGGGTCCAGGCCAGCTTAAGGCAATCAGCAGTTTAAGGATTCCCTGAGCCAGAGGATCCTCTGGAAAACTTCTGATCACCCCTTTTCCTTGACTTTATGGTCTCTTTTTCAGTGCTGTATTTTTGGCCACCAAATCACATGGAAAGGAGTTTCACATTTCACTGGATGTCATATGAAAATACTTCATAATTTTTTTTCCAGGCGCATTTCTTCTCTTGAGAAACAGTTACAGACATTCCCTGGTCATGTCCCTCAACCCTACTGACTTTCTAAGCCTCTTGTGTCTGCCCTTCAGTCACCTCTTTCCCAGACAAAGACCCTTGATCTGTTTATCCTTTTATTTTCCTAGAAGTCGTTTCACTCTTTTGATCATCCTGGTCTCTCCCTTCACTGGGCATTCCAAGGTGGGACACCCAGAACTGCAGTCAGGTTTGAGGGCTGCACTGTGTCCTGGAGGTGCACATAATAAACATTTTTATTTTGATCTTAACTCCATTACTCATAATTGCTGATATTCCATCAGATGTTACTGTGATAGATTTTGGAAGAACATCTTCTGTGTGTAGACTGTGGTACCTAAACATTGTCTCTTTCACTGAAAATACACCAAAAATCTACAAAGTGTCAAAAATCTCAGTTGAGTGAGTTCAAACTCAGCAAAGGGTCTAATAAGACCCTTTAACTCAAGGTTTCTGTAGTTAAAGCTGCAGCCAGGTTGGTGTTGGAGCTCTCCTCAAGCCCTCCCATCAAGGGCTCTGCTGCCTGTCCTGGGATTGGCACTTCCCCTGCTCCGTCATTTCCTTGGTTTTGTCCCTCTGATCTGAATCCAGGGTCGATTGTTTTACTTTTCAGTATTGATTAATTACATTACAAATAATACAAGTGAACAGACAAAGCTGGGCAGGGGAGGGATGAGTCAGAGGACTGACCTGACAATACATCTGTAATATATTTCTAATACCTATTTTTCCAAAATTAAAGTTGTTTCTTTCCCAGTAGAGAAAATAAACAGCAACAGCTTCCCCAGTGCAAGCTTTCCAGCAGGGATTTATTTGGTCTTCAAGATGATGTGGCTGTGTTCCCAATTATGTCATCTTTTTACATAATATATTTCAAGCTTCTTTTTCACCACGCTGCTGAGAACATGCATCCAAACAGTTTAGGATAATGAAGTTCCTAATTTCTAAGGAAGAACCTGTGAATACGTTGAAAAGGGAGAAATCAGAATGGAAAAAAAGAAAAGATTTTTTTTTTCTTTTTAACTATTTGGTCTTTACATGGGGCTTTCATATTTCTGCAGCTGATCCCAATGTGGATTAGGGATAATAAACAGCCTATTAATGGAGGCCTGAACTAGGAAATGGAGTTTGAATCAGCAGCAAAATTCAATGGCTGGCGAAGGTTAATAACTCCATTACTATCAGCTCTATTTTTGAGCCGTTTGAAGAGCTGGGTGTTAGCCTTATCTTACTCCTCATTAATTGAGCTAATAGAACCCCAGTGACCCCACCATGCTGCCATTATCTGAGAGTTTACCAGACATGGACTGGAATACTTATCACTGAATATGTATTCCTCGGATTCATTTTTATATCAGAAATATTTTTGTTAAAGATTGGCTGCCTTCAGGTTCCTTTTTGCCTTTTCATTTCTTTGCTGCCTTTTGTAAGAGCTACATATTTGGAAATTACATGTAAATGATTTAATTAAATCCCTATCAAGGAACAAGCTAAATCCCAAAATAGTTGCATCAAGGAAACATGATAGTGATTGAATTATTCTGACATGGAAAAATCTTACAGAGCATTTTTAAAACTTTGACCTAATTTAAATGATGGATATTGGGTATTTATAATAGATGTGGTTTTAGTTGATGGCATACAAAAATCTGATGAGTAGCAAAGAAGAAATGTTATAATCATATCTTATTTTCTCCTCATTTTCAGGAAAAAAAAAACAACAAAACAACAGAAAAATGATGTGGTAATCAAGAGACTAAATCAGTACAATAAAATTTGCCTGCACCAGAGAGACAGAGAAACTGTAGGAAAAGTCCAAGTGAACTATGTAGGATTTGGATTAATTTGTAAAATGGTAAAAATAATAGGCAGCACAATTCTCTGTTTCAATCATTCTCATTTTTTTCCCAGCTCACTCTTCCAGCCATTCTGTGGCTGCTGGTTTAGTGACTCTTGTCTTCACTAACACTAATTGGGTTTGGGTTTATTTTCCCTTTGCATATCCGTGCTCCCATCTCAGCTGGGCTCTTCCTCCTCCATCATGTTCAAATCAAACAGGCTTTTGGTAAAAGCTCGGGGGCAGTGGGGGCTAAAGGAGCCACATCTTGCAGAGCTCTGTGATTTGCTGATGAAAGAGAAACTTGTTTGGGAAGTGGGGTTTAGGGGATGAATCCTGATGTGACTTCCCCACCCCAGCAGAGACCCGTGCTGAGTGTGCATCCCCAGCCGTGCTCTGAGGGACCTCAGCACCCTGGCCAAGGGGGAAAATAACAGCTTCTGTTCCCCAGCCAAAATCCCAGTGTTTACTGGGCAAAATTAGCAAATCTTCCTCTCAGCTGAGACTCGTCTGCTTCACTCAGTGAGTGGCATCAGTTTAATCCACGTTTGCTACTCCCGAAGCCTTTTCCAAGCTACAGGACTCAGTCATTGTCTTATCTCTTGATGCAAGTGTTTGGGCACTTATCCTGCTCATTGACAGGATTGTAATTAAGTCATTTACCTTCGTTTCCTGATCTGCCTCCATTGAATGAGGCATCAGTGGGCATGGAGTAATGGGAAAAATAAATCTGGGATTCTCCCATTCCCTCACGTGTCCCTCTGGCATGAGGGCTCTGTTCAGCACTCCCGGGGGCTACATGAGGTGCAAAAACTCACCCTCACACCCTTTTGTCCACACACAATGGAAGCAGCTCCTTATTCAGATTTCAGAGGTTTAGCCATTGGTGGGGAATCCTTATTCTCCATTCTCCTCCTCCTCCTCAGCAGACTGGACTCTCTCTTCCCTCCTAACATTAATCTGAATAGAAGCTCTTGCTCTTAAATAACCCGATAGATAGAAAATTGGATGATTACAATAAAAAGATTATGTCACTTCTGCTGCACTTTCTGCCTGACCTATATTGGTCCCACAAGAGCCTTTCTCTCCTGGGGAAAAGCATTAATATGCATCTTGAGCCAGCAATAGCAAAACATCAAATGCAGTTTTAAAATCTTTCTATGGGCTTTCTGTAGGATGCTGCATTTGCTGTCACAAGCTGATTCTGCTCCAACAAGAATAGGAGGTATATTTGGCTTCAGTTGTGGGAGGCAGGGATTATTTTTAGAAGTTACCTCATCTCATACAAGCTCCTTTTGATGGCTGGAGTTTGTGTGGTGAAATCCTGGATACAGCAATTAAGGAGTGCTCTGATCTCAGCAAGCTTCCAAAGTCTCCAGGAACAGAAAGAAGAAAAGCTTCTACTTCTAAGTCAATATTTTTATTTTTATTGTTGTTTTTAAGGACTCAAACCCACATGCACAACCCTTTCATTCTTTTTGCTGCTGAAAGGAGGGAGATTTCTGTGCAGTAACTATCTCTCACAAATGAGGGAGCATTAGGAAACCGGCAGGCTTTCTCTCCTGGCTGCCCTCACGTTGGAACTGTTTTTCCTGGAAGTTGCCACCAACATCAAGGCTGCCTTTCTGAACTCAGTACCGAACTGGAGAGGGAAAATTCTGTAAAAGCAGGAGAGTAGAGGGTACTTTTGATGTCTTTGGCACTGGTAGCAAGTTTTGGACAAGACAAACCAAACCAGTCTTGCCTCAGTCCAATGACAACTTTGTGATACCAATCTCTCTACAAATCAGCAAAGGTTGTTCATGGCATTCACCTAGGACACGACTTTTGTTTAAGGAATGAAATGAAACAGCCATGGAAATCAAAGTGTTATCATTTAAACAGCAGCCAAGTCTGACCTGTGCTTTTCCCCTCTGCCCTCTCTCTGCTGAAGTTTTTATTCACACACTTTGGAGCATCCCCAAGAGTTCACTGAACTCTCCTGGGTTCCTTCAGGTCTCTCAGTTTGCTCTCTGTTCATCTCACTCTCCGTGGCTGACTCTGGGCTGGGATCCAGCAGTGCTGGCGGTGCTGGGGGTGCTGTGGCATCGCCCTTTGGGGTCATCCTGCAGCTCTGCTCGAGGCTCTCTGGTACAGAGCCCCCTGAACCAACAATTCTGCTGGGATGGGTGCGTAGGGAAAGCTGTGGCTGCAGTCATGCACCATCAGTGCACTTCATGGTGTGCAGTGCTGATTGGTCTCACAGGGTAAAACATGATGTGCTTTGTCAATTCTATTTCCTCATGGTCTAAAGCAGTCATTTTCAAAATTTCACCTTAATTAGCTCAGTAGTTCACACACAAATAAGAACCATGCACATGCAAGGCTGATTTTGTAGCATTTTTGTAATGAAGATGCTGGTTTGGAGATCTGCCTAGAACCAGAAAAACTTCTGAAAAATGAGTGAGGGAGGAAAACTTTAAATATAAAGGTGTGGCAGCATTTTAGTTTAATTAACCAATGTGTTTACTTTGCATTGGTTAGAGGACATGTGTAGATAAATCTAAGGAGAGTTTTGCATGTGTGAGAACTGTAAATGAAGACATTTAGTGGCTGAGGAAGCACGAGGGGAAAGGAGGCCTGGCCAGTGTTGTCCAGCATCTCCCAGTCATGTCAATATCTTGCTGATTACTTCAGCAGTGTGGTAGCAAAATTTGGCTGAATATTCTTCTGAATAAATGCAGTAAGGCCACCCTTACATCTTGTACAGGTTAAAACTGAGTTTGTGAACTCCACAATCACTAGAATTCAGGATTTCTGGGGTAAAAACATGGGCAGGATTGTGCCAGCTGTCCTGTGATTTAGTGATCTCTTTGGATCTGGGACTAATCCCAGAGTAAGGCTTCACTCAGAAGTTCACTCAGAAAATTGACCCATGCAGAAAACCATCAGTAGAACGGGCCTTGTGCTGCTTTTGCTTGGGTTCTCCAGACTGAAGGTCTGGGAGGACGAGTGCATCAGTCTGTAGCAAATAGAATACAGTTTTGGTGATTAAAACTGACAAGTAATATTGCATATTGAATGGAGGCTGGTGTGTCATTACTGTGAGGATTAGAAAGTGTAATCTTCATTAAAACATCAGTGGATTTACTGTTGTTTGCCTTGGAACAAGATATTTGCTCAGAATTTTCTAGTGAGTGAATTTAGTAAGTGCAGGGCAGTTTAAGAGAGGGGAACTGAATCCTGCCATAGCTCATTCTGCAGGAAAGGCGTGGGAATGATCCCTGGTGTCTGACAGATGCACTGGATCTAATTCTGTGGGCTTGGATCACCTGCAGTCACAGAAGTGGATTAATCACTATCACTAAAATCACCCTCCTTTGGCTCAGGTGTAAGAGGTGACCCAGGGCTTTTATTCTGTGCAAGGATCACTTTTTCTGTCCCTAAATTCATATTTAAAAAATTCCATATTGCAGAATGCTGTCCTTTGTAAGGCTTGAAACACATTTTGTGAAAGACTTTTATCTGTTCCACAGAGGCTTTTAAACATTGCCCTTTCCTAACAGGTTCTGTATCTCTTAGCTCAGCAGGGCACTGTCATGCTTTGATAAAAATAATTCTTTAAAAATTGTGGTCTATCATTCTTTTGACATGAATGCTGATTAATATCCCACTGACACTCACTGAGTGAACAATCCTGTTCTGTTGAGAGCGTGACCAAAGGTCAAGGTACAGCAGGTTAAAGGAGTAATGGTTTCATTTAACCTTCTAATATAAGCTGCTACTTCTGTGAACTTAATTTAAGCTGATTTTCAGGACAAGTCTATAGGAAAAGTTCCTCCTCACATACTTGCAGTGAAATCAAAGGATTCATATTGGCCATGAATGTGCCCCAAAGTTAAGATACAAAATAAAGAAATAATGTGTTCTCTCAACCCCTTGAGTCCTGTCCACTCTTCAGTTTGACTTTTTTTTTAAACACTTTGCAGCAAGACACTGAACTGTCAAAGCTAAGTGGTGGTGGGTATGGGGAACTTGCCATATTTTTGTAAAGTTTGCTTTCTCCTTTTAAAAGTCCAATCTTCTCACAGAACTCTGTCTCCAGATGTACATTTCTAGCCTCCATGGATGCGCAGGATTAACTGGCACAGGAACAAAACCTCACCTTTCATTCCACCAGCCAAAATATAATTTCAGTTTGGAAACTTGCTGCCATTTTTTTTTTGTTGGAAATATTACTGCCAGTCCATTATACCGAATCCAGGGTTTTATCAACTTTCTGTGAATAAATTGCTGACATGCCTTTTGCTTTGTGATTATTAAATAATTCAGTGTATTCCAGTTAAGTAATTAGAATCACAGAATCCTGAAGGTTGGAAAAGTTCTTTAGGGTCATCAAGTCCAACCTTCAAGCCAGCACCACCACGGTGGTCACCACTAAACCACGTCCTCAAGTGCCACATCCACACATTTTTGAACACTTCCAGGGATGGTGACTCCACCACTTCCCTGTGTAGTTTGTTCCAGTGCCTGACCACCTTTTCCATGAAGAATTCTTTTCCAGCTATCTATCTAAGCTTCCTTTGGCTCAACTTGAGACCATTTACTGTAGTTCTTACAGCAAGTAGCTGTTATTCAGAAAAATCTTGTGATCAAACACAGCCAACCCAGTGGTGGCAGGAGAGAAGGTTGGACATGCTGACCTGGGAAATGCAGGAATGAATTCAGCTCTTAAGCTCTTGTCTGTGGCTGCACATTTGCATGTCAAACCTGGGAATTTGGATCAGCACAGCTTCCCAACTGCCCTGTCTGCAAAAGCTTGAGAGGAGCTTCCTTGGGTTTATTAAGCATCACAGTGTTTCACTGCTGAGGGCAGGAGAGCTCCAGCCTCAGGCTGGATGTTTGGGTTTAGTTGTCTTGTAGAGAATTTCACCAGTGGTTCCTAAGTTTCTCCTGATGGTGTCTTCCTTCCCCCCACCCCTACCTGACCCTGCTCTGGGTCTCAACTGTTGTTTTACCTTGTTGATGTTTTGTCTATATTTGCTTTAACCAGATGCCCCTCTTTGCATGCAGCACTGGGACTCATCCCCTCTCTCCTATCAACAATAATTAGCCTTGTAAGACTAATGGAAGAAATCGTGTCTAATTACCCTGTTGAAGGCCCAATTATGTTATTAACATTTGTGGGCTATAAGCTAATGATGAGGAGAGCCTCTCATTTGCATAGCATTAAGTTAATTGAGCTGGAAGCTATGGGGTGGATAGCAGTGATGAGAGCAGGATTCTGTTACAGAATGGATAATGATGACCGGAGCAGGACGATTCACCTGACAGGTTTATTAATTAACGGCTATCTGATTACCTCAAAGAAATGGCAAGTGGCAGTGCTTCTGAAAGGAGCTGCAGTATTTTTTTTTAATGAAAGGTGCTCTATCACTGTGGATGTTCTGGGGTGATTTATGGTAACGGCAGTGTAAGCTCTTTCCTGGAAGCCAACACAAAAACCTGTTCTGGTTTCCTCCCTGCCCTTAAAAAACATTCTGCAAAGGGCTGATATTTGTGAGTGTGCCTCATTCTTACAAGGTGCACAAAGTCTGTGCTGGTGAGTTTGTGTGGTTGTCTGAACTGTGCATTTGTAAAATCCTTAATTGTTGGCTAACCTGGAAGTTTAACTCTCTGAAGAACCAGAGGATTTGATTTTGTAAAAGGTGTTTTTCATTATGGTGTTAAGCAGGATTCGGTGTTGTATTGAGGAGAAAATAATATAAACATTCAGCTTTTCACATTTTCCTGGTGTGTGCAAGCTGCAAGTGGAGGTGAGTGTCCTTTCCTTCAGTTTATTTCTGGGTGCAAACAGTTATGCAAAGTGGTTAGGCCTTTTAAGGAACAGGAGTCTTCATTTAAAACAGTTCTAAGAAAAATCCATCTTTTTCCTTTTTGTTAAATGTCAGATTCTGTCTGATTAATTCCAAACACATTGTAATTCACAACAGACTCAGACAGTCTTGTTTGAACTAGAGTATCTTTTGGAGGAAAAATCACTCTGTTTAAAAGTTGCCCGTGCAATCAATCCAAGAGTGAATAACTTACTCTGCAGTTACTCATCATTAGAATCCCACACCTCAGTTGTGAATGTATCTGAATGTCAAATACAGTTTCCAGTCAGCAGATCTTTTATATTATCTTCATCTACTCTGAAGAGCCCATTATTAAATCCCGTGAGCTCCAGCCCTTACCTAGTGACTGAAATCCTCAGTTCATCCTCAAAACACCTTTGACCAGACTTGTCTCAGGAAGAAAGAGAACACTACAGAGTTTAACCTTTCAGATAATGACTTTTTATCCATTTAAGTGGCCTGGTGATTAGTGTGTCAATAGTAATAGACATGTGAAGAGCAGAGACTTAGAGATAAAATATATTCACTGTTATTTTCGTAGAATCACAGAATATCCTGAGCTGGAAGGGACCCACAAGGATCAGGGAGTCCAACTCCTGGCCCCACACAGACACCCCAACAATCCCACCATGTCCCCTGTTGTCCAAATGCTCCTGGAGCGCTGGGGCCGTGCCCATTCCCTGGGGAGCCTGGGCAGTGCCCCACCACCCTCTGAGGGAAGAGTCTTTTCCTAATTCTAACCTAACCCTCCCCTGGCACAGCTGCAGCCACTCCCAAGAACTTACATGCACAAAGTCTCCCTGTGTTCTGCATCTAGCATTTGTTAGGTAAAAAAAAAGCTGAGAACATTGATCTGATGTTGGTAGAGAGGCCAAAATTTTAGTTCAGTACCTACATAGAGACTGAAAAATCACCACAGGCACTTCTGGTCAACAGGAGAAGAGGAGAAAAATGAAAAATCAGAGATGAAGGAAGTAATCTGGGGGAACAGCTCCTGATCTGAGCTGGTCACTGGTCATGGCTCAGAGCTGCCAGCAAGAGCAGATTCCAAGGGATTGGGGGTCGATTATTCCATGCAGCTGAGCTGTTGAGGGCACCTGTGTGTTCTGGAGCAAGCCAGAAGCATTTGTGTGACATTTCCTCCATCTCCTTCCAGCCTCTGATGGTTCAGAGCCTGTGGTTGTGTAGAAATCACTGGAAGAAGTTGTTCAGGAAAACCAGCACCAAGAATAAAAGCCTTTAATGGAATTTAAACCCTCCATCCTCCTCGTCCTCATTAGCTCCCTGTAATCACCAGCCCACGCAGTCAGTGTGGATAGAAATATCTTTACCATATAAATGAGATTTTCTGTGAGGTGTTGTGTGGTTCACCACAGTGCCTGGCTGTGTAAAATAGACAAACACAGCATCGAGCCAAGATCTGATAGAGCAGGAATTATGTATTTAATTCGGAGTTCTCTATAGAGTGCTCATAAAAGCTTGAGCATGATAGAGGGGCCAATAAACATTTGGGAACATAAATACTTCTGTAGGAAATGGCTTTGTGAAGCATTTAGTTGTTGAGTAATAAGAACAACAGAGAAAATCAGACTAACAGAAATCTCTAGGTACTGATCTGATGGGTTATATATGTTGCAATGATAATAATGTTGAGGGAGAATTTTTATGGCACCAGTAGCAACAAATACATCGAGTCCTGCCAATTTACTAATGAATTCATTTTTCTTGTGCTTGCCCCACTTGCTATCCCTGCTGTTCAAAATTCAGCTTTAAACCTGAAAAGCAGTGGATGGCACCTCGGGGTGCTGAGCTACTCCTCTGAGCTTGTGTGAGTTGAGTATTTTGAGTCCTTTTGGGCCATTTCTGGAACATCCATTACTTGTGTATTTAGGCAGCAGTCCAGCCAGACAACACAGGGACATATATTTTAGGAAAGCACACATCAAAAAGTGTTTTAAATGGCCAAATTGTAGGACAAAACATTCTGGCAACACAGCTGGTGCTCTGTCAGTCTGTGGGCTAGAAAAGAAGAAGAGAACCTGTAAGAAAAATAAAAACAACCCAGGAATAGCTAATCAGGTTAGAAGGGATGTTTTGGCTGCAAGGATTTTGAGGGCTATAGAGAAAAATTGAATAAGATTAAAAAATGTTTGTCCATCCTGTGTGACAGATGTGGGAGAAGATGGAATCGTTTGTTACTTCTCTGTTTTTCCTCTGAAAACAGCAGCAGCAATGAGCTGGCAGGCACAGTGAAATGCAGTTAGCAAAAGTAATGGGAGTTGAAAGTTTGACCTTTTGTGATGGAAATTTGATATGAAAAAAGGGTCTTTTGATAATTTCTCTATCCAATCAGATGCAGGAGATGTCTTGATCCTGTTTCCTTATTTGCATGCTGACTGATCTCATTTGAAAACCCAATCATTCAGAAATATTGGGACGTCAACAGAAATGTTACAAACAAGAAGTTGTTTTATCTGAAAGGTCTGCAGGATGTCATCTCTTGTTTTTCACTCCAGTGGCCTGATCTCTTCTTCATGATTCCATGTTTTTATTGGCAGGATAAGTTGAACATATTGAAATGCAAATAGCCCTTTCCACATTGAACCGAAATATAGGAGGTTTTTTTCTGTGTGATTGATTGTATCCAGGGCACTTCAAAAGACACAAAGAAAATACTTTCTGCAGTGCCTCTGATTCCTTGACATTGCCAAGTTCTGACGTTTCCTGTTAGCAATCACTGGCACTGAGTGATTCCTGAGCCTGCTCTCACCTCTGCTTCTCTCCCATGGAATGCCCACGCTGCTGCTGCTCCCTGTTCCTGGGACGGAGCCTGAGCTCGGTTTGTCTGCACAAACCCTTTTTTTGGTCATTAACGAGCACTCTTTGCTGCTGTCCCAGGTGCTGAATGCCAGAAATGTAATTGTCTGGATTTTACCAAATTGCAGATGTATTTAATCCTACAGTGGGTAGTTCAAGGCCCCCCAGGATCACATGTTGTGTGTAGAACTGTCCCCATGATTATCTGGAAAGTCACATTTCACAGCCAAGGCACTGCCCACTTAGGTGAGTTTGGGATCAACTTTATCTCCCAGGCAATTTAACCTTTCTATTTTCTAGAGCAGGCAATCCAATTTCCATTTCACTCAGCCTCCCAGTGGGTTGATGACAAGTTTTCCTGCTGTGTCACTGGTGTCATTATTCCTTATTTCGGAGCCTACCTGTTAAACCAATGTCTTAAGCTAAAGTTTTGCATCACTTAACCCAGAAACTGGGAACAAACTATCAATATATGGTAGTTCTTAAAAAAGGCGATTATTAAAAATATTTTTTTTATTTGCATGGTATCTTTTTAACATCAGTGTCAAGCTGTATGAGAAATCTTTTTTCTTTAATACTCCACTTTTTTTTTCCACCCAGACTGCCCCGAGCCTGCTAATCTGAGGGCTGCCCTGGGAAATGGGATGTGCAGCTCCTTCTTCCTGGGGCCACTTAGGTTACCTTTGCTTTTTAGAAAAAAAGTAAGTATTCACTGAATGTAGGTCTCTTGCCTCCCTGCTGAACACCTGCACTGGCTTGCAAAGACATCCTGCTTTTCTGGTGGAGGGCACTCCACAGGGATTGCTTTCCAAACCCAAATCCTGGAGGGAACAGGTGCAAGGAAGGAGATGAACCAGATTATAAACTTTACATAATAACTTACCTTGGAAGTTGCTGAGCTGGTGTTTGTACAACACTTTGGAATGGAAAGCTCCGAATTAGACAGGTCAGGATTTACCACAGTGTCCCTCGGGTGGGTGACAAAACACCCCTCATCACTGAGCTGCAGAAATCCAATATTCACCCAGCTTGTTGTTTACTCAATAGATTCCAGGGTCTAACCACAAAATAGTGCCTGTGTGTGATGTTTATCTGATGGTCCCTAATTTCTCCAGCAATACCTCTGGATATGGGCTGGGGATTTCACTGCTGGAAGAACGCGCCTGTTTTGACTGAGGAGTAACTTGACTGATAGGCCCCTTCAAATCCAGAGATTCTGTTTCATCAAACCCTGTGGCCTGTCAGCTGTGGGGGAGTGCTTTGTGAAACAGCAGGAATGGCAAATTCCCCCATTCCTTGTGCAGCAAACCGGAGTTGTTGGGATGAGCAGCTCGCAGGACTCAGCAGCTCTCTGAATTAGACACCGAGCATTCTCCTGGCTGGGAAATCAACCTCCTTCATCTCTCATGTGTTTTAGAATATCAAACCACGTAAGTTTAACCACGATGTGTTATTCTTGATAACCACAGCAATCTAGCTCTTCCTTGCTGGATTTTTCTTTAATATACTCCCCTCTCCACCTTCCTCATTCCCTCCTCAGCATTAAAGAAACAAAAAGCAGCTCAGCGCACCAATATTTTCTCGGCGGTGAAGTCAGCATAGAATATTAGTGTCCAAAAAGTTGTAAAACAAAAGACTATCATATGTTGCACCTTTTAATCATGTAATTGCTGAGTGACATTTAACTCTGAGGCTTTAAGTTACTCCTTTTCAGCCAGCCTTCTCCTCGTGCCCCTCTCGTCCCTCCCTCCTCCCAGAGCAACCTGCTTTTGCAGAGTAGTGCTTTAACTACACTGAAGTTTGGCTGGGCTTCTACATATTACAGCAGCAACACGAAAGCAAACAATTGAAGTATTTGAGAACAATGAAATATGTATGGCTATCTGTGACAGCCCTATAAAGCAGAGCAATTAGCCGCGTAATCCGAGAAAGCCAAAGCGCCCGGCAGCCCACGGTTCCCTATTAGTTAAATGCTTTTTGTACGTCCTCATCCCATCAAATCAACTAACACTTCCTTTAATTGGTTCATGAATTATACAGCTCGGCTGCATTATAATTTAATCACCAGTAAACATTCCTGGGGCCTGCTGTAAAGTGTATAGCGCTCATTAATTCCTTAATTTCAGCAGATGGAAGGGGAGATCGGATGAACGGTGGCAGTACAGAGCGCCTTGGGCAATGGAAGAAGGAAAAAAAGGTGGGGGGCCGTTTAGATTTTTTAAGGGCTGTCAGAAACTCAATCTGTGAGCTGTCAGCAGCCTGGACCCGCTCCCCCCCTCCGCCTCCCCTGCCTTCACCCCACCTACCGCTGCAAGTGACTGACGGATTCATATGGAGCCTTGTCAAGCCGTCTTTAAACATCAAGCCAGCGGGTAAACCAAGCCCAATGTAAATTAATTCTTGTCTTACGGGCCCCCCTTTCTCTGTCCCCATGAATATTTCATGGCGGGCAGCATAAATATTAATTCTAATAGCTCTGCACAGTGGTTATTATTTCTGTTTTATGACAAATATTCATAAAATATTCAGGACCCTTTTTTAGAACATTTACACACTTGATTGTGAAATTTTCCAGCTTCCTGGGGACACAGTAAACATATTGGGGTTCTCTTGATGGACTTTTTTCTCTCTTAATTAATACTACGCCACATTAATATTTAATCAGATTTAGTTTTCCTTTCCCCAGAAGTGAACCCTATTACATTTGAGGATTTATTTGACAGTATTTAAACAGGGAATTTTTATTCCCTATTATGAAATTGGTTTCCTTTGACACATATATAAAATGACACATTATAATCCATTCTTTTATTCCCTCCCCTTGCCCCCAAATCATACACTTTTTTGGTGTCAGTTCTTTTATTTATTTTACACACCAAATATCTTACTAAGGACAAAAGTTAGTGTTTAAATGTTGGGGGTGGGGGTTAAGCATCATTTACTCTAAATTTGATTCAGTTTATTTAATAAGAAAAGTCTGGGTTTCCTTGTTAGGAGCAGGAGGTGCTGGAGCAAAGCTGCAGACAGGTAGCAAAGGCATCAGTCCTGAGATGAGTTTGCTGGTGCTTAACCCTGGAGTTGTTGCTCCGCTCCAGATTTGCTTTGCAGAATCTAATTATTGCAGGGCAGGGTTGCAGGGATCTGAGGAAACACGCCTGCGTTTGGGGGAGAGGGCTCAGGTTCCTGACCCCAGGCCTCTGGGGCTGCAGAGGCTGTGGATTATCTGAGAAGGGGTTTGATTAACCTTGTGCAGGGCAGAAATCGTGCCAGCCACACTTCTCTAAAGCACTGCTGGCTGCCATCTTATTCTGTGATTCATAAAGCACCGCTGGAATGAACTCCAGGGGGAATGCAAAGATGCTGGAATAACAGCTGAGAGTAAGGAGGAGGCAAAGAATAGAAATGAGGGGAGAAATGTAAAGCAGTTTTGAATGGAGGTATTAATGCATCCAAGCCACTTATTACACATGGAAAGAGTTAATGTTGCCTCCTCAAAAGGAGCTTTAAAAATGCATCGAAGCCACTCCTACAAAGACATTTGCTCTGTCCCTGTGTGCCTTTCACTGTGCTCTGTAGGGTCTGCACAGCCCCGAGTCCTGCAGACCACTGCAAGGGCTCTGGCTGCCCAGAAGCCTGGGGTTCCTTGCTGCTGTGAATCCATGGAGCTGCTTTGCTTTATCCCAGCTGCAGAGCCAGCCCATTGTCCTGTCAGGCAGGCAGCCCGTGCCCGTTCCCCCTGTGTGAGCTGGTGTGGCACCCGCTGGCACGCTGCTGAGCCACCAGGCTGCTGGGGTGGGACACGGGAGGGACCCTGTCACCTCGGCTGCCTGGGCTGGTGGAGCCCAGCTCATCCAGCTGGGGGGTGGAAAACATCTCCCAGAGTCATTACTCTGCACTGCTGGTGAGGGGAAGGAACATCTGCAGCCACGAAGGATGTTGTTCATCTCACTCCCCTGGCCAGCAGCCATGTCCTGGGAATAGTGCCCCACTTAGCTGCCTTTTGTAGTTATTCGACAGAAATGCATCCATTTGAAAAGATCCAGTGGCTGGAAATAGCTTGTCATCCCATGAATCACTGTAAGAGCTCGATGAGCAAAACACTTGTGCTGATTAACCTGTGGTTTAGTGTTTATGCAGTGCATTTTCCCTTATGGTTGAAACCTAGAGGGTGAAATTACTTCCCAAAATAGAATCAAGCATCTTTTATCAGAAGATATCCCAGAGTTTGAAAGAAATCAGTGAATAAAACCTCCCAACAGCTCCTTCCATAAATAAGAGATAAGGATCATTTTATCCATTGCAGAGACATGCAGGAGGAGCATTTAGGGTAGGGAATAAACTGTGATTCATGTCCAGTCAGTGGTGCAGCCTCAGCAGAGCCTTTGTAGTCTGGTTACCCATGGGCAAAACACCTGGTGAGAGCTGCAGTGACCCCTGAGCAAGCCTGGGGAGAAGGTGGATGGGATCTGTGTAACCAGGTTTAATTTTTAAGAGGGGGATTTGGGGGTGCAGAATGTGATTGTGGAAATACAACATGCCTGGCATCCTGTGGCTGGGCCATGGTGCTTGAGAAGAGGCTTAGCCAAGGTTTTGGGTTCAAGGTGTCTTTATGCCCTGGGGAAGGGGACATTCTTTAGGGGGACTGATTGATCCAAGTCAGTATCTCTGGCTGGAAAGTCAACAAAGACAAAATGATCAGGGTTTTAGCTGGAATTAGGCACTTGGACTCAAATCTGGACCTCCTTGTACCTGTCAGGTTGGACCACTAACTTGATGTGTCGTGTTGTGATCACTCAGTGGTGCCACCCAAGGAAAGGACCTTTTTGCAGTGCAGATATTTTTTGTGCCTTGACCAAAGCTGCCATCCTGCTCCTGTCTGGCTTGTAAAATCCACAAGTTTGTACAGTTTTGTGCACTTTTGGAAACTTTTAGAACCAAATAATGTGGTCAGTTTTAACAATGAGAGTCTTAGAGTTCATCCAGTTCAGGACAGTTTTTAGAGATGGTTTTGTCCCTCTGCCAGTTCAGTCCATGATGCCCCCCAAGGCTTTTCCATGAATTTGTGAGAGCTCTGTGGTTTCCTTCCCCGCCTGCTTTGGCTGCTCTGTGAACCAGAGGGATGAGCTTGTGTTTGTGCCAGGGATCACACAAGGACTGTACCTGTGGCGGCCTTTTAGGACCTACTGCATCCTTCCACTTCAACAGCCTTGTCTCTTCCTCGGCTTTATATTTCAATTACTAAACTTGTAGGCATTGCATTGCCAGAACAGAGTCCTCCAGGAGAGTTGTTTTCCATGGGGAATTGTGCCACAGCATCAGGAACACTGCTGATATCTCCATATGGGGTAAGATGTTCTGTGCCTTATGAAAGGCACAATTATTTCTAGCCTTGAATTTGACGCTTTCTATTTGTCTGCCTGGAAAATGAGGTAACTTTGTGTCTCTTCCTCTCTCTTTCTCCTTCCTGTTCTCTTTGCTCTGATTTACCTGAGGGTCTGTCAAAGTTCTGCCAGCAAAGTTTGCTGTAACTTTGAGATCACACAGGCATCTGATCTTCACATTCTTTTTTTTTATTATTATTATTTTAAAGCAGACTGATGTGGTACGTTGTAAACTGCCAGGAGCACTTGCTAATTTAGTAGTTAATGACAGTCACAGAGAGTGTTTTTCTTGCCCCTGGAGAGGTTTTAGACACAGCTGGGGTAGATTTGCCACTATCAATTATGCACAATTTTAAACAAGAATTGGCCAGCAGGGGCCTCTTTTTTTTTGCGGAGTGCAGAGCGTGAAGAATGGGAATATGGCAGCTGGTACCTGCCTGCGACGGGGAAGATATATAGGAGTCAAGAAAATAAGGGAAAGATTAATAGCTTACTATTTTTAAAGTTGCAGTTTCAACTCTAAAGTTTAAAAGCTGCATTAGAAGTGGCCCAGTGTTGGCTGCCAGTGTAATTTTGTTTTAATTCGAGCATCCTAACTTTGTTGCAAAGCTTGATCAGGCCCTGGTATAGCCACAAGCAAGTCAGTAGTGTCTGATTTTAAAAGCCAGGTAGGGATCAGGATCCTGTCTCAGTTATCCTGTCGTGTTGTCTTTACATCCTTAAATGAAAACAAGGCATGAATTTGATTTACTGGTATAGATCTAATTTCACAGACAATAGTTCTATAAAAAGGGCTTGGCTTTGGGCTCCACTCCCCCAGTGTCAATCCAGAGCAACTCCAAGTGGTGGGAAGTGCCAAGGATGAGAATCTGACCCCAGTAAATAGCTCAGGTCTAGAACAGCCAACATCTGGATCCATCTAGGTCAGCCTCATAAAGCAGCTGTGCTTAAATGACAGGACCTGGCTCACAGGCAGAGCCTCAGTTCTCTGGAGATGTGAAGGCAGCTGGCAGGGCAGTGCAGCCATCCTGGGAAGGGACTGTCCTTAGCAGGAGCATTCCTTATTCCCTAGCTCAGGGATCCAGGATTCAGGCACACAGCACCTGCTTCTCCTACAGCAGCACTCCTAATCTTTCCCTTACAGGTGTTAGAAGTCGGTGTCGTTATATGCCAAAAACAGGAAAACCACCACCAAATAAATTCTTGTGAGGACAGCACCGAGCACTGCCAGTTGTTAATAACTTGGATTATGTGGGTTGGTTGCCATCTGGAACAAATGCAGCCCAGGATTAGCCGAGTACTGTTGTGTAGGTCACAAATCTTCCTTCACTTATGGCGTGGTTGGGACACGATTTTCCAAAAATGCTGTCTCAGATCCGGGGTGAAATAACACCTCTGCCACCCCTGCTCTTCCCTCTCCTCCCTCCATTTGCCAAGGGGAGCATCAGGATGCCCTGGTGATCTCCAGGCTCTTCATTGACACTGTCTGAATAGGCAGAAGGCAGAAGTGGCTGGAATACTCTTTAGGAATGCCAGATGGCTGCTAGGAAAACAGCGTTACATTCCAGCTGTTAGGGCTGGAATACATTTCATTGCAGCATTCCAAAGGCAGCAAGTTCTCATTTGACTGGGTACACAGTGAAGGTGTCATCATCATTATTAATTTGTTGGAATTTAATCTCTCTAATGTATCTGGAAGCTGCACTAGATTAGATAAGTGATGTCAAGTACAGTGAGGGAGAGGCAGGATGCTGACACACGGATTTTTTGTGCCTTTTAACATTTGTGTTCACGGTTTTATTATCTACAAAAGCAGGACTGGACCTTTTCCCACATCCCTCTCCTGGGAGATGGAACAAAGGAGAGAGGACAGAGCTGTGCTTAGGAATCCCTTGGTTTCACTCGATGGGAGTCAGGGGGACGTTTGTCCTCAGGGACCTCAGAGGCTGCACCAAGTTTTCCCCACGGTCTCCAGCTGATGCCAGTGATTTTTGGTCACCCATCGCTCGCTGTGTGGAAGGTGGCTCAGGAGTGAGGATTCCTGGTGCCCCTCTGCCCAGCCCTCCCCTCACCTTGCTGCTGACTGACACCACTCCCCTCCTGCAGCTGAACTGGGAGCTCTGGAAGGGGAGCTGTGCTGGATGCTAATGCAGCAGGGTAATGTCGTGTACTTTGATATGAGGCTGTGTTTCCTCGCCTCCCTGTCTACCAATTCTGATGACATCTGTTTCATATTTCCCCTTGATAGGAGTTGTGACACATTACAACATACAAAGCCTGGCTGATTCCTAAAGTGAGCTTTACAGAGGATGCATTTATGTGAGAAAACCACGCTCGCTGTGTGGAAGGGGCCAAGCTCTGCTTGGAGAGGAACCCAGCACTTGCAGGAAGTTGTTCCAGTTACTGCTGGGTCAAGGTCATGGGTGCAGCCCTCTGTGCTACGAGGATTTCCAAGAGAAATCCAATAAATGTGTTACCTGGGCAGTTGGAGGGTCAGGTTTGTTATGTGATCAGTCACAGCAGCCTGAGAGAGGGACAGAGGCCAAATGTTGCTCAGAAAAACCTTGAGGAGCTGCAGGAGATGTATCAGATAGCCAAGGCTAACACTTCCCAGCCTGCATGCATGTAAATGGGCTTTACTCATGTGAGTAAACCTCCTGGGGCTGCATAATAGACTGTGTGGGGTATGTGTCTCCTTCAAAATGGTAATAAAGCTTTCTAATTGGAAGTATTTTAAGTCTAGACTGTAGTTCTGTCAGTGGTTTTCCCCTTCATCTTTTTTTTTTCCTGCTTCTGAACGATTTTAAACTGACAGCCCTGGGGAGTGTTGTTCTCTCTTATCTGTGGGAGATGTGTGGAGTGGCAGGGTGAGGCATCCCACCTTCCACTGGAAGGACCCTTGGATCGGGAGTTTGTGCTGCTGTAGGGTGAATTCTGTGTGTGCTGTTACACGAGGAGTGTGGGGGAAAAGAGATCCACGTTAGCAGGGATGTCTGCACCCTCCCACATCTTCCCCCTACACTCCTCTTTAATGGTGACACCAGACTGGATAATAAGCAGCATCTTGTTTCGAAAAGAAGGGAGTCTCAGACAAGGCTTTCAGAGTTCATTTTGTTGGCAGCTTTTTAAGTGGAGTTTTTTCGGCTCTTCTGTTTCAAATACCATAATACTTTTTGTGTTCCTAACTATGAATTACGACAAGCTTTCTTGATATGCCAGGTTATAATCCTTCAGTGGGTTTGTTTATCTCAGGATATAATGGGAAGCCGTATCAATTATCATGACTGTGTAAATGTTGTTCCTCTCTACTAGAATATTCATCTTGAGACATTTCATCAGATGTTACCTGTTCTGACAATCACGTTTTTGTGCCATTGTTGGGCAACAGAAACAAAGAAAAACAAAATGTTAAGAGTGTAAGGGATAAAAGAGTGTTGAAACTGTTGTTCTTTTCCTGTCTTTGGAATCTCCAAGATCTTGAATGTTTTATTCCTGGCTGTTATTTTGTTACCACAGTGTGAATAGAAGTCATTATCTGTAAACATTTGAAAAGAGAGATGATTTTCATAACTTTAAATCCTACAAAGGATTCTAGTAATCTGCTATGTGCATGCCAAGGCAAAGCTCAGCCTTTCATCTGGTCTGATCCCACCCAGTCAGTGTAAAATGTTCCTTTGGTGAATGTCTAAACCACGCAGTATCTCCTGTGAGAAGCAGACAAAAATGAGAACAGGAAGCCTGGCCTTGAAGGCAGCAGCAGGAGAAGGTGTGTTGTAAAGAAAGATGTATTTACAGCCTTCAGGTTGTGCTTCGTTGGGAAAAACTATTCTCATAGGTTCAAAGGGAGCCTTATTTTTCATTTTGTTCTGAGCTAATTGTTAAATGTGATCTTTGTGCAGATCTGCTCTGTCTCCAGTAGCTGGGGGACAGGGGATTCGTGTCTGCTCAAGCTCAGCAGTTTGTCAAGAATTTTCTGCTTAGGAGCTTTTGGACATGAATATAAAATTAACAGCACCATTATAATGAACCAAAAGGGCAAGGAATCGATGTGAGATGGGCACAACAGTTTATATGCAGCAGTGGGATGTGTCTGGGTGCATGTGGGGCATGTTGTTTTCTGGCTCTGCATCCTTGATCCACGTCGGGGCATTTGTGTCACCCCTGTGACGTGGGTTGGCAAATCCTGCTCCATCCCCCTGTGAAAAGCTGTTCCTGGTGTGGAACCCACCCCAGAGACACTGTGGGGCTGCCTCTCTCAGATGCTGAGCAGCTCTCACTGGCTCAGGCTCGATGGGAATTGCAGATTCTGATGTTCAAATGAAGCGTTCAGCATTAATATTTCCTTTCAGCAGCATCACCAGCAAGGCCCAGCCGTGCTGAGCTGCTCCCCGTGCCCTGGCAGTGCTGATGGCAGGGACAGGGAACTGTCAGCAGCATCATGGGGCTTGTGCTGTGTCTGACCACTCATCCTGCTTTGAAGGATGCAGGGCAGGAGTGGGAGAGCAGAGGACTGACTCCGGGGAGAGACAAGGGCAAAAGGAGTGGAAGTGGACTGAAACAGCAAGAGGAAAATCCCTCTCATGGGTACTGGAGGAACACATAATTCTGGCAGAAAAGCCCTTTTTCTGTCCTTGACAGGAACAGCAGAGGTTTTTATTTACCTTTTGGGGCATGTCACTGTGATTCTGTTGGCTGGTTGGGTTGGGAAGTGGATCCAGAGGGGTTCAGAGGGAAGTGCTGGGTGGGGAGGGGGCTGGGACAGACCGAGAGAGGCTCCAGCTGCAATTCCCCCCCTGGTTCCCCCACAGCGTGCTGTCAGAGCCCACAGCACACACAGTCCCTGTGCCAGAGAGCTCCTGCCTTGCTGAGCCCCGAGACCAAACAAAACACGAGGAGGAGCTGTGCAGAAATCCTGTGCTCGTGTTTGTGACACTGCAGGTTTGGGGGGCACTGTCACTGCCACGGCTGCTCTTTGTTTGGGTAAGGATTAACTCACCCTCTGCAGGTCACAAGGGCTGTTCTCAGGATGTTAATGCCCTTAATTGTTGTGTTCTGCACAGGGTGTTTTTCTTTAATCTCCCCTACGAGTCCATCATGGAGCGCCTGTCCCAGCGGAGGATTGATCCCGTCACTGGGGAGAGGTGAGCGCTCCTGGCTCTCGTGTAACGTTTTCCTCACTGCCAGGGAGATGAAAGCACCAAATAGGCTTCTTAGAAATCTAAGGAGCTCAGCAATTCTGTACTCCTGCTTAGGGACTCCTTAAAAGAAAAGTTAAAACTTTCATAGCTGCTGAAGCACCAACCCACCTTCCTGCTGCTGCAGCTCCTCGGAACAGGGGGGTTTAAATCCTGGTGCCTGCAACCTACAGCAGCAAAGAGCTCAGGTCTAACATTTTCATGGTGACTAAATTGGTTGGTAAAATAAGGCTGAGGGAAGATGTCTGAAACCTAGCCTCCATGCAGATGGTTTTCAGACATTCCCATGGGAATTTTGAAGGCTTCCCAGCTGGGGAAAATGGAAAACTTGCTGCATTTTCCTTCCCCAGGCTCCTGTGATGGTCCTGCCTGCTGGGAGGTATTAATACATTGCCTGCTCAGTAGAGCAAACTCGTTTGAGTCACTGAGTCACTGTAAGGTTGGTTCATCTCACTGGTGTCACATCCCCTTGGCTCACCGGTGACCTTCAGCTTTCCTGCCTTCTCCACCCCTGATTTCCAGGGAACAAGTCACAAATAAATTTATCTTCCCAAGTACCTGCTGGAGTTGGCATGTGTTCACAACTTCGCTTGTGGTCTGTTTTATGATTCCCCACACTTAAATTTTAAACCCTTATTTTGCTTTTCTAAAGGCTGAACGCATCCTATTGCATCAAAGACAAATCCTGAACCCTCAAAGATTAAGGCCATAAAGAGTGGATTTGTCCCAAAGTGCTGGATGATTATTCAGACATCTCACTCGAGGTGCAGCATTAACTTGTGACAGCAGCAGTGATTTGCTGTAACTGCTCTCTTTGCTTTAGTAATGAGCAATGTGGTTGTTCAGCAGAAAGGAACAGGCTGAAGCAAATCATTCCCACATCTTTGCATTTCTTATCATTAGGATTAGGCTGTTCAGTGTCTGCTCCAGTTCACACGCTTCCCTCTCCCACACTCTGGGGTTTATTCCTCACAAATTCTCCGTGAATTGAATTGTTTTAGGTGCTGTGTCTAATCCTTGGCATTGTGTAAAGCCTGCCCCTCTGGCTGCAGGGCAGAGCAGGGGGTGGCCTTCAGCTGTGCCCTGAATCATTCCCATGTGGAATGAACTCTGTGTCCACGTTGCTGGATGCAGCTCTGCAGAGACACCGACTCTGCTTCCCTCCTTGGCTTTGCATCTATCCCAAAAAGTTTCAGAAAATTTGGCTGTACAGGAAGAGGGATAAACTGGTTTTGTGTTAGGGCAGAGCAGGCATTTACTCAGAGTTAGGATTACCAATTCTAACAGGGAATTTAAATACTTGATTGCAAAGGAACTTTTAGAGATTGATGGGAGCCTTTGGCAATGCAGGGACATCATCAGAATTCCTTTGGTGTCAGTTGAGCTGGGCTGTGGCACTGCTACAGCACTCTGAGGATGAGAATCCTCTTTCCTCCTGAAGTGACTGAGGGAACCCACAACTGTGAATTCAGGGAAGCCAAATTCTGGCATTTGGAAAATTAAAAATAATCAAAACCTATCTCAGGTGAATTAACCTCTTTTTACCTTCTGCTACTCTATAAAGATATTAGCAATTAAATGTCTGAGAGCCTTAAACACAGTTTAAGGTCCCAGCAATGCTGGACACAGGGCTGTGTTTAAGTTTAAGGTGAGGCTTTTTTAGATGCTTTTTTAAAGACAGGAATCAAAGATTACAAGTAAAAGATCTGGAAATGCTTCTGAACCTGGAGCACTGGGCTTGTAATAGAGATTTCTCCTTGTGGGGAGCAGATAAACACTACCAGTGTCACCTCCAGAGAAACCCTTGGCCTTTGAGGATCCAGATTCTTGAGGGCAGCAGTGACAGATACCTGCCCTGAAATTTCCAATCTTTGTTTTAAAACCCCAGCCTGGAGCAGAAAGAAAGGGACTGTGACAGGCAAAAGCATGGAAAATCTGCAGAAGTGGCTGCTGTGTGCTCAAGCTGAGCTGAAACCGTGGCATTCCTTCTCCTCTGCAGGTACCACACTACATTCAGGCCAGCTCCCACTCCAGAGATCCAGGCCCGGCTCAGGCAGAACCCCAAAGACCAGGAAGAAAATATTGAGAAGCGTCTGGAAATCTATTACGGGAATGTCAAGGCCCTGGAGGATTTTTACCAAGATGCCTTTTATGTCAATGCTGACCAAGACCCCTATGTTGTCTTTGAGTTCATAGAAAGCTGTATCATTAAGCCCCTTCCCTGTAAAAAAATTAGAAGTTCATAATTAAAAGGGATGATTTCTGGAAGAGATGATTTTAAATTTTTCCCTGTAATGTTTGCAGTCTGGTTGCTGAAGTGGCAGGTTATCACCAGGGAAGAGGAAGTCAGCCAAGCTGTGTTAAATCTGAAGCTCACCAAGGCTGAGTGAAGTGCAGAGGGTAAGAAACTGGGCTTTAGGGGAAAGTTTTTTGGCTTTTGTTTCGTGATGCAAGATATGAAACACCGTGGCCGGGGAAGTCCTGTGTTTAATTCAAATATCTGTTTCTGAATAGTAGTTTTGTCTTCACTATATAAGACCCATGAAGCCAGTTTGGAGTGTTAAAGCTGTGAGATGTGTTTGTGTCTTAATTCTCCACCAAAACCACCCAGGCACTTCCTGCCTCCCTGTGTCCCTGCAAGCAAACCCTAAAGCAAAGAGGAAAACAAAGCTCCCAGCTCTGCAGTGAACTTTCCCCACAGTGTTTGAGGTCGGGGACAGAAGTTTTCACTCCCATGTTCACTCAGATTGTGTAAAAAGTGCTGACAAACCCCTCTGCAGATGCCCTGGCCATCCCCATTCTGCTGGGCAGAAAGAACAGCTGGACAGGACATCCAGAGCCATGGAAAACTCACTGCAGGTTCATCACTTTCAGAACCCAATCAAGGACATGACGAGCTGCAGGAGCAGGTGGGACACTGAATTCTGTTTTCCTGGGGTAACTCAGCTCCCAGCCTATGGCTGCTCTGGCTGAGCTGTGCCTGGGCACGTTGGTGCCTGGGGTTTGGGTTTTTTTCCTTCTCTGGCTGGATATGGTGCAATGAATACTCAGGTAAGTATTTTTTACGTGGAAAATCCCTGGTGAAAGGCTGCTGGCTGTCTCAGACTCCGGCTGTGGAAATGCACATCCTTAATGCCTGTAAGAAAGGAGAGTGATTTGTGCTGTGGTCAGAGAACTGGGCTGGATGCCTCTGTTATGTCTCCCTCTATTTCTCCCCTGTGTGTGAGTGTGAATTCCCCCTGCCAGGGCATGGGGAGGAGCTTCAGGTTTCTCCTGGAAGTCTCAGTGTCTGGGAAGGTGCAGGCAGAGAGAACAGGCCTCCAGAAGCCTTTTGGGTTTAGGGGGCTCCTCTGGTCCTGCTGCTGTCAATAGATTTGGGGCTTTGTTGCTGTCTTTGGCTGTGTGTGTGATGCCTTGAGTTTCTATATCTATCTGGAGAAATGAAACATTTCCAGGCCAAATTTCCTTCTTGCTCCTGTAGAGTAACTTCAGGTGGACAGACCCTGCTTGTCCAGGTGGCAATGGGGATATTGTGTTATTTTCTGAGAATTGAAAGTCAGAATTTTCAATACCTTTGGGAGGGGAGGGGTATTGATGAATGGGAATTGGACTCTCCAGCCTTGAGGGCAGCTCTAAAAGTCTCAGAATAAATATCTTTGAAATCTAAGAAAGCCAAATCCAAGCAATCTGAGTCCCTGGTGCCTCTTGAGCTGAGAAATTCCAGCCTGTAGCACCAGGCTGAGGCAGAGGCTGCTCCCAGGCACAGGGCCTGGCCACAAGCCCTCGTGTTCAGCTGGGCAAGGACGTCTTTAACAGCCCTACCTGTTACAAATGTGCTGCTTGGTGGCTGCTTGGGCAGCTGGGTTTTCTGCCATTGCTATGAAGATGTGCTGCAGCATTCGTGCATAATTGGGAGCCCTTCTATTAATAATACATGGGAAGCTCATCTTGCTAATATCACCTTCATCTGAGCGCTCCTACTAAATATTTTGATAGATGAAATGGGTAGAGAGTGTATTTAAATACTGTTTGTACTGCAGCTAGGGTACAAAAGGGACAGTGCATCTTTAATTAGACAGGTACATCTGCTTAATTAATTTAGCTGTAAAGCCCTTTTTCCTCTTCATTCTTTCATCTATATGCGGATGCTATATTAGTTCCGCTCCGCTGGTTCCATAGAAACTGAGAAAAAGAGCTCAGTCTCATTGAGATGCACTTGGCATGTCTGGGTAGGAGTCTCAGGTCAGTGGTCAACCCCCAAGGGTTTGCAGCAGGCCTGAAGTGCAGAACGTCAGGGTTAGCAGAACATGCTAATACTCATGTAGAACTCTCCCTCAGAAACAACTAAAACAATTGACATTCATTTAATTACTGTAAACGAAACAGCCCCTGCATGACTTTGCATAGTAAAGCCTGTTAATACCAAAAAGGTTCAGTGGGTGGAAGGAGGAATTAGGCTTTTATAATTGGAATGCAACACTTGAAAACCAATTTGGTAACTAGGCGTGATTTTATTAGCATCTTATTCTGGCAAAACAAATGTTGAGCAATGAGAAAAACAAGGTAAAGAGGAGGTGGTAGGAACACAGCAGGGATCAGATGTTACTGATCGTACAGCTTTGGCCAGGTCTGGAATGGACATCTTCCATCACTCTGCTTCCCAGAGACACTTTGTGGAGAGGGCTGCCTGGAGGTTGTGCTGTACCCCATAAGTTATGCTGTTAATTATGTAGTTTAGCAACAAGGTGAGTTTGTCCAACTGTTCTACAAACTTTTGTGTCCACCAGCTCCAGACACCGGATCCTTCAGTGGTGGAAGGGCACTTGAACACCCCCAGGCTGGAGACCCCATCCTCCAGCACCACCTCTGCAGGGACCCCCTGTAGCTCTTGAAGGATTTCCCTGCTCTCACCTTTCCCTCTGAGGCTTGGATGCTGCTGAGGGAATGGCATTAACCCCAACCTGCTCTGTGGTGAGGGCTCTGAGGAGCGGGAATGGCTCCTCCTCCTCCTCTCTCCTAAAAAATATTTATTGTCCTTATTTATGCTTTGACAACCATAGTATTTCCTCTCTAGAAACGCACAATGGGATTAAGAAGATGAGGAAACACCAAAAGGGTGACTGAATGATGAAGTCCCCAAGCCATAAATGAATTGAGGTAAAAGGCAGCAATGAGGTCCCTCATCACCAATTCCAGAGCAGGGGGTGTAATGTGGAGACACAAGACTGAGTCCTTATGATCCCAAACTTCCTCCTGATTTCCAGGAATGGCATCTAGCACCAAGGCACTAAGACACTGTACAGTCCAGAGCTATTCCACTTATCCATCCAACTTGGATTAGCCTGGATTTCTTCATCCCAGTGGAGGAGGGATTAACTGTGTTACCAGTGTGAGCAGCAAATCTTAAATGCTATCAGAAGCTCCCTATCAAGGACAATGACACCTTAGCTCTGGACAAACAGGATCTCTGCCTGTTAATTCTCGGCTGCAAGAGCAACTATCACAGTCCTTTAAAAAAAAAAAAAAGAGCATCAGGAACCCTCAGTCTCTGCTGGAATGTTGCTCTCCCTCTGGAGATGAGGGTCCTTGAACAGCCAGTGCTCACCACCAAATGGTGAGGCAGTTGAGAACCTCCAACTATTCACTTGTTTGAAGTGTCCTGCAAAACTTGGGCAAGAACTTAGTGAGATAAACTCTGACTCTGTGGGATTTGTTCTCTGAACATTTCACTTGGTGTCTCAAAACAGACTGGGCCTTGCTAGGAGATATGTTAGTTTGAGGAGGCAATGCCGATAATGGCAAAGTAACACGAGGATCTGGCAGCAGTGCTCATTCCTTGCTCCCTGCTCCCCTTCCCCGTGGGGTCACAGCAAGGTTTGACCAGGACAATGTGTGGGACAATGCCCCGAGGTGCTGCTGCAGCCCTGCAGGAGCAGGACCAACCCCTGTGTGCCCAGAACTGCTCCTTCACGAGTCTGAGGCATAAAAGGATTCCTGGAGCAGCCTCAGCGCTCGCTGGGCAGCCAAACCCACTCAGGTCAGCACCAGGGGTTAAATGTTACTGAGTGAGGTGGGCTCTGCTATTCTGGTTAAAAACGCACTCAGGGACAAGTGCTGGTTTACATAAAAACAAAATCCCAATTCCTCTGTACCTGTTTGAACAGGTCAGGGTGAGGAGTGAAAGCTTTTTTGCTAAAGGATCTCCGCTGGCAGACAAAGACAACATTGGCTTTAAAATTCCATTTTCCCTGCAGTCTGAAACCAGGTTAAACAAACTGGCAATGGCAGACTGAGTATCTACTGCCCTGAAAGACAGGGAAAATAAACATTAATGCTGCAATGTTAATGTGAGGTGTGCTAGAGCTTCTCCAAGGCAAAACATTAAAACTCAGTCCAGGGAAATTCAAGAGAACTGCCAGAGATGATCAGCAGGAACCAATCTATCTGTTAGCATGTGAACCTTTGGGTCAGCCAGGCTTAAACATTTCAGCAGATCAGGATATTTTTATGGTGTCTAAGCCACAGCCAAAGAAATGTTCTTTTTGACTTTTTCTGAAAGCACTGGGACATGGTTCTGCAGGGCTCCCTCCCCTTCTCCACAGGCAGGAGAATTTCTAAATTGGAGCATTTACTGATGAGCTGGTCATGACTGCCAGGGCAAGGACTTGCAGCTTCCACTTAAAATGCCTTCTCAACCACCACAAATAAACCTCTCCTCAGCTCTCATGAAAATGCATGTTCTGTTCCCCCAAGCCCCATCAGCACTGGGAAGTTTTGTCCCAGGTACCAGAGCTGGCCCCAAACTCCACACACGTTGGGTATCGAGGTTACTCCTTGTTTTACTGGATACCAACACGAGCTACATTTCCCTTCTCTGCAGACACACTGAAGTAATTTCAATTTTCAATGCACAGCAATAAAAAACTAAACGTTTCTTTAATACAATTATGGTATCACTTCCAAGGATATTTACAAACAAGGCTAATTATTTTACAGATGAATGTGCTTCTGCTGTTTCTAGGCTACTATAGCAATGTTCTTAGTCAATGCATGATCATGCTTAATGCATGAGACACTGAGCAGAAGGACAGCTGACTTCTTTAATGTTTGCTGAAAAAAATTTGCTCCTCTTAAAGGTGAAGGAACATTAACAAAATATGCATAGTCATTGAATCGAGGAAACAAGCACCAATCACACATGCACTGGTGGGAGACTGATAACTGCCAGCACAATTCCATGATTTCTCAACAGCTGTAGAGCACTTCCCACACAGTGAAAGTGTCAGGGATCACACACAGGGCGACACCTCTGCGATTGGTACTCTGCAGAATGGAAATACACAAACTCAGGATTATTTGACAGCATGGATTGAAGTTAACAAGACAAACTGTACCAAGTAACCACACATTTGGGAGGTATTAATCCTCTAACACTGCATAGGAAATTGAAAAGGATTCTGCTCTCTGTAGGAACAGATGGCAAAAAAGATGTTTTTTCTGATAGGACAGTTAGAAGGCAAAATAAATTTCTGGGCTCAGCCAATTGAGATGGAGAGGGACTTTCTACAAGAGCCTGGAGTGACAGGAAAAGGAGGAATGGCTTCAAAAGGGTTAGATGGGGTATTAAAAAAAATCCTTCCCTGTGAGGGTGGTGAGGCCCTGGCACAGGGTGCCCAGAGAAGCTGTGGCTGCCCCTGGATCCCTGGAAGTGTCCAAGGCCAGGTTGGACAGGGCTTGGAGCACCCTGGGACAGTGGAAGGTGTCCCTGTCCATGGCAGGGGGTGGAATGAGATGAGCTTTATGGTCCCTTCCAACTCAAACCATTCTGGGATACCCAAACAGCTTCACCAGCCTCCTTGGCCTTACCTAGAACATGTCAGCCATGGTGGGGTTGGGTTTGGGGTGTTCTGTTCATTTTGGGTTTTTTACTGAGCTATTATGAAAAGAAAAGCTGTCAGCTGGGAGTGATTCCTTGTGTGTCAGACTTGTGCAAAACTCAACTGCTCTAAGAGGGAGACTCTCAATTTAATTGACAGTAGTGTTAATTGGTAATGCTTTTGGTAACTGAGTTTCTCTGGAAAACAGGATTCCTGTTAGTAGAGGGTTAAGTGAAACCAAAGGCAAATACATTGTCAAAAGCTAGGAAGGAGTTAAAACTTAGTTCAGAAAAAAAAGTGGGGAAGAGATTTAAGAGCATTGGAAATTTTATATATATGTATATATATTAGTGTTTAAGCTAATTGCTATTAGTTTAATAATTATTACATTTAAAAATTATCCTTACTGATCCCTATTTGACCCAGGCAGTCAATATCACCCTTCTGACTCAAACATTTCTGAGGCAGTTACTCTTCTAGACTTTCAGTAAAATTCATGGAATGGCCAATTTCTTTCATATGGCTGTAACTGGCATCCGCCTCTCTGGGCAAGAAACTGCAACCACGGGTTATTTGGACAGTTCAGTGTTCTACAGCAAATGCCAGTGTTGTTAAAAAGCAAAGGAGAGCACTACAAGCTGGAACCTTCTCTACCCACCAAGACCATTCAAGAGGCAGCTCCACTGTTCCCATCCCAGCTTTTGGGAATTGACACTGGTGTCAGGCAGAAAGGACAATTCCCACTGTGCTCAACCCTTCAGTTCCTTGTCAGTGTCCAGCTGCTGAGGCTTCCATGGGTGCATTTTCAAACAGCTTTAAACTGGCTCTCCCAGGTGTATTCCTGTTTCTGGAGCATGGAATGGGCTCTGGACTTGAGGAGTTTGTAGAGCCTGTGATGTTCTATGTACAGGGCTGTGGACAATGTGTTCCCCCTCCAGCAGAGTCTCTGTTCCTGTCTCTGTATCCTCCCAGGCTGAAGGGAGCTTATGCAGTAGAGAAAATACTTTCAGTCTTGACACAGCTTTTCTCTAGAACACAGGAGAATCACAGAAGGTGCAAGGTCCCTGCAATAACCTCTTGATCCATTCAGGATCTGCAAATAAAAAAAGAAATTGTTTAAAGCTGCAGGGAGAGATGAACAGAGGAATGACACCTGAGATGCACAAACTAAACAGGAATCCTGGACAGTTTGTATATATTCACATGCAGGAGTGACTGAGAATTCAGTGAAATCCAACTCTGTTTCTGCCCTGAAATTTCAAGTAATGCCAGTTTAAATTCCACCTCAGCAGGGGACAAAATTAGGGTGAAACACTCCATGTTTTATCCTTACATGCTCATAGCTATATAGGAAAATAATTTAAAGGATCACCATAGCACAACTGCAATGTTCTCATTTTCTAAACTGGAATTAGATCCCTCTCATAACACAGTCCTTGGTTCCTGTCTCTTTATCCCTCTTGCAGAACTGGATGGTGATATATTCAACCTGAATATCAAACTAATTGCTGGAGCATTCCAGCACAGATTGTGTTTATCCAGCTCTCATTAAAATGTGGGATTTAAACATCAATTTCTGCAGTTATTAGTTTGTAATTAACACATCACTAATCCCAGACAACACCAGGACACTGTGAAATGCAGAGCTTCATTCAGGAACTGCCTAAAAGAGAAAAGTCAGTGAAACTAATTCAAGCCATTTTGCAGCTAAAAGTTAAAAAGCCCCAGTCCTGCCCCTTTTGGCCCCAGGAATATTTTACCTTCTGGGGTTGGGTGCCGTGCAATGCTGTCGTGAAGCAAACACCTCCTGTACACCAAACTCTGGCAGGACTGGTAGGTTAGAAAGCACCTGTGAAAGGACAAGTAGTTTTACCAAGAGGTTTGGGGTTTATTGTTTTATGACCTGCTCCTGTGCCCTGACTGGAGGCTGGGTTCTGTTCACAATCTGCTTTCTGAGAGTGAAGGCAGTAATGAACCACATTAAATATGAAAATTAATAATTTATTAATTCAGGTAAATGAAAACTTCCCCAGTGTAACCAATTGCATATGGACACAAAAATGAAAGGTCAGAAATCAATGTATCACTGACCAAAAAAATTTTAGCATACAGCAGAGGAGGTGAAAAGCCTGAGGCCCTACTGCACAGGGAAGAACCAGGGTGTCCTTAAGGCCATGACTATTTACCCAAACTAGCACATAAAACCTGTTAGGCACAGTTTTCCTTTGTGACAAACTAGTGACTTGCCAAGGCTCCAGGGACAATCTCCACGTACCCCCCACACTGGTACAGGAAGATTTCATTTTCTAGATGTTCCAGAATTTGTCTGACTTCTCACTGTGCCTGTTCTCAATCATTTCTTGTTACACTGCTTTTGTTTTCAAATGCTGAAGGAGCTTGAACAAACCCTCCTTCAAGTGATGTTCCAAAGCATGACTTGTCCTTGATTGTCCTTTTCCTGCTTTCTCCCTGACCGTATATTTCCCCACTTGGGAAAAAAAAGATGCTCAAAAGCATTTTATTATAAAAACACTGTCCTGCTAAGAGAACCAAATCCAACCTCCAGTGCCCTGGCTCTTATGGAAGAGGACAGAAAAAAACAGCAGCATGGGTAAGATGCTTCATGCCTTTTCATTCCAGTGCTAACAAGTGGTTTAGTGAGCTCTCAAAGTATGTTTAATTATCCAGAGGAGGGGAAAAGCTCTGTAAGAGCCCGTTACCTGAGCCAAATGTGGCCGTTGGAGCAGACAGCCTGCTTGCGGTCGGTGAAGGGCAGGATCTCCTTGCACAAACTGCAGTGCTCGGGGAAGGTCTGTTTGTTCATCTTCTTCAGGATGTGCCCAATCAGCACCTGGAACACACAGGAGGCACTCACTGACACAGCCCAGGGTGGGAACACCTCGCTGTGATTTCAGAGTGACACAGAATGCGCTGATTCCCAAGAAATCAAAGTGTAAGAAATACAAAATATCAGTAAGTATTCATTTATTCTCCTTTTGTTCTCCTGAAGATTTCTGTCTCATAGTAAGGGGATACAGTCCTTATAAACACTAATTCCTTGCTAATGTTAGAAGTACTAAAATAACTGATATCACACCACTGACCACTACAGCAATGCTTTCCCTCATGCCTATCACAGTGGATGTGCTAAAAAAAATTCCTGTTCAGAAACCACCTGGATGTCTTCAGCAGTCAGCTGGGAGTAGAACGTTTATAGCAGAACATTTATGTGATCAAATCTGTCTGTGACATTTCAATAGATATAAACTACATCCCAGGGACCTTTTAAGTGTGACAACAAACTGAATAGATAAAATACAATTTAGAAGTCGCTTTTCATCATTATAAAAAGGAAACAAGTTTCTTCTAAGATAAGAAAAGCAACCTCTCAAACCTTACACTCATTGTAATTGGATGCTACAACAACCCAGCAGTGTGCCAGGGTACTTTCCTAGTGAATTACTGATGGCCACACTTGCTTATGATGCCAGCAGGGAGAACACCACACTACATCAGTGATGGACATGTGCTTCCTTCCTGGCTTTCTGGATGCAATGTAAAGGCTGATTTTTAGAGTTCAAGTGATTTAAGGACTTGGGTATGAAAAGAACTGTTCTCTGCTCACACAAAGAGGTACAGAGACACCCGGACTATTCTTGTTATTGGGTTTTGAGAGCTGAGAGGCTGATACAGTGTTCCCACCACGGCTGCCTTTGTCTCCCCTCTGTATTCAGAGCACTTCACTGCCCTGTGCAGGCTTCACTGGCCACCGACTTCCTGCCACAAAGGCTTACTCTGCACATTGCAAGTCAGGATACTGTCCTTGCAGTTAGGCTTTCACATTGGTAGGGAGCATTGCAAGTTTGGGAAAAGTACCTATCGTGGCCAACCATTAAGTTATGCTCATTAATTGTAGTGCAGTAAGTGCCAGTGTGCCTGAAAGCTCTGGCCGTGTGTGTTGTAACAAAGGCATTCAGTCAGCTTGGTTAACTGAATGTCCTGCATGAAGTTCTCAATCACTGGGTTTAACTCATACAACACAACCCCTTTCTGACCCTCTGGAACTGATCTTTGCACTGAAGGCTCAGGGAGCAACGACAACACCTGATGGACCACCCGAACAATTTCAGAGGAGAGACTTCTGCAGCTCTTAACATTAGAACCACAGTGTGATTGACTAGAGGAAACAGATCTGAAGTTTAGTTGTGTAAAGATGATGGATTAAATAAGCTTAGTCATGAAAGCAAACATCCCTCAATCAGTTCATGTTCTAAACCCACTGACAGCAGCACAATAATCCCACTCCTCTCCCCTGTTCTGCAAAAACTCAGACATCATTATTCTTTATTGTACCTGATCCAAATTTCAACATCTGTATTTACATTCCCTCCTACTTCACAGTATCAAGGAAGGACAATTTAAGCTGAATGCTCTACAGAATATGAGTGGCAAGGCTGACATGACTCCAGCTCTCTTTCCCAGCCCAGCTGTATTTTCAGGAGGGGGAAGAAGGAAGTGACTGTGACACAGAATCCCCCGAGCAGAGGTGCCACTTACTCGTGCTGTTCTGTCATCGTAGCCATCATCGGACATTAGGAAGTCACAGACTCCTCTGGTGGGAATGCTGGTGTTTTCTGTAATCCACGTGTGCAGATAAACTTCTCCCAACACCCGTTTCATGTGTTCTCGTGTCAAGTGCATTTCTACGGCCTCAATCTGTGCCTGTATTTCAAGCAGCTTTTCTACCATTGGCTCACGGCCTCCAGTGTCACTTGACTGATGGAGAGAATCCTCTGCGGTGTCATCAATGTCCACACTTTTGCCTGTGTCCCCCAGGCTCTGCTTGCTGGCTTGTTTCGAAGTTCCTTCCTCTTGATCATCTTCAGTGCTGCCCATCCCAGGGGAATCCGATATCAAGATTTTGGCGTCCTCGTGTGAAGGTCTCCACGTGACCTCTGAGGGGGCTTTCTGCATTGACTGGTACAAAATCCTCAAGAGAAACAGCTTAAACCTCCAGAAGTAAGTGGAACCACAGCTCTCTATCTTTTTATCCAGTGCTTCCTGTAAGAACTGAGGAATATGCTTATCTTTCAAGATTTTCCAGCGTACAAGATCCGTCAAGTCCACCTGCCGGAAAAGGTTCTGAACGGAAGATTCCAAGAGCTGTGCCGCGGCCTCCTCAAAAGTCTTGAGGGTGACAAACTGAACTTGGTAGTTTTTGTTGACCGGGTGCAGCCCGTTGGCCATGCCCTCGGTGGTGATGACCGCCAGGTACGCCCCGCACGGGCTGACGGCGATTCCGTGAGTCCTGACGGAGCCAAACACCTCCGAGAGCTTTAACAGCTGGTGCTCAAACTTTAAAGCAACGTCTGTGAATATGGGGATGAGCTGCCTGACCTTGCCGTCGCTGGAGCACGTGTACACCGTGCCGTTCTGCTTGTCCGCAGTCATGGACACAATGGGCAACGAGTGGAGCCCCGTGACGTGGGAATTGTGGACGTTCAGCCCCGCTTTGGATATCAACAGGAGGCACCAGAACACGTAAGGGCCTCTCGCAGCCACCACCAGGCTACAGCTGCATTTCTGGTAGGGGTGGTAGAGAGGGATACATTTGATGCTGTGCACGGGCAGCTGGTCCATCTCCTGCCACAGGACTACGGGCTGTCTCAGCGTGAAGTAGCCTTTGACCGCCTTGAGGTTGACGGGGATGATCTTCACCGGGCCGTACGCGCTCCCCACGATCAGTCCGCTCATCTTGCGGTTGTTGTGCTCGTATTCCCACCAGGACAACACGCTGGGGGAGCTTATTCCCGACTCGATGGTATTGCAGGAAGTGATGGATTCCTTGCCCAGGAAGGGCAGCTGGAACTGCCAGACGGCGATGTTCCCGTTTTCGAAGAGCACCGCCAGCAGCACGCTGCCCACGTCCCGGCACTCGTTGTTGTGCTTGACCTGCTGGGTGGTGCAGATGCCCGACCACTCCATGCGCACCGGGGTCTGCATGCTGTGCCGCCGCTGGAACTCCGGGAAGTCTCCCAGCTCCCCGCAGGGAGCGTCAGCCTTACACAGTTTGTAACTGGCCTCGAACAGGCGCTCGCCGTAGAGCTCGGTCAGGTCCACCAGCTGCACCCACTGCAGCCTGTTGAGGTTGGCGTGGATGGTCAGGCGGTTGTCCATGGTCAGGGCTGCCAGCAGGCACCTCCCGTTGGCGTCGCAGCCCAGAGGGGACCAGCTGGAATACTTGAAGCCCCGCATGGGTGTCAGGGACTTCCCCTCGGGATTGAACACTCGGTCCAGCATAAACGTCTGGCTGACGGTTGGATCCACGGAGCTGGCGAACTTCTCCTTGCATTCAGCCACCTCCTTCTTTGGGCCAACCTAAAAGACAACAAAAAGAACCTTTAAAACAATTGTACAGCTGGCTTTTTAGGAAGGCTTTCCTGGAATTAATTCTCTCTTTAAACAGAGCATCCTCAATCAGAACCAACACTACACTGCTCCAGTGGTTAATTAATGTCACTCCTAAAGACTTCAGCTTCATTAATGCCCTGAATTTGCATAGTTTTGATTCTCAGCTATTGAATTTTTGTCTGCTGAATCAAAGAGCCTGTTTTCATAATTTTGTTCTCTTAAAGATACCTGGCATGATATTTAAATTGTAAAGCACTCAATATTTCAACTCCACTCCATATCCTCAGCATTATTTTGGAAAATCAAATCAGATTCACAACAACAAAAGTATTATTTAATAAGATATTCACCCACATCTGCCATCTTTGTAAAAAGTCAGATGTTCCGCTGAAGGCCACAGAAATCCCTGCTGCACAAATCCTTTAGCTTAGGCAGCAAAACAAAGGAAGATTGCTACTTAAAATTGTGTTGAAATAACTGCACTGGAGCTCAAGTGATTCTCAGAAAAACTGCAGAACTTTAGAATCCCTGGACATCACTGGGATATGGTTTTCTCTCCCTTGTGCTTTTAAAACACATAAACACATGAGACCCTGCAGCAAGTTTGGGCAGGGCAGGGGCAGCCCCAGGGCATCTCCCTAAGAGCGGGATGAGAATCCCGGGATGGGTCAGGCTGGAAGGGACCACAGTGGGGGAGACTCCAGACCCTCTCTGGATTCTGTTCCAGTGCTCGGTCACTGCACAGGGAAGTTCTTTCTCATGTTCAGGTGGGGTTTGGTGTCTATCACTTTATGCCCGTTTCTCTTGACTTCTTGCTTGGCACCATCGGGAAAAACCACAGAATCATTAAAGCTGGAAAAACCTCTGAGATCACCGAGTCCAACCTGTGACCGATCACTGCCTTGTCACCCAGCCCAGAGCACCGAGTGCCACCTCCAGTCGTTCCCTGAACACCTCCATGAACGGTGACTCCAAACCTGCCTGGGCAGCCCGTTCCAAAGCCTAATCACCCTTCCTGCGAGAAAATTCCTCCTGATGTCCAACCCGAACCTCTCCTGGCCCCCTCTTCTTGCCACCCCCCATTCAGATACTGATACACATTGACGAGGCCGTGCCGGGCGCTCACCTTGAGCATGCAGGCGGCGCCGGGCGCGGGCACGGCGGTGCGGTGGATGACCATGTCCTGCCCGCCGCTGTGCACGTCGCTGAGCTGCTCCAGCACGGCGATGCNGGGACCCTGCGGCACCTGGGAGACGGGGCATGGAACCTCGCGGGACGCGGGATCTTGCGGGACAGGGGACGCTTCGGGACACGGGACCCTGCGCGACCGTGACCGGGCGGGGAGGCAGCGTCCGACAAGTTGTTTAATGGAGTCTTTGGCTTCTCCCCGCCCGAGCCGGGGCTGATCCGGCACCGGGGCTCGCAGGTGGCTCCCCGGGCGGGGGTCGCGGGGTCGGGCAGGTCCGAGCCCCAGGAGCTGATGGGCTGCGGGCAGACGGCGCTGCCCTGACTCGTCCTGTTACCTCTGGCGGGCTGTGGGTGATGCTCTCCCAGCCCTCTGCTCCGTCTTCACAGACTTTAAAATGCTTTTGGGAGAGTTTTTTTAAAGCATGTTCTGCCCAGTCGCTGAAGAAGTTGAATGAAATCCTTTAGGGACGAGCACTAGATATGGTTTCAGATTGCTGTTCGCATTTCAGCAGTGTCAGAAGTCTCAGGCGCCGTGGTGGATCTGGTGGAGCAGGAGTTGTGTAGCTGCAGAAACCAGCTTTGATTTCTTTAGTCATGGAGTGGGTGATTCCAGAAATAAGGCTGTGCTGTGGGCTGATGTTTGTGTGTTAACTCGCAGTCACTGATGGCTCTGGTTTGTTTGTTCACTTTAAAGCAATCTGGCGCTCTGAAAAGGAAGCTCCAGGCACCACATGGAAACCCCCCCGTGAAACGCAAACGTAAATTATCCATAAACACCTCCAGGAAGGGGACCACGGAAGCTGACAGGAGGAAGGAGGAACGCTCATCACAAAAACCTGGTCCTAAGAAGCAGCTGACTGACAACCAGAATGAAAGCCAGAAGAACAAACCTTTCGTTAAGACGTCCAGCCTGTTTAAAAACAACCCAGACATCCCAGAAATTCACAGGTATTTTAGGCAAATGGGAAGGAGAAAAACCCCTTTCAGTGTCTTAAATCCTTGCCCATGCTTGGCAGAGCAGTTGCTTGGTAGCTGTAGTGTCATTGCTGAGTACGTAGAATGCTGCTGTATCATTTTTAACCCTGATGTGTGTTTTGTTTTGCTTGTTTCCCCTAACTCAGAAAAGAAGTGCAGCAGGTGCAAGAAAATGTTTTCACTACAGATTCCTTCAGCCAGCTGGACCTCCACCCACATCTGGTGAGTGGCAGGAAGGCAGCATGCCTCAAAAACGTGGATTTTTGGGTGGGGAGCAGGACAGAGAGCTGAGAGATGCCCCTTTGTTCATGGTCACCTGGACAGGCTTGCTGGTGCCTCACCTGATTTTGTCACTCAAGGTGCTGGCCCATGTCCTGACCTATCCCCACACACAGTCCCAGCACCCTTCACTGCAGCTGTAACACAAAAAAACCACAGAAAACCAGCAGTGGTGTAATTTGCATTAACTAAGAAGTATTTTGAGGACATGGGAACTTTGCATCCTGTTGCCCTGGAGCACATGTGTAGAGAATAAATATCAGTCTTTTGGGTTTTGCTCTATTTTATATTACAAAAAATAACAGAAGGAACGGTTTGACAATAAAACCTTTATTTCTCTTTATTATTTCTCTAGATCTCCACAATAAACACTGTCCTAAACATATGTAGCATGACCAGGTAAGCAAATCAATTTAAAAACTTTGTACTTTACCCCTAAAAGCCATCATTATATGTAATTGGCTTGTGAAGACCACAGTACCACTGTCCCATTTGCTGTTGGGTTTGTAGGGAGTCCTGCCTTCTAGTTTGGTACTTGAATCATAAACCCACCTGGTTTGAATTTATCACATCTGGTGCTTATCCAGTGGCTTTGCTTAGAAATCCCCTCAGCTGATGTAGCTGCACAGCAGAGATGAGTGTGAGGAATTTGGGGCAAAGAGTTTTGAGACAGTCACTGCATGTTAAAACCTTAGGATTCTATCCTGTGCTGCATCTGCATTTCCTGCCCTGTTTTGTTTGTCACCCAGTGTTCAGAAGCAAACAATTCCTGTGCTCCTGCAAGGCAGAGATGCCCTGGTGAGATCTCAGACTGGTTCAGGTCAGTGTTGAACTGTCATTGTCCTCCTTAGGGTGTGTTAACTGGATTTATCTAGGTAGATCTTAGTGGGATACCACCACCTCTCTTTCCTAATTGACCCTTTATTGAATTGTCAATCTTCCAGTCTGGAAACTTCCTACTTAATAGAAACTTTTCCAGACTCTGACTGAGTTTAAGAATGGGGCAAATGGTGCTTTAGTTTGCTGGAGTGTTGCGATTGCCACATATATTTTTTAATGGAAAGTTTTCCTATTTTCTCCCCTTTAAAAAGGTAAAACTCTTGCCTATGGGATTCCACTTGTACAGTCTTTGCAAGGAATGGAATCCAAAATACAGGTAGGTGCAACAGCACTAAATATATTTGCTTTTGATATTAAGATTAATAAAAATAAAATCCAGCTCTTGTAGTCATTACTGTCTCTTTTCCATACAAGCAGTCCATGTTCCCCTTTATTTGCACATGTAACAGATGGGATTTTCCAGTTCTGTTGAGATGTGGATGGTACAAGATCAATGTTAGCCATTCCCCATTGCTCCATGCAGCAGGATACATTGGAAATGGTTTAAATTATCAGGTTTGGAGAAAGTAGAGAGCAGAAGAAATGGTCTGGAAGGTGGGAGAACTGAAAACAAAGGTTACTGCCATGTCTTTAGGGGGAGTAAGTTTTTAATCTTTGGCATGGAGTGGGATTGGATAATTGCTCCCAGTTTGGATCATACACCAGAAAATGCTGCTGCAGATCTTGTGCATTTTATGGGAAGAGATCACCCTGACTGAAGGGTTGAAGCATTTCCAGCCCATCTTGGATTGTCACTCCGTGCAGCTGCTACCTACAGACTGTTGCTGTGCATCAAACAGGAGAGCATCCGTGCAGCTCAGCATCACAGCAGTGAAACAATGTGTGTGTGCAATAAAATGCTGGGTTTGACTGGGAGCAGCTTTCCCAGCAGGGAGGAGAAGGCAGTGCAGGATTGATACATGAAAGACTTGATTTTTCTAAAAGCTGTGGGGCAGAAATACCCTGAAATGTTGTGTACAAAGTTGCAGTAAAGCCCTTCAGAGCCCTCTGTGCTGGCTGACAGCAGGGAGGTGTGGAAGGGCTGTTTGGTGCTGCCTTCTCTCAGAGGCGCTGCTCTTGTGTTTGCAGCGCAGTGATGGCCCCTACGCACTCGTGCTCGTCCCAACGAGGGAGGTAGGTGGAGTTTCCTTTCTCAATCTGCTTGAGCACTGATTTTTGATGTGTAGCTGTGGATCCACCAGGGAAGGTGAACTCTAAGGTTAGAAAACACTTCTTTTTCAGTCCTTCTGCTGAGCTCTTGCCCTCACAGTCATTTTTGTTCAGTGCCAACCAGAGTGAGAAAGAAGGAGTTTCTAAGTTCTCCTCCTGCAGCTGGAAATCTTTGTGAAGGCTGCAGAACCTCTCTGGCTCAGTGCATACCCCATGCCTCACTCACACAGGGGAATGAGTAAAACCAATTAATTCAGCTTTGCAAATGTGTAGGTTTATACAAACGTTTCATTTTTAAAGCTGATTTTTCAAATCCATAAGTGAATGCTGGAGCTGAGGCCTCCAAGAGTTGGTTTCTCCATTGAACTCTTCTATTTAATTTATATTATTTGCAATTGCAAAGGCAGTGTCAGAAGAGGGTATCAACCTTTTACTTATGATAATAACTTCCATGTGGAGAATTGATTGCAGGTGTCTCATTTGGGGTCCAATATTTTATGCAACCTGCAGTGCAATGTCTCTGCTCTGTTCCCTGAAAGGAGAAGGCTCTGAAGCTATTTAAATTTTTGCAGCAACAGCTCACTGCCTCTTTAAGATGCCATGTGAATACTAAGCATGGAGGAAACTGTGTGAGCTCGTTTAAAGGGCTGCCATTGAGAGTACTTAGGAAGATAATTTGTAATTACAATTGGTATTACTTTGTATTGGAAGCAATAACCTTTGGGAAAAGAAATGCAGAGATAGACTCAGTGGCACAGTCACTCCATGGGTCAGGTGAGGGAACAGTGAGGGCTGCCAGAAGATAATTGACCTATGTGTTTCCTTTTCATGGTGGGTTTTTTCCAGAATTTCTATAATTTTCCCTTTTATTCTTCCTCCAGAGCAAAATCTTTTATGCCTGTAGCTTGTTTGCTCCCCAGGGCATTTAGGGAAGCCAGCAGAAGTCTCTCTTGTCCTGAAAGCTGACTCATGGAGCTGAGCCAGTAGAGAGGTTTTTGAACAGGTCAAAATGTAATAAAAGAGAGATTGTTCAAGAGAAAAAAAAAATAAGCAGCTTCTAAAAGAAAAATTAAGGATGCATGTAGAAATCTGATATACATAACTAGATTAATTTACAGATTTTTGAGCCATAGGTATTTGTAATCCACCCTTTTAGTCCAGAGAGACTTTGGCAGAGCTCATTTTCTTTTGTTGTTCATTTCCATAGCTTGCACTCCAAAGTTTTGATACAATCCAGAAACTACTTAAGGTAAGAATTCAGTGCTCTATGTTCTTCTTATTCCTGTAATGGGCTAAACAACTTCAGTTCCTGGGAATTCAGCTGGAGGTTTAAGGAAATGCAGCACCTGGCAAGATGTATGGTCCTTAAAGATAAATGTGTTTAAGTGTGTGATTTCCCTGTGGCATGTTTTAAATTATTACATGAGCAATTAAGTGATTAATTATGGCACCCTAGTTGCACATGTGCTGATAAACAAGCATAGTTGATTTTCACAGCCATTTGTTTTTAGAAATACCTTTCATTGTCTCAGGCTGAGTTATGAATGGAAACTCTCGTGGTGACAAGGACCGTTTTACTGAAACTAATACTGGACAGATGGGTTTCAGATGGGGAGTAGGACTTGGTGAACTGCTTTGCCAGCTGAATGACTGGAGAAATGAGAAGGCTTTTAAAATCATTAAATGATAGTGCTTTCCTTGTAATTGAGGCAGAGTATCTTACCATTGGGCTAGAAGGTGTTTAAATCATTTATTTATCTGATCCATATTTCCACCCCCTCTTCATTTTTCCTTGGAATAATAGGGTACTTCCTTATTATTTATAAGTCTTATAAATTTATAAGTCTTAAAAAGAGACTTACAAGTCTTTTTTTAGTGCTGGAGCTGTGATCACATCACATGCACGCTGCTGTCAGCCCCATCCTCTTTCTTTTTGCCAAGAAACATCATTTTTTGATTAGGCTTTGTCTTGTTATCAAGAAGAATCATTGCTAGCCTTGGTTTTCTTTTCTGTAGCCATTTACCTGGATTGTGCCTGGAGTGCTAATGGGGGGAGAAAAGAGAAAATCAGAAAAAGCCAGGTAGGAAACCAACTTCTTAAATTGTATTTTGGGTCCTTCTGCTCTACAGAGCCTGTATCTGTTACTCTTCTTCAGAGTGTTTTTCTTACTGGGAGGGAGGGAGGATGGTGAGCTTGGATTAAGCTGTGATCCCCTGGATCTTACACTGGCACAGTGGCTGGGTCAGCAGGAAACATTCACTTCCCCCAGTTGGATCTGTTTCTAAAATGTTGATGAGCCTTCTGAGAAGATGATCTCTTGTGTCAGTATTTTTTTTTCCCCTCTCCTGACAAACACCTGTATTTGCTTACCACCAAGTGCTGCCTACAGTATTTGTTATAGGGGAAATTGCTTTCTGGAGAAGAGATTTCCTGGTGTTAAAAATCCCTTTCTTTCCCCTTTTCAAGAATTGAATTGTAAGCTGGTAATCCAAAATGGAATTTTCATTTCTCTCTATATAAGCATACACAAAAAGAAGTTTACTCTTGACAGTAAAACAAGTACCCAATTAGAAAAGAAAACCTGGCTGGGGTGTGTTATTAGATTTTTTTTTTAGTATTATTACTATTTCTTTCCACCCTGTCCTTGGCACTGAGTATGCCTCTGAGTATGACAGTATCAGTGATGATCAAGGATAAATTTTAGCTGGGAAAAAAAAAAAATCTATTTTGATCAGTGAGAAAGTGCTGTCCTTGAATTTACTGTGGCATTTTTTACCTCTGTAGGTTCCAGCTCCTCACTCTGGGTCCTATTCCATGCTGACCTGCATGAGGGTTGTTTTTTCTTTCTTTTTTTTTCCTCATACCTGAGTTTTGTTTTTTTTGTTTTTAAATCTGCCCAGATTACGGAAAGGGATAAACATCCTCATTTCCACCCCTGGCCGCCTGGTTGATCACATCAAGTCCACGGAATGCATTCATTTCCGTCGCACTCAGTGGCTGATTATTGATGAAGCAGACAGGTAAACTTCCAAGTGCTTAGATATGGAAAATTATTACAATACCCTCTGCAGCATAATTCACTAAATATTAAACTATGAGAGAGAGTGTGATCTTAATCCATTCATGCTCAGTGGCCCCAGCCAAGCGCCAGATGTCTGGGATTAGGACGAAATACCCGCTTTGGACAGATTGTTGGACAATTATTCATTGCAAAGATGTCATGGAGTATTAAGACTTTCTCCTTCTACAGCACCTTTAACCATCTCTGCTGTTTCTGTAGGATCCTGGACCTGGGCTTTGAGAAGGATGTGGCTGTGATACTCAATGCTTTGAACGCTGAGAGAGAGACACGTCAGAACGTGCTGCTCTCAGCCACCCTCACCGAAGGTGGGCTATGGACAGATGGGGCTCTTGTGGCTGAATAATGCACAGGCAACTGCTGAATAGTTGGTTGAGTCTGCCTCTATTACAGCCCAGTCTGAAGCCCTTTGCAGGGGTGGAATAATGCCTGTTAATTTCTTTGGCTTATGCCACTTCCTTCATTTCTGGAATTTCTGTCCGTGTATGTGCTTCCACGGTCTCCACATATGTCTCCCAAATTCCATAGCAAAGTCACCATGAATGTGGAAGTTAGTTTGCTTTACAAGTGCAGAATTAAGGCAAAAAGCTAATGGCAAGAGAGGTGTTGTGTGCTTTGCTCTGTATCATACGAGCAGTCAGCTGCTGAGGCAGGAACTGAACCAGGTCTCCTGACTCCTGCACTCTTGACAGAGGGAAGATCTGCTGGGATTTTTCCACACACATTTAAAAGCAGGCCTGCCAAATGCTGTCTGTCCATAAAGACATTTATGTACTGTAAAACAGCACAGTCAGCTGAAGCAGTGTCTTGAGAAGGTTGTGGTGGAGTCCACAGCAGCTAAGCCTGGTAAGCCCTGAAAAGGCTGAGGTTTGTGGGAGGGTTCTGTCAGTGTCTGAGGGTGGCTCACTGGGTCCTTGCCCTTCACTCCTTTTCCCTGGAATTGTGTTGGTTGGTTTTTTCTGTGAGTACATCATCTCAGCCCGGACTGGCTCAGAAATCTCTCATTTCATATGGTTTAGGAGTAACACGCCTGGCCGATATCAGCTTGAATGACCCCGTCAGCATTTCCATAGCAGATGAAATTCAGAAGGTGCCTGAACCAGCATCACAAACAGATAGGGAAGCCAGAAGTCCATCGAACTGCATGGAGCAGGAAAACTTTGCTGTTCCTGAGACACTCCAGCAGTATGTCATGATGGTCCCCAGCAAACTGAGGCTTGTCACGTTAGCAGCTTTTATCCTGCAGAAATGCAAGGTGAGACTCTGTTTGCATTTATATTACTAAGTAGCCCTTTGCCCTTTTCAACTCCTTTATCTGTTCCTCTGTCGAGGATAGCATGGATTAGATCCAGGGCTTTGAAGTGCATCTTGAACCACAAGAGAGCTGAGGTGCTGTTGTGTCTTTCATGCTGGCAGAGAGATCCCTGTGCAGCGTGTACTCATGCTTCTTTTGTGGGCTCACTGTTTGGTGTCAGACTCTGTAATCCTTTCCCAGATAATTATGTCTCCAGAAGTGTAAACCACCTGGATCTTTTCCCGATCAGGGAATTGGGAGAGGCCTTAGGAAGTGGTCGTGTGCAATCCTCTTGTTTTTCTTGCAGTTTGAAAAGCGCCACAAGATGATCATCTTTTTCTCCAGCTGTGAACAAGTGGAATTCTACCACGAGCTCCTTGTAAAGGTCCTTTCAGGAGGGTCAGAGTCAGAACAACCTGGACGTTCATCCCTCTCCTCTGTGAGCTTACAGTTTCTACGTCTGCACGGCGACATGGAACAGGAAGTAAGCACTCTCAAAATGTCAGGATCCACAGTTTTATTCCTTATTCCCTATGATTTATTATGTGGCTATTTTGTGGAGGAGGGCAGAAGAGAGGACAGAGAGTCATTTCACCTCTAGGGGCCTCACTCTTCCATCTGCTAATGAGAATAAGGATATTGTCCCATTTCTGGAAAGTACCTTGGTAGCTGTATCTGAAAAACACACCTGAAGAGGCAAATGTGTTATTTCAGCAGGCAGAGCAGCCATTCTTTTTTCCCAGTGGGTGCACTAAACCATTTATGTCTCTGTGCTTCTCTCTCACGCAGTCAAGACAGACTTTTAATGCCAAAGGAAAACCTTATCCAAGCCCCAAAACATTATGACCTAGTAAGCTGCCTGCATTAGGTGAGGCTGGAGCAGTTTGGCTTTGGGTTTGAAGAGTGGTGTCTTGACAGACTGCTGTTTTCCCTGGGATGGAATAATAGCATTAGAACAGTGATTACCCCAAAATAGGTTTAGGTTTTAGCCAGATAGGCCTGAGTGGAGAGGTTGGGGCTTGCTGCAGAGGCCAGGCAGAGAGTGTCAGATGAACTGTCACTGCAGAGCTTCTCTCAGTAGCTGAGAGACCTCCCTTGGAGGTTCAGCCCCAGACCCTGCCCTTGGTCTGTGATGGAGAGAGTTGCCGCTCTACTCTGAGCTGCACAGCAGAGATGGTAAATGAATAGAGCTCTTCTGATGAAGCAAGAGGTGAAGAGCCATTGTTTTTCTCACTCATTCCCATCCTGTGGAGACCAGAAACATGTGCTTTGCTGTCCCTGCAGTCTGGCCTTTCCTCAACCTGCCTGCCTGAGCAAGTGAGCAGGCCTGGTCTGGCCCAACTCTACCCTGACCAGCTGTTAAGCCAACAGAACACCACTAAGTAGCTGGCACCAGGGGAAGGGTTTTGCCTTTTTAGTACCCAGTGTGTAATTAGTGCTTGATGTCTTCAAATTAAGAGCATTAATGGAGCTAAATTGTGGATCCCATATGGTACTGCTGAGCACGGCTGCTGTCATTGTCAACAAGATACAGCGTGCTCTCTTCTTTAATTTTTGTCAGCGGAGGGTTCAGTGTGTCAGCAAGGCCCAAGTTTCCCTTCTTTTCTAGAACAGCACCTCTAGCTGGGAGTCAGGTGTGTAAGGTTTCTTCTCTATCATCAACGTAACAGGACATTCACTTAGCTCCTAGCCAGAGCTCTAGGGAAAGGCTTGAAACGTGGAAACAAGGATATTTTGAAAGGCCAGGAGAAAAGGGAGTGTAGGTGCAGAGGTGGTATTGGCAAGAGAAGACCAAGTTCTGCTGAGGCCTTTGGTTATTGGTGCTCAGAGATAGCAAGTATCATTGTGATGTAACGTGAATTGTGGAGTTGGTTTTTGTGGCTTTCATCAAGAAAAAAGCACACCCCAGAGCTGTTAGTTAAAATAACTGGAATGTGCTTGGGAAGATCTGGGGACTGACAAAGCAGGAGGCTTTTGAAGGGAGCTCAGGGGCTGTACTGGGTGCCTGCAGTTCCCTTCAATGGCTCAAAGACTGCTGGGGGGATAATTTGGGATCTGGGGGTTGTGGATGACCCTGCCTGCGGGCCTGAGCTCGTGTTAGGAGTGAGGGCTGCAGGAGTTGTGGGGGTGCAGAGCAGAGATGGGGACAAGGCTGGGGAGCACCAGCCTCTGACCCCGGTGGGAAGGAACGGCCTCGGTGTCATCAGCCCCAGTGGTGGCTTTTGCCAGTACAAGGGAAGGACCTGGAGGGTGCCTCCTTTCCCCTTGGGCAGGGATTTCTGGCCATCTCTCCTGCCCTGTTACTTTGAAGACTTGTCCCACAGCAGTTCACTGTGCAGCTGAGCATCCCTGACACTCAGTAGTTCCAGAGTCAGAGCAGTGGCTGTGTGCATGCCCCATTGGGCACATGATGAGGCTGATCTCTTGTGATGTGATTATATCGCTGTGTCAACAAAATGGGCTTATCCTGCCCATCGTGTGACTGGACAGACAGCAGTGAACATGTCCAGCTTTGCTTGCTTCCACAAAAGCCTGTGCTGCCCACAAAGTGTGCCAGTGCTTCTGTTGGTGCTGCCTAATCCTTTGTGGATCCCCTCTCTGTGTAAAACAGCTCCTGTTTTCTGGCAAACACAGGCTGTGCTTCTGTGCAGACCATGGAGGTGTTGGCTGCTCTGATTTGACCAAATGCATCCAGGCTTCCCCAGACACTGCCTTCCTACCTGGGACCACACCTGTGTGCCACACATTTTTCCATTTGCAGGAAGAGTCTGACTGGCAGTCGTGAGGCCAATTTCCTTGCTTTTGAATCTGTACATGATCTAGTGAACAAGACACAGTTAAATTGTTACCTTAGCTAATTTGCTCTGTGTTTGACTGTCACGTGCATAAGCAGTCTTTTAATTCTTCCTTTTCAATCTTCTAGGAAAGGACAGAGGTCTTCCAGGAGTTCCTAAAATCCAAGACTGGCATCTTGCTTTGCACTGTGAGTAACTTGGAGTCCCTTTGCAGCTCCACACTAATGGGCCTGTCTGATCCCTAAGGGTAACCAGAGGAATTGGCACTGAGCTCTAATTCCAGCTCACTGTCTGACCTTGAGGAAAGTCATCTCCTTTTTCTGCATCTCACATGTTAAGTAAGGACTGGGGCCTTCTTTGCAAACTATTAATATGATTTTCTGCTGAGTTACCATATACAGGAAGAATGTCTGTCTTATATTAGAGACCACCAAGGATTTTGCATGGTCTTACATCTAGAAAAATCTGTTCCTTTGAAGCTGGAACCTTGCCCTCGACATGCAGCCAGTAGAATGCAGTCCTGATTTGTAGTGTGCCCCGTAACTGCCAGGAAAATTGGATGGAATGTGGTATTCCCCATCTTAATAACTACCCCAAGATTAAAAACAACCACCTGCAGAGGTGGAAGGGGAGCCCAACCAGAGAAGGGGTCATTGGAAAAGCTTGTGCTCTGCTCTCCTCACCTTGTGCCCTTCAAGCTCTTTTCAAGGGTGCTGAGGGAGAAATTCTTGTCCTCTGCTGAAGTTTGCTGGCACCCTTGGGCTGTGGTGGCACCTTGGCCTCTCGCTCCTGACCTGCCAGGGCCACAGGCTGCTGCAGTGGTGCAGAAGGCTGCACGATTTGCTCTCTAATAGTGGCAGCTGTTGATCTGAAAACGTGTGAATCTTGGCGATTTCTACCCACCGCAAACCTGTAAATTACAGCGATCGGGAGTAATTAGAGCTGAGAAACCCTCTCCAGCTCTGAAATGACTCCTGTTCTTGCTGCACATTGCTCTTAAAGGAAACCAGTTGCAATTTTTTCAGAGAGTGGGGGGCTGAATTTTCTCTTTTTTCTGCCCACAGTTCCAGCCAGGAGTGCCATGTATATAGGAGTGTTTGATTTAGCATTCCAAATTATTTATTATATTACCTGTAAAATTCTACTTGTTACATTCTGGCCCTGCTTTGTGTGTGCAACCTTTCAGAGATTGAATCAAGGTCAAAATGCATCTTTGCAGTGCATAACTGGAACTTCAACTTGGTTTCCTTGTATACAGAGGTAATACTTGAGTGTCTCAACTGAGGAGAGCAGAGCTTAAATCATTCAGTGGTGTGGATTTTTTTGAAGATAAAAAGTGTTTGGTAAATTCTAAAAAATAAATAGCTAAACCTGGATGCACATGGATGCCTATAACTGAGACATGTCAAAAATACGTCTTGTTATTGAAATTCCAATTTAATGGGTTTGGAAAGAAGATAAATGCTCAGTTTTAGACAAAGAGAAAGCAGAATCATTGCAATCACTGGGCTATCAGTTCCTGGGTGAGAAGGTTTGAAGGGAAAATGCAGCCTATGACAGGAAAAATCTGTCAGGAAATGTGCAACTGTTGACAAGGTAGGAAGAAGAATTTGGATAAAGAAATCTCAGTGAATGGGATTTCCCTCTTGAGACACTGGAGATGTGGTTTGATTTCTTGCTGTGCCACAGACTCTGTGCAGGTGAACATGGAATTGGGGTGACAAGGCAAGCAGCCACATCTCAGCTGAGCAGCAATAGTTGTGGGTTTGCTCCTGAGCTGTCACAAATGGGAGGTAATGGTCATAAATGGGAGATAATGTGGAGTAATCTGGGATTGCCATGAAGAGGGTGGTGTAAGGTGACACATTTATTGTAACCCTCCTCCTCTTCAATCTAAGCCACTTTGCATTTCCTGCAAGGCAGGGATGCAGACCCTGCCGGGTACGGCGACTGTGGCTCAGCTGGCACGTGGTCAGCACGTTAAGCACAGTGAGTTGCGTGTCTGAGTCCAAAATCTCTCCGTGCTTCAACTCCCCATCTGTAAAATGGGGAAGGTAGCACAGTTCCATCTTACAGAGATGTTGGGAGGACAAATGCATTGAAACCAGGAGGTGGCCTGTTACCACAGTAATGGGGACCATATGGACACCTTAATATAGAGATACACTTTGCACCAGTCCCACATTACAGGTGCCTCCCCAACGCAGATGTCCAAAGGGCAGCCAGGCTCCGTGACCACCTCCTGCCTCTAAGGGCATTGCTTTTTCTGACACTCTTCTCCATATCAGCAAAAAAAAAAATACTCTGCAGAAAGGTGGTTCTGTTCTTTTCACTGTGAAATCATGTTTTGTGCCCACAAAATTTTGAAACCTGGCTCACGAAAGAGCAACACAAATAATGTTGCCGTCCTTCCCTTGTCCCTTATGCCATGTTCTCCACCCATCTTTCCGCTCTAGTAAGCAATGGGACCTGCTGTTCCTTTTATTAATTTGCTCTATGTCATATGTATATTAATATATTCCATAAAATATTTTTGCCAGACAATATAAGCTGGCAGACAAGAAAATAAAGAAGGGCCATGTATCTCAGAGGGTCTCATCCAGATTTATTTCTCTCTCCTTCACTGAAAGTTCTTTGCGGCTTCCTTTGGGATGTGCCTTTTAAACAAGTTCATCTCTTCCAGGGAGGGAGGAAAGATCATTTGGAGATTGTTTGCTGTTTACTCAGTCACGCTAACTCATCTTGCCAGTTTTCTGGCGGCCCCAGCCAAGAGCTTTCGCCTCTGACAGCTTCTGTGCTCTCCCCTTCCTCCTCTGATTACGCAGCCCAATCTGTCACCCTGCCGACGGGGGTCTCTACCCTGCTGATGGCTTTCCACACTCGGCAGTAATGACTTTTGGCAGGCCGGGAAGGCGCGAGAGCTTCTTCCCCAGCTTGGAGAGCCGTTAGGCCCTCTCTGCCTGTTAGCTAAAGCACTTTGTGAGGTTCTTTGGTAAATAAATGAGTCATTTTAATCCAACTGACAGCCTGGCACCTGAGCAAGCTGCCTTCCATCTGTACTTCTAGGCCTCATGTAGGCAGCCAATTGTCAAGCTCAGGGCCTTCAAGACCTCACCATTGAGTGTCTTTCAAAAGCAACTTTAGCAATTTCCTTTGCCCTAATTAGATTGTGTGAGAGGGACTGAGCAAACCAAGGCCCTTGCAAAACTTTTGTGGCCCTGTTGGTTCTGATCTTCTGCAGTGACAGGACTCACTTTCAGTGTGGCCTTTTTGCTCTCCGTTACCTGGCACCCACCCCCTGTACCCCATTCCCTGGCACCCACCCCCTGTATCCCATTCCCTGGCACCCATTCTTTGTACCCCGTTCTCTTGCACCCACCCCTGTACCCCATTCCCTGTCACACACCTCCTGTACCCCATTCTCTGTACCCCACTCTCTTGCACCCACCCCTGTACCCCATTCCCTGTCACACACCTCCTGTACCCCATTCTCTGTACCCCACTCTCTTGCACCCACCCCTGTACCCCATTCCCTGTCACACACCTCCTGTACCCCATTCTCTGTACCCCACTCTCTTGCACCCACCCCTGTACCCCATTCCCTGTCACACACCTCCTGTACCCCATTCTCTGTACCCCACTCTCTTGCACCCACCCCTGTACCCCATTCTTTGTCACACACCTCCTGTACCCCGTTCTCTGTACCCCATTCTCTTGCACCCACCCCTGTACCCCCCAACCACAAGCACAGGCTGGTAACGTGAATTGTTCAAAGCAGAAATTTCAGCCTTTCTAGCATCCCTCAGGTGGATTGTTCTTGATCCTGTGCCCTTGTGTGCCTTGCAGTTGGGATCAGGGCAGGAACATGGTTCAGGTTATCATGTTTGCTTGACAGCTGGGCTTTCTTTAAAATAGCACTGGTGTAGGTTATTTTTTTTGCTCCCATGAGATGGTCACTGAAGAATTTGCCCTTCCATTGCCCAGGGAAAGGAGGCAGCAGTGACCTGCCGAGGTGTCATATCCTTGATTTCCCTGTAATTAAGGAATGGTGGTGTGAGGTCACACATGGAAAGGGGAGTGCCATCTGAGGCAGTGGAAAAGAGGGGAGAGTGGTACATTGAAAATCTCTTGGGCTTCTTGAAAGAGTACTGGCAGCAGGTTAGTGCTTCTGTGAGTGGAATAAATGTAAAACTGGATGGTTGTTGTTTGAGCTGTGTTCTCTCCTGGAAAGGTGACCCACAAATATTTTTCTAAAATTCTGAGAAGTTGAAACTCATGGACTCTGCCAGCAGAGGAAAGCAAATCAACTCAAACTTTTTACCCTAGTCCTGCCTTGCTGCTCTCTACCAGGGTCTTTGAGGAAAAGCAGCTAGAGGAGACACAGGTGGACTGATACTGAGGAATCTTTGAGAGTTTGCAAAACACTCCAATTACCAGTGAATCCCAAGAGATTTGTGAAGGAAAGCCAAGGGAAACCCCAGGAGAGCAGCTGCTGCTTTGTGTCAGTAACGACTGAGTGGAGTTGGTGGCATTGTGAAAGCGATCGTGAATGCAAGGCTGGTGATGGGAGAAAGCCTTCTCCTAAAATGTTCTCCCTGGCTGTTTATGAGCCTTTTGGTGAACCTTTTCAGCTTGGGCAAATGCACATGAAAATGCTGTCTGTGGCAGTGATTTTCCAAGCTGAGATGTTGAGAAAATATATCTTGGAAGAGCAGGGAAAGAATCTGGATGGAGAGAGGGATGGCTCCTGCCCATGTTGTCTATTCCTTCCCCTGTTAGAGGTGCTCCTGACCACAGGGGTGGCTTGGCTGTTGGTTTATTTTGGGGAAACTGCTCTGTCCCAAGGTCAGAGCCCTCTCCTCAGACAACCTTTCCTCAGCTCGTGGGTGTGAGGAAGAGCACAGAGTAAAGGAAAAGACCAAAGCCTTGTCATTGTGGAAGAACAGAGCCAGGCAGCTCGGAATCAGACGTCAGCGCTCGTGTCTGATCGCGCTGTAGAGTTTATAGTCTTGTTATCCTGGTAACTGCTGTACACGCTTCCCGACTCCCCTTGATTTATTTTCTCCAACCTCCTTTAAATGGCTTTTTGTACATCTGTTCATTCTGACTCTGGGAACGAGTCACTCCTTAATGAGCGTGTTGGAGCGCGAGCGTGCATTATTTCGGAGTGGGCGCTGTGGAAAGTGTCTCCTCTTTTACTGCAGTTGGAGCCACAAAACAGCCTGGTTAGTGCTTATGGGAAGGCCTTTGCTGCCAAAACATCAGCTTCCCATTCTTTTAACGTGTGTGGGAGTTGCATGAAAACACTTCAGTGGGTGGCTGACACATTTTTAGTACATTAAGCTCCTGCTTACGTCCTTAATATATTCTATTTTGCAACTAGCTAAAAGATACATGTGTTGCAAAACATTTCCTAACAGAGTTAAATCTGCACACCTGCTCTGCTATTGCGCCTGGTGAATGTAAAATCCAAGGAGTATGTGAGGACATTACTAATGAACAGAAAATCAAGAAGGGAGATTGAAATGTGTTTGCACTCTCCGTTTTAAACAGTATTTAAACTCTCTTTTCTCTCTGAAGGGGTATGTTTTTGGAGCTATACTGGCTATGGATAACTAAAGGGTCTCTTCAAGTCCTTCTCCAAGTTGATGGGTTTTCTCACCAGCTGGCACATCAAATAACACCTTGACAGCAGCTTCAGACTCTTTTCTTTGCGGCTGCGTTTTGTTTCTCCAAATCAAAGCCAGACTGGTGCAAATCTAAGGCATAGTTGAAGTCTCCTCTCCTTGAGCTGTGCTCCAGCTTCCTGCAGATTCTGCTAAATTGTTTATTGGCCTCTTATTTTAGGGCCAGGTGACCTGCAAGTCTTCTGCTCCTCAACTTCAGACCATCACCTAGGAAACAACTAATTATTTGTAGGTAGAGATCGGTGTATCTTTGGACATTCCACCCAAGGCCAGGGATTCTTGACCATTTGCCTTTATTTTTTTTCCCTTTTCATCATAAGCAGCCTGGTTTTAGTACTTAGATCTGCTGTGGAGAAAGGTGTGCTCAGAAATCGTGCTGCCTTTCAGAGATTTAATTCTGCCTTTCTGTGTTTGGGCAGTAGGTGCCCATGAGCAGATCTCTTTTCATCAGTGAAACAAACTGAAGAACCAAAGGTATCACTGCCATTTACACAGTGGATTCTTTCAGATATGGTGCAGAGGGGCTGTAGGGAAATGCTGTAATTCAACACCACCATCCTGAAATAGGTGTTTTTATCCTCTAGGATTTGGGCCATAGCAATGGATCATTTTTTTATTGTATTAGTCTGCTAACAATCCTTGCATTTTAAACCCTCAGTGTTATTTCTGACCTTCAGTCCATCTCTCCCCACACTAGACACATAAAATTCCTACTTGCATAGCCAGCATTGCTTTCAGACACAGTTGCCATCCCAGAAGGCTCCTCACTCTGCTGATATCTCCAAAGCATTTTTACTGAAGTGATTTCCTTATTAATTTTAAAGGATGTAGCAGCACGGGGACTGGACCTGCCTCAAGTGACCTGGATCGTACAGGTGGGTTTGCTCTGTGTGTGTTAAGTGCAGCCTTGCTCAGATGAAATCCCTTCTCAGTCCAGACCCTTCCTGCAGTTGGCTGGTCCTGGTGCTGATGCCTGCAGGTGTGGGAGACCTCCAAGTTCCTGACTGCAGGGCTGGGACTCTGGGTTTTGCTGGGATACAGCACTGCTACCATATCCTTGGTCTGTTTTTAATAACTCCAGTGTTACCACTGGCTGGGATGGAACACCTTCCACTTCCCCACCCAGGAAGCCAAATTTTGTGAGATCCTGGCCATCCCTTGCAGTTCTGTTCCTGTTTTCCTGAGCTTGCCAGGGAGGTAGTTCCATGAGGAGTTTAGGTGCATTTCTGATGTTAAACACTGAGTAGCCCAGTAGTGTCAGTGCAGTGACCTGAGTGTTTCGAGTGAGGCTTGGCTGGGTTGGGGCTGAGTAGCTGCAGACATCCAGCTTCCAGTAGAACTGCATGGTTCAGATTTTCCCTAAAAAAAAAAAAAAAAAGCCCAACAAAACCCCACACTGCTGCATTTCTGTTGACAGAAATATAGTCTTAGGGAAAAAAAATAGAAACAAAGGAAGATGGATTGAACCTTAAAAATAGCAGCCTGTCGTTTCAAAGAGGAGGCTGAGAGCATGAGGCAGATTTCATTTCTATAAAAGATTTATAATTAAAAAAAGGTTAGTTGAATTGAGGAAAAACTGATCCAGAGATTCACATGTATCAAGCAACACCTGGGTAAAAGGAACAGGGCACAGAGCCTCAACAAAGCTTTTTAATTTCTACCTCATCCCTTCAGGTAACAAATTTGATTTGATTTTTGTGTTTTTTAAAAAAAGAGTGATTTTGTAGCAGCCGGCTAGTCAGAGAAGGCTGTAGAAGTGAAGCCTTTAATTCCCAGATCTGTATATTAATATAATTTAACCAAAGATATAGTTGCCAGTGTTAGAACGCAGTGCAAATTACCTAAAGCCCTGGGAGACTTCTGTGTGTCCAGAAGGCGAAATCTCAGCTGTCCTGAGAGCTGTGTCCAAGAGCAAGGACCTGCAGGGAGCAATTAGATTGCTCACAGCATCTTACTCACACCTCTAGCCAGTAGAAACTTTGCCAGAGGGCACAGGTATAAACACTAGAGTGGGCTTTGGTTGTTGGGTTTTTTCCAGTTAAACTGCTGAGGGCTCATTTCTGAGCAGTATCTCTGTGCATGTTCATTTTTTCCAGGAAAGAGAGGAGGGGGGGAAAGAATAGGGGGAGGTTAAAGGGAGGGAAATGTGTCACCCTTTATCAGATCTTACAAATGGCTGGGCAGTTTTGATTCCCAGTGAAGTAAATGAGAGGCACTGCTGTATTTGGGGGGTCTTTAAGGAGCGTTTTCATGGTGCCTGGTAGTTGGACAGAAGAAGACAGTTGCTACCTGTATCACCCACTGCTGAAAGCACTCCCTCCTCTCCCTTAGATTTATTCTACACTGTAACCAGCTATGATTTGCTTTAATCCAAACAAAGCAATTTAGCCCAACTCCAGATTGGCATCAGTTGTTTTTTATTTTGTGGTTTTTCTCCCAAATGCAGAGCAGGCAGCTCCCCACTCCATGTGGGCAGTCCTGGGTGCTCTTTGGTGTGAGATTTGATTAGATTTGGGGTTTTTTTAGGGGAAGCAAACAGGTTTCTGACGCGCCCGTATCGAAATAAAATGTAAAAGGCAGAGAGAGACACTGAGATGGGGAAACTGTCGTATTATGTGCAAGTTGGCCAACGTGTCACGCTCACATGTCAAAAAGCTGCCGTGGCTGAGGGGCTGAGTGATGGTTCCAGCGCGTTACAAGCAGCCCAACTCCTCGGGAAGGGCAGCGCGTGGGGTGTGCCTTTTGTTCCAGGTGAGAGGGCTGGGTGTCTCGTTTATAATTAACACGCTGCATCCTGTTAATTCCTCCCTCCCCAAGTACAACGCTCCGGCTTCACCTGCGGAATACATCCACCGGATCGGGAGGACGGCGCGCATTGGCTGCCGCGGGAGCAGCCTGCTCGTCCTGGCGCCTTCGGAGGCGGAATATGTCAGCTTGCTGGCTTCTCACAAGATTAAGTGAGTCAGAAACGCGAACAAAAGTTTCAGCTCATCCTTGCTAATTAACCTTCCGTGGCACTTTCAGCGGGACTGTGTCTCGTGCAGGTTTTAATAAGAATTTATTAATTCTTGTGATCCAGGCCTGGCCCCAGACTAGCGAAAGGAGAAGAGGGAAGTGTGTGAAAATCATCAGCCTGACAGGTTGTGCGTGAGTGAGTGTGTGCGGTGAGGGGCAGGGAGGGGACGATAGTCGGAGATCCTTTGCACTCCATTGTTTTCTGTCTGGCCCCGGGTTCAAATCGTGGCTATGTGGAGATCACAAGTCAAACGAGCCTGTCAGATGCTGCCTGGCCATCTGCCTGCACGGCACCATATTGGCAGAGACTGTGCTGGCCCTTCGGGAGAGATCTGGGGGAGAAATTGCTGGGGAGCTGTGGGTCATATCTGGCAGATAATTGACCAAGATGTGTTGTTTAAGTGGCTTGTGACAGGAATAGGAGAGGCTTTGGCAAGTGGAGAGAGCCCAGTGTGGTCCTGAAAGGCAGAAGGGGAGGGTGGGCTCTGCAGACCCAAAGTGGGGTGTGCTTCCAAGCCTGGGAAGGCTTCTCTTACCTGGCTCTGGCTTAGAGTTGGGAGTAGCAGCAAGGAGAGCAAGCCAGGCTGAGTAAGGACCAGCCCAGTGTGCAGTCAGGTACCTGATGGCTGACACATGATGAGATTTTAGTCCAGCTCTGCTTGCACAATGGTCCTTTTGTGGAGAAAACCCACAACTGGCTGCTCAGCATTGCTAGGCAGGATCTCCAGCCTCCTCAGCAGCCAGCTGGGTGTTTGTGCTCCTTTCTCTGCTGTCTCTCAGCATCTGAGAACATCAGCAGAGTCCCTTTAGTGTTGTAGCAGTGTTGATGGAGCCCTGTAAACTCATGCACAAATTAGTTCCCTTTTATTTCTTGTGTTTCTGTCGGGTGGAGCTGCTTGGAATCGAATTTGGTTTTGCATCCCTGAAACAAACAAATGTTGGCAGTAAATACAGGCTTATTCTAGGCTGTGAGCCATTTAGTGGTCTAACAAAGAGCCATCCATCATCCCAGGTAACTATCTATTAAGCAGACACCAGCAAGACATGGAAGGCTAAGCTGACAGGGTTTTTTTTCATGTAACAAACAGCACTGACATTTAAAGGTGAAATCCCACATAATTGTGAATTTTTAACTCCAAGCAGAAAGTTCTATTTTTCTATTTTATAATATTTTGGTGGTGTTAGAGGAAGGAGAGGGAAATTTCCTTCCTTTTTATTTTAAATGTTAACGCTTTTATCCAATGTTGTTGTTTTTTAACAAGTTTAGGCAAGTGTCACTCAGGCTGGTAATTACATCTGCTAAGGAGACCTGTTGTCGAGCTGGCCATGGTCTTCAGGAATCTTGAAGACTCTGAAGAAGCAGGGGGAGGTTTTACGTGAATTTATTCTTCCTTCACTTTTCGGAAACACACAACTCTGGGGATTGCCCTTTCTTGTTTGTTTGTTTGTTTTGTGCTCTTCATAAAACGTGCTGCCCTGCAGATAAAGGACTTGCCAGAAAGGAGGGTGATTTGCCTTCCTTGCCCCCCACCTTGAGAGGGAAGGCAGCGAGTGCCTGATGGGCACGGGGGCGATTCGGCCCCTCCGCAGCCGCGTGGCCTCCGCTCTTCCCGCACGGATGAGGAGAAGGGGCACCGGGATGGAGCAGGGAGCTGATGAATTACTGAGAAGATGCAGGAAGGCAGCTTGAAGCTCAAGGCAGCAAGTGCCATCAGCACAAATTGCCGTTACCCTTCATAAACAGAGCATTATGGTGATAATCCTGACAATTTAATTCAGTGCGAGGGCGAAAGACAGCGTGTGTTGGACTGTCACCGAGCCTCTTAAGCACTGCTCATTTTTGTTCCTTTACCCTAAGTCTTTGTAGCTTTTGACTTGGTCTGCACAAGTTACTGGAGTTGGCTTCTTTTTTTTTCATTCTTTGCTTAATTTTTAATCTCTCGGGGTTTTGTCGAGGATGAGTGTGTGTTGTGAATCTTATTTTTAATTTGTTGGGGTTTTTTTCCTTTTTTAAATGAAATTCCCAGTGGGTTTATTGAAATGTAAATACTTCATAAAATATGTATTTTGAAGAAGACAAAGCATGAGATGTGTCCCTGCAGCCTTCAGCTGGTGTAGATGAGCAGTGCTCTGCTGGTTTACAGGGGATGAGGATCTGACCCAGAGTTTTTTTCTAAACCCCTCCACCCACCCCAGCATGCATGGGAGTAAGTCCAGGAATGTTGAGAGTCGGAAGTAATGAGAGCAGACGTGGCTTTGTTCCTGGATGAAAATCCACTTCGGAATTAGAGATGACTGCCTTTGAAATTGGAAATCGCTCGCAATTAATTTTCACCGGTACCTGAAGCCTCTCCTTGGCTTCCAGTGTGGAAAAGCAGCGTTAGCCTTTGCCAAAACGATCTCACTTTGGCTCTGCTGAGATCAGTAATTCCCGTTGGGGCTCAGGAAAGCTGCCTCTCTCTGCAACTTTCTGTTTGGGCTTTGTGTGGCTGGAAGTTGTGGCTGCCCTGCCCAGCTGTAAATGTGGATGTGCAGGCACGTGCACACTCATGTTTTCTCTGCATTCCCTCTTTTTATTTTTAAAAAAAAAAAGGGTTAGACTCCAAAATGTTCTGCCTCAGCTCCAAGCACAACTAACAGATTTCCCTTCAAAGGGAGGAGGCAACAAGCAGAAGAAATGTGAGGTTGGCTTTTTTTTTCCTTCCTTTATGTCTCTTCCAGTCCCTTCAGCTGCAATCTCGCAGCGCCTGCCTCGACAGCTATCAGATAATTTCTTTATCTGCTAACGGCGGCCTAACTAATTTATAAAGGAAGAGGCATCACCGTGAAGGCACGAGTCGTTTCCCTGCCTGCTCTGGGGTTGTGCTGTTCCCCCCTCCCGGCTCCCTCGCCTGCTCCCCGCTGCGAACCCAGTGCAGGGATCTGTTGCTGGCGACGTGCCAGGCGAGGGGAGGACCCGAGAGGGGGTGACAACTCCGACAAATCAATGTCAAAGGTTTGACATTTTCATTCATAGCGGTGTCAAAGCAGCCTTTGCAGGGGGAAGGGGGAGGTCTGCTTTCCTCTTGCTTAAGTGGTTGCCATTTATGTTTTAATTTGCTGTTATACTTTTCAAAACCAAACAGAGGAACCCTCGGTTGTCGTTTTATGCTCCATTTCCCTTTCTCCCCCATCGCTCCCCCGCCTTTCTCTGCGTCCTCTGCGAAGGAATCTGTGCATGGGGTGGCCCAGCTGCACATGGTGGGGCTGATCTCCCTTGTAGGGTGTTTTATGGCCACTCTGGCCCATCCCTTCCAGGCTGGATGGCTGTTCCTCTGGACCTTCTCCTTTCCTTATGCTGTGATGCTGAGCTGGCTGAGGTTGAAAAGGCAGATTGCAAAAGTCGAAGTATTTGTTGCTTTAACTGGGAAGGATGGGGAGGAGGTGAGGATCACAATATCCCATGACACAGTGTGGCAGGGATTCATCCATTCCTGCTAGCCAGGTGTTAGAGAGCTTTGAGTGAAAAGAAAGAAGATATCCTTGTGGTAATTTCTTTCTGTACTTTACAAACTGAATATCAGCAATGCTTCCTTTGAGAAACCACAGGCGTCTTTCTGAGCATCTGAGATTCAGCAATCTGAGAACTATTGGACCCCAGAGATTTCTCTCTTCCTTAGATTGGTGTAATCCCAAGTGAACTCCCTGGCTTCTTTTCTAGAGGTGATCTTTGCCCGTTACTGAAAATTTGGGCCCACAGACATCAGCTTTTACAATCTGAGTAATTCCCTTGGAAATGGGACCCAGTTTGGATGCAGCTGTAATATTAATGGCCTGGAGCTGCACAGCTGTTCCTGTGCTGTCACCTGGTGTGTGTGTGTGCCCCTTAAGACAGTGTTAAAGAGGACAAAGAATTTCTAGTGTCCTGTAAATGCACCTTTAGGCAGGACTGCTCACTTGGAAATGAAGCAGGTTTGTGAGCGTTTCCATATCTGGGCCATAGCAGGACCCAGCAGTGCCTTGAAAGCAGGACTGGAGAATAAATCATCTGGTTGAGCCTACAGGAGGAATGTGAGTCGACAGAATGAAAATAAATGCCCAGTGTGAAGCCTGGCTAGGGCAGCTGACTGAGGCTCCTGTATTTAAAAAAACTGCTGTGGGGTCCCTAATGGGCTGGGCTTTGGCTTTGTACTTCAGATGAGAGGGAAGGTGAGTTCTCAGAGCAGGGAAGGAAATCAAACTGTGTATCTGGTGTCAGAGGTGGCTTTTGAGGCTATAAATGAATTGGAGGGTGAGTTTGTCCATTGGGAAGTGCCTCTGAGCTTTGACCTGAGCGAGGTAGCAAGGAGTTGGAATCGTAGGATCCTGTGGGAAAGAAAGAGTGATGGTGTGACCACAGGGAAGGAAGCTGCAGGAGAATTGGCTTGATAGGAAAAGTTTCTCAGGGTTTTGTCATTACCGTCTGAACTTGAGTCACTGTGAGAGGAAGGAGCTGTGTCTTTGCACAGCTTTAGTTTTGGGTCCTCAGTTTTGTGAGCATGGTCACTAACATGGGTGGAAACAAATGGGTGTAAACATGAAAGCATCATCCTTTGAGTGAGGGTTGAGCACTGTGTCTCATTCCAGAGACTCTGGAAGCTAAATTGGAGGAGACAAGATGTGGCAGAAGTAGCAAACTAAGTGGAGCAGGTGTTTCCAGCCTGTGTGTGCCTCAGTCAGTCTCTTTCTCACAGTTGCTCAACCAACCTTCTGCTCCTGCCCACAGCATTGAGTGTACAGTGAAACATTGGACAACCCCTGGCTTCAAAGTGGAGGTTGCAGATCTTTTTCTTTATAGTTACAAAGCAAATTTACAAGAAGCATTAATCTTATGAGCTGCTTCAACTCTTTCTTGAGTTTCTTTTGGTGAAAAGCATAACCAGGTGCTTCCCAATTGTCTTGATGCTTCTCAGTGCAAGGAAAGAAAAGTTATGAAAACAATGGAAGTGCAATCCAATTTATTTCTTTAATCAGTTCCTCTTGGTTGAGAGCCAGGGAGACTTTCAGTGAATGGGAAGTCCACCCTCAGTCAGTTATTTTGATGCTCTGCTAGAATTGGAGTGTGTGTGTTGGTGACTTTGTGACCAGACTGTGGGTGAAACTGTCTCTCTGTGCCACTGAAAGCACAGAGTTTGGTTTGGATTTTACAGTAGTTCCACTTTCAGGGGTGCTGAGGAAGTATCTGGGCTAAGACCTCGTGTATTTCAGGAATAAATTCTTAAGCTGAACTGTGAATCTCAGTCCTTCTGCTCTCCAGTACCAGTCTGTGGCTCGTTCCACGCTGTGTTTCAAAGGAGCAGAAATAGTAATTTTTTGTCTTTGTTGCTTCAGTGTTTCAGAGCTGAAGATGGAGAAGGTGTTAGCCAGCCTGATGAAAGATGATCGCTTCAGGTTGCACAGACCAGGAAGGAAGGTGAGTTATTCTGCTGCTTTGGAATTGCTCCAGTTTTCACTTGCCAGTTAAACATCACAAGTGTTCCTGCCTTAGCATCTGTCTTTACACCCATGACGTCAGGCACTGTAAATAATTATAGTACTACCTTATATCACAATTTTTCAGTCTTTTGTTGTTCCCAGAAAGCAGTTGCTTGCTAACTCTTCAGCAAATATCTTTGTAACAGACGGGGAGGGTTTCTGAATGCAAAAGCTCCATGTTTTTTCCTGCACAATATTTCTGGTTTTGCTGTGTTTTCTGCACTAAAATACTGTTGGAGATGACAAAAGGCTCTAAACTTCTCTGAAGAAACAAGGAAAATGCATTTGGTGATGTGTTACATAGGGGTTTTTATCATCTGTGTTTACTTGGAGCCTAAAACAAAGCTCCCTGGGTTGACAGGCACCTTTTTATTGACTTGGGCAAGCTTTGGGTCTGCCTTCAAGTTGCTAATTCACAGAATTCACTCATTTGCAACTGATGTCTCGGGCGTTGCTGCGCTCTGGCAAATTAAATCCTGCAAGAACCTGCATTTTGAATGGAAGTCAAGAATGTGTCAAGCATGATGCAGCACACACTCTTTTTTTTTTTCCCCTCTTGTTGCTGTTTTGCCTGCTCGTGCTTTTGTTACCCCGTGTCTGAGGCGCCTTGTTCCCGGCGCTGGCTGGTGGGAGCCGTGGTGTTCCTGGTAAACACGCTTGTGAAAGATGTTCAGTGTTCCTACACGCCCTGCACCTCTCAGAAAGCCAGATCTGAGCTCAGCTCAGAGCAGCTCTATTTAAAGCTCTCTCCCACCACTGTTTTTGGCTGAAATCAGCCTGTGATGCCTGTGTTTTAAATGTCTGGATCATGCCTAGGATACGACCTCTTAACCAAGTTTAGTTGTGCTTCGTTAGTGCAGAAATTATTTTAAATAGTTCTGTGTATAAACACTTTCCTTTTCTCCCAAATGTGCTTATGGGGGGGTAACTTCAGATTTCCTTTGCAAACTTTTTCAACAATTGCACTTATGCAGAAATTGTACTTTAAATTTGTTACTGACATGGGACAGAATATTCTCTGTTCTGGACTGGGTGACAAACTTTACTTGATGGGAAGTGGGCAGAAAAGAGAACATATTTTGTTGTAGGAAATGATGATTTAAGTTTTGAAAAGTGGCAGGAGAAAATGCCTTTTTAGCAACAAAAACCTAACCAAGCCTGCTTGCTACCAAAACTGCTCAAATCAGTGTTTCTACTGTGCTTTCAAATTGTCAAATGATCTACACATTTAAGCACAGAATTTTTTAAATACTCTTCTTTTGGATTTCTCCCTTTCTTTCCAAAAAGCTCTAAAGCCAGCCCCTCTTTGAAAGGAGCAGTTGCTGGTTTGGCTCAGCAGTGCTGCTGGGCAGCCAGGTGCTGCACAGAGGAACTTTTACACAAGGACTTGGTTCCTTCTGCTTTCAAAGGTGGGATTAAATCCCTCTTTTCCCTCTGACATCAAAGCGAGTGGGATTTTGCTCTTGACTTCAGTGGAGCTGAGATCCATCCACTGTGGCTGTAGGATGGTTTTAATCTCCTGCAGGAACTTAGAAATACAGAATAACCAGGTTTTACGTGACTCAATCTGAAAGAATGGAGACTTAAGAATAGAGTTTCTCTTCATGGGAAAAATTCTTTATTGTTTAATGGGGATGAAATTACAGCAGTTCTGTCAATATGAAACAAACTCCTTCTGGAATTACTTAAAAATATATATTTAATGCAATCAAGGACTCATTCTGTTTGTTAGCTCCATGTTTTCTATTGCCATGGAGGCTTTGAATGGTCAGCTCAGAAGCTGCAGGGGCATTTCCCAAGTTAATCTCTATTCAATTCCCTACATTTGCCACATGGGCAGTACAGTAAGCTGGGAATGCAGCAGGACATTGCATGGGACAGAGAGGGATTGTCAGGAGGAGCTGAGCCTGATGTGGTTGGGATGTTGGCACTGGAGGGAGGTTCAGCTCTGCTGCTCAGCCCTCCATGCTCTGAGTCATGTATATATTATAGTCCTGCACACAGGAACCTCATTATGATGCTCTTCAGTTCTCATTGCCTCAACTCAAGTCCATTATAAGTACCACGTTGGAACATGTATTTTTTGGGCTTCTGTGTGCAGCCGGGGAGCAAGCTGAAGTGCCTGTAAAATGTATATTTTATATTTAGGTATATGAAATATATATGTGGCTATGTCTGGGCGTGTGAATGTTCACCTGCCTACAAAGAGAATAAATTTGATCTTTCAACTTTTATGGAGGGGGGCAAGGGGGACTTGGTGAGTTCTAGAGAAGGTGTGTGGAGGTTAGTAAAAAGTTGTTATTAAAACAAAATCCTTCATTTTGTTTTGAAGTATAATGGAAGCAGGAGATGTTACAGCCAGGCTTTTTGGTGGGTTTTCCCCATCTTTCTTTTTTTTTTCCTTTTTTTTCCTGTTTTAAGAATGAACTTTTCTACCTCAGCCTAGTCTTACTGTGTTTCAATTTTTCTTTTTTCATTTTCATGTTCTCTTAATGAAATCAGAAGTTTTCAGTACTTACCCAACCTCTCAAACCTAAAACCTGCCATCTTTATCACTGGAAGTTTCCTTCTTCTGACAGAAATCCATGTGTCTTTTACTGGTGGAGTTGGCATTTTTGGGAGTTCCCCTGATGTCTCAAACTGGTTGAATCCTGACTTTTTTCCCTTGCATTTCTTCTTTTAGCTTATAAACATTGTCATTGTCCACAGTCATTCTGCCAGTGCTTTGGGGTCTGCCAGAACAGGCTTTTAAGGAATCACAAGGTAGAAGAAGTTCTCCTATCCCACTGTTTCTCCACGATGGCAACAGTGCTGCTTATTTAACAGAGGGAACAAATTTAGATGGGGAGCAGATCAAGCAAACCTCTGGGGTAGGCTTTTATCTTTGGGGTCTTGGAAAAATGTGTAAGGTCTCAAATTAATTGTCCTGCTCATCCAAACCAGGATTAAAGCTTGCTTGTGTGAGTAAAGCACACAGAATGGCTTCCATGCCCTTCCAGTAGCACTGATTTATTTGATCTGTCCAGACACTCAGTTGTGGGCAGGTTTTATTTTCACAGTTTGCCTCTGACTCAGTTTTAAATTTAGATTTTTTTTTTTTTAATGGGGTGGGGTTTTTTGTTTTTCAGATGAACCTCCCTGGAAGACAGGAATCAAACACAGGGGTTTTTTCATGCCCATTAGGGTGCAATTTTAAAATGAGATCTGTCTCAAGGGTCTGAAGGGGATAAAAGACAAGGTGGAGATGGGAGGAGGGGAGAAGCTGTTTTCCGAGGACATTATGTTTCCTGCCATTTGTGCTTTTTTTATTTATATCTCTTGCACTGACCTCACACTTTGGAAATTATGCACCTAGTTTTTTATCCCTCATTTTTGTCTTACTTTTTTTTTTTTATTTTCCCCCAGCACCAGGAAGAAGAGATGCCTCATTTTGAAACCTAAAGGGGGGAATAAGAAAAGTCCTTTGTAATATATTGCCATATTATCACTAAATCCCCTGACAGTTGTGACACAGAAGCAAGTCACCTGTCACTTAAGCTTGAGGTCTCTTTAATTTTCTCCTGGAATTCGCACCAGGCTGTCTTTAATTTGAGGCCTTTATTGGAATTCTGAAACCTTTCTGCCTCCCCGGTGCTCAGATCTATTCTGAGTGCTGTTACAGAATGTATACAATAACCAACACAGGGATTCAGAGGGGGCTGAAGCACTGTTTATTTAACACTCTGGAGGGATTTTCGTGCTTATTCGGTCCTGGCTACCCGGCTTTCAATATCGCTTTGACAACCGTTATGCCCTTCTCATTAATTTTAAACAGTTAAAACACAGGAAAAAGAGAAAAAGTTTTCATTATTAAAGTGCTTTACTTTTTAATAACAGAGGATTCTGTCCGCCAGGGGAAAGGGCAAACCTCACTAATTTCACATTCATATTAAAAAGCGCTGGGAAGGTGACACTTGGTGCTGCCAGGAGGCTTAACAAAAGGAAAGTGCTGGGGGCCGGGAGGAGCAGGCGGGGCGAGAAAGTTTTGTGTTTCACGGCAGTGGAAACTTGGTAGTGACAACAAGGAGTGGCCACTTCGGGGAGGCAGCTCCACTTGGGCTCGTTACACCTCTGCAGAGGCCCCTGGGCTGGGGATGCTCTCGGCTGTTGGATGGGCACAGCTGGAGTCAAAGGCACCTGTGAGTGTCCAGAGAAGGGCAGCAAAGCTGGGGAAGGGTCCAGAGAGTAAATCATGTGAGGAGCAGCTGAGGGAACTGGGGTGGCTGAGCCTGGAGAAAAGGAGGTTTGGGGAAGACAACTCACTGACAGGAGGGTGCAGCCAGGTGGGGGTCAGGATCTGCTCCCAGGGAACAAGGACAGGAGGAGAGGACACAGCCTCGAGCTGTGCCAGGGGAGGTTCAGGTTGGACATCAGGAATAATTGGTTCACTGGAAGGGTTGTCAAGCATTAGAAGGGGCTGCCCAGGGAGGTGTGGAGTCCCCATCCCTGGAGGTGTTCAGGTAGAACTGGACGTGGCACTCAGTGCCGTGGTTTGGTTGAGAAAGTGATGATCAAAGGTTGGAGTTGCTGCTCTTGGAGGTCTTTTCTGACCTAAATGATGCTGTGATTCTGTGAGCTGGGTTGTGAGCCTTTCTTGAGGGGATTGGGAGACTTCATGTGTTAAAATACCCAGGCTGTGTTTGGAAGTGCAGGTGGACAGTCAGTCCAGGCAGTGAGTGAGCAGGAGCTCCAGCCCCAAGTGTTTGCTTTGTTGGGGAATAACCCAGTGGCTGGAAGCTGTGGGATCCTGAGTTCCAGAGAGGGCATGGTAGAGGGCATTTAAACTACATTTGAGGTCTGTCTCTGGGCACATTTGCTGTTGGGTACAGAGTGGCACATCTGGGACAGCAGAACATCTTGTGTCAGGTGCTGGCAGCCCCCACGGTCACTGGGGTTTGTGGTGTCAGTGGGATGTGGCTCCTCTGGACTGGCAGCAGTGTGGAGCAAAGAGGGGTTTGCAGCATTAGCATGCAGATCTGCCAAAGAACAACAGGATTGCTGCCTTGGCACAGCCTCCTCCAGAATCCCAGGAGCTGGGTGTTGGTATTCAGTCAGCCCTGCTCGGATGAGGGCTCTGACCAGTATCAAGTTGCTGCCTTGGATCTGGCACTCTTGCACTTGGATGCTGGTTCCTGTCTGAGTGACACTGGAGAACTGTGGCCCTTTTCTGGGAGAGGTGCACATCCATGGATGCTTGGCTTTGCACTTTGCTGTCAGCTTTCCATCAAAAATGTCACTGGTTTTCTGGTCCACATTCCCTTTCTCTGCCTGAATCCCTTAGAGAGGGAGAGCTCCTCTCTTCTCCTCCCAGTAACAGCTTGCTCCCAGGAATGTTTGTTTTCCATTTCCTGAACTGCATCCTGCAGTCTGATCCCAGGAAAGCTGGAGCACGTGCAAAATTGCCCCTTTTGGCCTGAGGAAGTTTATTCTGTTGTGCATTTGGTGCAGGGGGCTTGTCCTGCTCTAGAGGAGCCAAGTGATGGCACTTCCAGTCAAACATGATGTGTTGACAGTGAGAAAACTTCATGTAGAAGTCCTTGCTGGAATTCATGAGGAGTTCATTTGGTTGCCTTTGTTCACAGGTGCCGAATTTGGTCTCTTCTCTGGAGCTGGGGGGTGAATATGGATCTCATGGTCTCCTGCCCTGGGTGTTTTGGGGAAATGCACAGGGGAACTTGCAGCATCTGAACCCGTTAGTGTAGGGTCTGGGGGGAATGATTCCAAATAATTCCAATGGAAACAAGCAGTGGGATCTGGCCTGTTAAACCTGGAAGCAAAAAAAAAAAAAAGGGAAGGGGGGGAAAAAAAAGCAAGGGAAAAAGGTACGTGATAGATGTTAGAAAACACAAAATTAAAACTGATTTGTTCTCCCCACCACACGGCGCTCACTGGCTGCTCTGACTTTAACATCTTTATCTGGATTTTTTTTTTTCCTCTAGTAATATTGAGAGGATTACCTTTGTTGGCCCCTGGGTAGTTTCTGTGTGATTTTACTGTTATTAAATCTATTGTAAACTGCTTCATTATTCCTGACTCAAATTCTCTCTTTCCTCTAATCCTCCTGCCTCCCTGGTAGAAATCCTGTGGCAAGAACCCTCAGGAAGTCCGGGAGAGGGCCACGGTCCTGCAGACAAAATTCGAAAATCACGTCCACTCCAGCGAGGGGACTGTCCGGTGGGCAAAGAAAGGTCAGTGTGTTTCCTTCCACTTATCCCACAAGGGCTCAGAGGGGCTGCCAAGGTTTTCTTCTGGGGCAGAGCATCAGGGAAAAGGCCTGGAAGAAACATTTTGGGGCCGTTGGGCTCTGCAGGGGGTTGAGGCGGGCCCAGAAGGCTTTGTGGTGATATTAAATGTTAATTTCTGGCATTCCCATATTAGGTGCAAATGAGATTTATCCTTGGCTTTCAGTGGGATTCACATCCGAGGGCTCTGACCCAATCACAGGAGCGAATGGGTTGTGTGTGTTATGCTGGGAAGGGGATGGGTGACTTCCCCACCACATCCTGGTGCAATTCCCATCAGATGCCTTCAGTTCACACCAGGGGTGAATTTGCAGCCTGAAGGACAGGATGCAACTCTGACCAGGAAAGGATCTTGGACTGGAGCTGGTTGTGTGGGATGGGAGATAAGTGAGAGAGGGGGCAACAACCCAAAAAGGCAGGAAGAATAAAAACTGGGATGGACTTGATAATTGTAGCTGTGTGCAGATCTGGGATTTGATCTGCCATCTTTTCCAAGCAGGATGCACAGCAGTTGTCACTGAGCTGTGTAAGAGACTCTTCCCTTCTTCCTCTCAGTTTGGAAAATCCAGAGGAAGATGGATTTGGGAGAAAGATTAAAGACTTGCTGGGGATGTGGTAGGAAAAGAAACACTGAACTGTCTCCTGAGAGGAGCCAGAGTGGTGGTGCAGGATAGGCACTGTGGGAAGTCAGGCCCCAGAGCTCCTGGGCAATTACTTGGAATTTGACTGAGTTACTGAGACAGGTCCACAAAATGCAACCCTTCATGCAAGAGACTAAGCAATTCTTGCTCACAGTATTTAGGACTGGAGCCTTTCCCCTTTTTTTGGTTCTCCTCTTCCCACATCTCCCTTCCTGATTGTTTTCTTTTTCACCTCGTTGCTCTGAGCCAAGTCCTGCTCTCTAAGCTTGTGTAGAAGTTATTTCAGCTCTGCAGCATTTCCAGTTGAGAGGGGTCCTGGTGAGAGGAATTTTAATGGTCTGCATCGTTTCTGTTTGCCTTTCTGTGTACCTGCTGTGTGCACCTGCATACAGGTGTGGGACAGGTATGCAAACTTCTAAAATCACCTTCAAGGGGTCCAAAACCATGTGGGGAAATTGCCCTTTGAGCTATACAATGTCTGGAGAAACTGGAGAAGGGAAGGCTGTTCTCAAGATAAAAGTTAAGCATGAAAATTATTTGGAATCTTGAGAAGTGATTGCTCAGGAGGTCAAAGGTGCTGGTTTTTTCTGAGTGTTGTACTCACTCCTTAGCTGATGACACAGCAGAGCAGCCAGAGCACCTCCTGTGACTGCCTGCTTTACCCCAAATTATTCTGCATGCTTTTAATGATGTGTGGCTGTATTGAGGGGCAAAGTATTTGAAATTCTTTGCTCTTCCCCTGCCACTGCATGTCCCTAGGCTGGAATCTCACCCCACCTCCAGCAGTTGCAGTGCTGATTTCAGTTCCTTGGGGCTTTCAAACACCTTCCTCCTGCACTGAAAGTGCAGGAGGAAGGTGTTTGAAAGCCCCAAGGAACTGAACAAGCAGCTTGCACCCATTTTCAGGTGTGTGGTGTAATTGCTTTTATAGCTGCTCTTTTAAATCCACAATCTTAACACATGTGACTGACATGATCATAATCCTTCATTCTGCATGGATGAGCTTCTTGTTGCTCTCTTGGGATTTCTTGTACCCCATGCAAACTTCTAACCTGAAATGCCTGTGACAGGGACAACCAGTGAGTAACTCTGGTCCCACCTAAAAAACCTCTGTGGTTCCTCTCTCCACAGTGTCACTGTGCACACACCCACCAGACACACTTGTTGCTGACATTAATAACTTCTTTAGCCACAGAAAAGAAGCACAGGAAAATACACCAGGAAATGCTGAAATGTTGTGCATCCCATTTATCTTGTAGAGGAGCACTCCACCTCTTTTTCCAACTCTGCTATCTACATATGCAAATTTTCCACTGCTGAGTGGCTTCCATAAGCCCCCTCTTCCTCCCCTCTGAGCCAGGCATCATGAATAATTAACATGGCAGCTGGCTTTTGCTTTCATGGCAGACAATCAATTGGAAACTGTGCCAGAGATGCATTTGTTTCTCTCTCTTTTTCTGTTTTTCCCCATTTTCTGACCTAGTCAATGTTAATAAGCAGTGTTTGCACTGCAGCCTGCTTTCAAAAGGCGAGTGGCTCCCTGCCCGCTCTCCCCTTCTGCCTCTGGGTCCCGTGTTTTTCAGGCTCAAATCAAATGGTTCAGGGAAGGTGCTGCCCTTCAAACTTGATTGACTGATCAGCAGTGAGATGGGTGGGAGGAGGGGTCTGGCTGGGCCCTGCTACCTGAAGGATGAACCTCATCAAGAGTGGAGCCCCTTTTGGGAAGTGGAGGATGCTCATCCCAAGGCTTGCATGGTGATAGGTGTTTCATTTTGGATCTGTGGGGCCAGAAAGAGCTCAGGAGACTGATCCTGTGTGCCCCTGAGTTACAGAGAGGGTAAGGAAGCAAACCCTGCTTTTCTCCTCCTCATTTCCCAGTTTTACAGGCAGCAGTTGAGCATTTTGCCTCCTCCTTTCTGTCCTCAGCTCCTGTGTGTGGAGAGGGACAGCAGAGTCACAGGAGCCCAGTGCTGTGGCACGATGCTCACATCCACGGTGGTTTTGGTGCATCCCTCCCTCCTGCTCCCACCTGCTCTGGCAAAGTGCCTCCCAGTTTATCCAGCCGTGCTGAGGCCGTGCCCTGGGGCCAGTGCTGGGAGCTGGCTGCCAGCTGAGAGCCTGGTGAACAGGTTATGTCACCTGTCTGCCTTTCATATCTCATTACCCTCTCGTCCCCTGTTTAAAATAACAACAAACCAACCCATCTAACCCATATCATACGTAGAACACACTGGGTCTTTTCTTTTTTCCTTTGATTTTCCACACTTATATTTCCTGTGGAAAAATGGGGATGCAGGAGTGCAAAGGACCAGTCTAAATCTTCTGTCTTACATGAGCACAAGTCCAAATCCCACTCCAAGCCAGTACATGTTACCTCAGACTTGTGTTGGTATGGCAAAAACTGTCAACAGCTCAGGCAGTTTGTTCCTGTGGCATCAAGATGAGGAACCCTTTACTTGAATTATGGCCTGACCAGTGCTGTTACCAGTCTTTGTGACTTGTTCTCATAAAGTTCTGTCTCTTTGATCACAAAATCATAAAAGAATTTCAACTTAAAAAAAAAACAATAAAGCTTTCAGTATCTGGCCACTCTAATTGCACATAAAAGCCAGAAAACGTGGCTCTGGCAACACTGAGAGGTCTAAAGACCTGATAGTAAAGATTTTTAAAAGAATCTCATCCACAAAGGTCTTCATTTCAATCTCGTGGGTGCTGTAATGAACGTCTCAGCTCTGAGCTGCTCGGAGGTGAGGCAGTTTCCTGGGCTGGTGTTTCGACCTGCAGGTCCAGCCAGGCTCTCAGTTCAGCTCTGGGTGAGTGCCTTGCAGCTCTCCCTGGCTCTGTGTGCTCTGACTCAAAGCTGGATCTGGCAGGTGTCTGTCAGGACTTTGGGAAGAGGGGAGCCTTTGACACTTTGATTCTCTAACTCTGATCTGGGGAGTCGGTACCAGCAGCTCTTCCTCTCTGCACGGCTGTGGGAGGTGAGCTCAGCCTTCATAACAAGGGGATCTTTAGTATCAACCATTTCAAATGCTGTGAGACAGACAGCTATATTAGCTCCAATGGGACTGAATTCAAAGCGGGAGCAAGTTCCTATTGTTCCCTTTGAAGAGTTACACCTTCTCATAGGTGAATTTGACCAATAACTTTATGGAAAAAAAAGCAGCAGAACAGGGTTTTTGAGAGCATTTGAGCTGGTTTATAAGCCCTCAGAAGGATGGCCTTCAGACGAGACACCGAGACAGCATTTGGAATTGAGCATTCTCTTTTTTGGGAAAACACAGGTCTCTCAGTGCTCAGAAGCCTCTAAAAGAGCAGCATTGTGAAATTGGGAAGAAGGTGCAAAAAACTCAATCTTTTCTTCTCATCGATTGGGAAAAGGAGTTCGCTTTGCTCAGTAAACAGAGCTTTGATGGATTCCCTGGGTCCTCCCAGGAGCTGATCTGCTAAAATGACATTTTTATTACTGTTCATAAACTCCAATCTCCGGCTGCTGCCAAGAGATTAGACATAAGCTGTGGGCAAACTTGCTGGTCCGGTGGCTCAACAGGCAAGGGCAGGAGAGGTGAGAGTTTAGAGCTCGCTGCTGTCGGGAAGGAGAGGGAGAGGAAGATGCAGGTGCTGGTTTGGAGTGAGGGCTGGGGGGACACAGGAGGTTTAGCAAGCAGAGGAGCAGCAGGGGATTGAAGGGAGGCATTTTCTGAGCTGCAGAGTTTCCTTGCTGGAAGTCCCTCTATTCCCAGAGCAGGGGACAGCCCGGGTGTAGTTAACGTTGCGGGGACGGGGAGGAGCAGAGGTAGTGCTCATATTAGTGGATGATTGTCTTTAGAGCAATGAGCCCTGAGGGAAGGGCATTACAGGAATATAAAGATGGGAAGGGAAATTTGCACACAGTTCTATTATTTTTCCCTTTTGAGAAGGTGAGCTCTGTTCTCAGTGTGCTGATGAGTCAGGAAATCCATTCAGCTCTCAGATATTTATAAGGGACTAGCTGGTAACTGGTGAAAAATGCATGGACTACTGGGACTCTAATATCAGAGGAGTCCTCCTATGCCATCTCCATGCTTCCCTTTCTTCCTCCCCGCATCTCTGTTCCCACTCTCCTCTTATGTGCTGCCACTCAGTGACTCTTGAGAGATGTGCTACAAACATCACCTTTTGTGGCCAAAGGGGCAGCCTTGCAGGAGGCAACCCCAGTGCAATCCCATGGAGCTTTGTTTCAGTTCCTAACACCTCCCCAGCACCTACCTTCCCCTTTTGGGATTGTACTAGTACTATGCAACCTTCACAGATTTTTAACATGCCAACCTTTTCTGCTAGCTGCTGACCAGAAGGTGTCCCAAAGGACCAGACTGATGTCCTTTCAGCTGGAGCAGCTGAATCTTTAAGTGTGTATATATATATATAAAAAAATGCAGTAGCAAACAGAATTCACTGGGCTTTTTTTTCTTCTCCTCAGCACTGCAGTCTTTCCTTTGTGCCTATACCACCTATCCCAAGAACCTCAAGCACATCTTCCACATCAAATCTCTCCACCTGGGTCACGTGGCCAAGAGCTTTGGGCTGAGAGATGCCCCCCAGAACCTGACTGCTCTTCCAACTGCAAAGAAGAAAACCAAACCAAGGCCAAAAAGGTAGGTCAGGCTGATGTTCCTGAGCCAAGGAACACAGGGTGACACGCTGGGGTGTGCTTTGCTCCTCAAGGTGGTTGTGCTTGCTCCAGGAATCAAGCGTAAATCAAAAGGCAGATCTGTTGGTAGAAATGATCCTTCTGCAAACCTGTAGGCGTGAGTAGTTCTGGCAAAAGCATTTCTGCAAAATCCTGTGGGATCTCTCCCAGGAAGAGTGTGCAGCAAACCCAGAATTGCAGCTCTGTCCCCTCTGGGGTGTGCACAGGGCTGTTCTGGGTACTCCTATTCTGTGTAAGGAATTGGAGACTCCCTGAGGGTGCTGGAGGAGCCCTGAACCCTCTCCTATGCTTGGAAGGGAGCTGAAGGTGCTCAGTACATCTGATCCTGGATGCTCTTGAGTTGGTTCCACAGGACAGATAATCCTCTCTTTTGGGATCACAGTGCTAAGGACACGCCGTCTTCCCTGGTGCAATGGCAGGATCCAAACCTCTGGCTTGCAGTAAAATCACTGCAGTAATTCAAAGGAGGAAAATCTTCCTTCTTTATCAGCAACAATTGTTACCCTTTCCGTGTAATTGTTGCTACAAACTCGGTTAGCAAACCTTAGCCATGCAATTAAAGCACTAATCCACGATTGTTCCAGGGCTGGGCACTTCTCTTGCACATGCACCTATCCTGTGAAAAGAAAAAATGCAAGGGGAAGGGATTTTAAAATAAAAAGTTGGAGCCTGCATTGTCCTGCTTTCAGAAGCCACCAGGGACAGGCCACTGCTCTGCCTCCTGCTCCAGCTGACCCTCCTCAGCAGATGGGCAACAGGATGGGAATGCCCCTGTGAGCAGGGGATTTAACGGAGCTTTATTTCGGGAAGAATAGCCTGATTAGCTGATAAAGAGCATGTAAGATGGTATGGGGTGGGCTTTGATGTCTTGCTGGCCCAGCAGGGTGTCAAGCTATGACTGACAGTAGTGTGTCACAGGATTACTTGGCCTGTAACAATGCCTCTCTCTGTTCCTGTGATGTTGCTACTCTGTTAGAGCTACTTTTTCCCTTGTTACAAACCTCTTTTGGACGGGGGTTCCTCCTCCCCAAGTCTTCATCCCATTATAGCACAGACAAGCTCAGGATACAGTAGGTATTTACACGCAGGACGTGTGGGGTTGGGGGATGTGGAGGTGTTGGAACAAATGGTCTGAGAGTGATTTGGGAGCTCATTTGCACGTGGATCACAGAATTGCAGCTCAAGGAAAGTGGGCAGACTTTGCACAGCTCAGTCACGGCTCAAGCTCCAGATTTCAAATCCGGGAGCATCTGGAAAGTTAAGACCCTGCAAAAAATAGCCAAAGTTGTGATGTGCAACAATTGTTCCTGCCTGTGAAACTTGCTTCTAATCAGCTTTCTCTGTGTGTGCTTTTAAAAAAATAAATAAATAAAGAGAGAGGGTATATTAGTATTTATAGGATAGTTTAGAGAAAGTGAATATAGATTCAAATTCAGTCTGCACTTGCATAAATCCAAGATAGTGCTATTAACTTAGAGAATGGCTTTTGATTTCACACTGACAAAGCAGAAAGCAAAACTTAGCCTGCCATTTAGAAGACAAATGGTTTCTAATTGTAAAATGCAAGGCTTGAAATTATAACAGCACAGTCACAGAGCAATCTTTTTAATTATATTTCTCACATGATGCTGTGAGTGTTGGTTGTATTACACATTGTCTCCCAGCATCCGATACTGGTGTTTCATCAGGCTGCTCACCAAAGCCTCGTCTCTCAGCACCTGCCTAGAGAATAAAAGAGCAGCCACTCCAGGTTGAAAGTGGGGGTAAAGGCAATCATTAAATGTTTCCTTAAGAGGACAAAGAAAACTTTTCATTTCTTTTGAAGTCTCCTTTTGTGCTTCGCGCCTCCTCGCAGAGCCTGCTTGGGGAAGGTGAGACAGTGAGAGGGAGCAGCCAGGTGTGTGATGTTTCAGTGCTGAAACGTGGGAGCAGCCCTCTCCTCAATGCCCATGTAAACTTCCATGGATTTTTCAGAGGTCTTTGTGCAAACCAGCTGTCCCCTTAGCCGTAGTGGATCTTGCAAAACCCGATCTGAAGATGGAAAAATAATTGCTCGCGATGTTTTCTGAAAGTTGCAATGCTGTGTTTAGGTGAGAGATGAGCACACGAACCAGATACTGCATATTGAGTTACAGTGCAGCAGCTTAGTAAGTGTCTGGGCTCTTGCTTTGACTGCAGGGTAGAGGCAAGGAAGCTGATCCCGCTTCCATTGAGGGATTAGCTGTCCTTGGTTCACTGTGGAGTCGCAGCACGCCGAGGAAGTGGCTGACAGGCCAGATAGACTTGTCTTTTGACTCCTTCACAATGCAGATGCCAAAGACCCACTGCCATTCCACCATGCATCCCTGTGCTGCTCAGTCCTTTGCATTCTGCATCAGTGGGCTTTCATGGGAATCTGTAGCAACTGAGGGGCTGCTTTCCTTTTGAAGTCAGGAAGGCCAGTGTGTGCCCCCAAAGGCTTTCGCTGCAGTGAGGAGTTGCAACTTAATTTGGCTTTTTTGTGAGTTCAAGCCATTACAAAGATGAATCTTTAGTTCAGCTGATTCTGTGGAACTCCCTGCTACAGGAATCTCAGATGCAAGAAATGCTCAGAAAGATTGAATTTACTTAGGAGTATCAAGAATTGCTGCAGCACGTGCAAAAAGTGATGTAAAAACTAAGGTGAAAACCCCCTCATGCTTCAGAGTTTTAAGTCCAGCTCTTAACTAAAATGGGATCAGGAAGAGGTGTCAAGGGTGCTCCTGTTTGAGAGCACTGCTGTACATCATTATCACAGTGCCTTTGCTCTGATGTGGAGATGGGCATGGCCTGAAGGCTCTGGCTGCAAGATCATTGTGTTAATTCATTCCTCAGCATGGTCAGACAGAATCAGACAATTCCTGGGAAACCAACCTTGTAGCCCTGTGTCCTCCACATGACGAGGGCAGCAGATTCCTTTGGCTGAAATCTCATAGCCTTTTACCTTCTCTCCCACCTCAGATCCTTGGTTCCACTTTTGAACATCTTGGCATTGACAGTTTTGAAAAGACAATACAGGGCTTGTGACTCAGGGCTGCAGCTGGGCCTCCCTGCACAGCAATTGTCTCACCATTAGAAGCACTTTGCCTGCCAGTTTTTACATGCACATTTAGAGCTTTCCTGATATCACTTAATCAGTCAAAATGCACGTTTGGAGTTCTGCCCACTGGGAATTTCCCTTGGTTTGGGCAGTCTGCTCTGGAAAGCCAGACTGGAGCTCAGGTAAGAGCATGTATCCATGGGCAAATGGAGCCAAAAATTAGAGTAAGAGACATGGCTGCTGTGCAAGGAAACATCACCATCACTCTTCATTAAGGCAGTCTAGGGGCACAGGTGAGCCCTGGTTACCACATCATGATGTTATAAAAGAAGTCCTGCTACGAAATTTAAGTTCTATAGTTGCAAAATCTATCTGCTTGTTTCCTGCATACAGCAGTGCCCTCTGTTACTGTCCTGTTCCACTGTGGCTGCAGCACAGAGCCTTTGCTCCATCTCTGAGCAGTTTAACAGTTAACAACTCTGCACACAGAGCTGGAAAATCAAAAATTATCATCTCTCTCTAATTGAAATATATTCTGTCCTCTAGGCTGGGAAAGGGCCTGACAGAAGCAAGAATCCTGGGAGGTTCCCAGCCTCCCAGTGCTGCTTTTCTCCTTTTTCCATAGGGTGAAGACCAAGGGATGGCAGTGAAAGTGGGACTGGGGTTTCTGTGTAGCTGAAATGCATTTGACTTCAGTAGGGCGAGGTGGGCTTTGCTGTTCAGCACATCCCAGTGTGGAGACCACCCTGCCCTGAGTGTTGTGGAACAGGCTTGGTGCTCATTCTGGCTGGGTAATAATTTTCCTCGATCTTCTCAAGCGTCTGCATCAGCTGGGAGCAGAGGACCTGGGCCATCTGTTGACCTGTCGAGAGCAGTGTAGGGTTGCTGATGGATTTCTTGCCCCCACTCTGCAAAAACAACAGCAGCAAAAGCAACCCAAACAGGGTTGCATTGGCTGCAGATGGTTCATCCAACGCCGTAAGTAGGAAAAGCAGGTGTTGCAGCAGCCTTGGCCCAGAGGTAACCCAGCTCTGCTGCTGGCACGGTGTCAAGGAGCTGTTGGAGATGCTGTCAGGCAGATTGATAGTGCCATCCACGTTGAAATGTTTTCTGATAAATGGAACAGCCTCCTCGGGTCTCCTCCAAAGACACACCATGAGTTCTGGGACTGTGCGTCAGAACTTTGTCCTCCTCCTTCCTCAGCTGGAGCAATTTGGGAGCCTTTGGTTGCTGCAGATGCTGTGAGGTGGTTAAAGGTCACTGCACCTGTGCACTGCATTGCAGCAGCATCTCACACAGCAAGACAAAGGAGCAGGCAGTGGTGCCAGCCAGGTGGAGAGACACCTCTGAGAACAAGCTCGCTCACCACTGAGATGAAAGGATGAGCAGAGGCAGCTTCTGAGCCAGCAAACAATACCCAAGGAACCCTTGAGCAAAGCAGACTTGGGAGTCAAAGGGCCACAAGACCCAGGAGAAGGAGACCAGTCCAAACCATTCAGATTTCCTCAGAGATGGGTTGGGCAGCACCAGCATCCCTCAGATCACTGTGGCTCCCCAGTGGGGAAGGGGAGCAGCATGCTGGGAATAGGTCTGTGGGTGTAGAAGGGAACTGAAGCAGAGGAAAGGATTTTACTCTTTCCTTCACTGGCCACTTTTTCTTCCAGATGTTCCTTTCCTGCCTTTTGATCATTCAGTGATGTATTTAGCAAGATTCACAAGATCCTCACGTTTAAAGAGTGAATAAAATCATTCCAGTTTTCTTGAGGAGAATTTTTTTTTTTTTTGTCTTTAAAACTTTGGCCTGGTCTTTTCAGCCTTTCAGGAGATCTGGGGACAAAGTCATCTGGGGACAGTTCCTCTGTTTCCTTATTGTCTCTCTGCTGAGGGTCTTGGTACCAGCTTTTGTGAGGCTGCAGCTTAATTACAGATGTGCACAGGCAGCTCTAAACCTGAGTCTTTTATTCCTTCCTCTCTCTCAGTATACTGTGATACCTAGACATGAGATCACAGCAAGAGATGCTGATAATCCATGTGTTTTTCCAGTGATGGGAACATGGGTTCTGTCTGGGTTGCAAATGCAATCTTACATTTACAGCCTTACTGTGAAGCTTTTTGCCACGGTATCACCACACAGCTCCCTTAAATCAACATCCCACCAGCCCTCAGCAATAGGGGAAACACAGGGAGGTGGGAGAATGGACATGGAGGCCAAAGAGATGGAATACCTTGCCCAAGGATGCTCAGGGAGTGAGTGTTAAGGTCTTGCTCAGTTCTCTGGGCTTTGTCTCATAATGTTGGTGAGGAAAGGTGCCCTGTGGTCACCTTGCTGCTCTGGCAGAGCCCCAGAGACTGTCACCAGGTGAGCAGAGAGGGGAATTTACAGCTTTTCAGCAGAAATCAGGGCTCCTGAGCTGGTGCACTCTCCTGGTGTGCTGTCACTGCAGGCTGGTGCTGGTGCTGGTGCCTGCAGCTCTTCCATCTCGTGGTTAAACCCTGACAGCTGTTTTCTCTTCTGTCCATGATGAGCACAGGTTCCAGAGCACAACTCCATTGATTTTTGTGGCCCTGGGTTAGAGGGAGAAAGCTCCCTTTTCCCTGCCTCCCTGCTTTTCTGTGTACAGCTGATCACCTCAGCAGGGAGTATTGATTTACTAATTGGGCAGCGATTTCACCTGATTGATAATAAAGTGTTGGACAACTTCCCTGCTGAGCTGCAGCTCAGCCAGCAGCTACTGGTGGATTCCTTGTCCTTTTGCAGCAGAGAGTTCCCTGTTGTTAAGTAAACTGGTCTGTTGCTTGGAAACCCAGGAATTACTGTAGTAAATGCTTGGAGACAACAATCAAAGTGTCAAATAGGAACTTTACCAGCTTTTGGAGGGGGATGAGCAGAGGATACACCTGCACAAGCTGTAGGAAGGAAGCAAATACATAACCCAGGCAGCCAAGAGTTCACTTCCCTTGTCTTCCCTGTGTGTTTGGCCTGTTGAATGCATTGATCCATTGCTGCAGCCAAAAATTCTTCCTTCTCTTCAATCCCCAGCGTGGGTTTGGACACCTGAAGGGACTTTGAGGCAGTGCTGTAAGGTGTCACCTTCAGGACTGCTGAGTCCCTGTGTTGTCACCAAAGCACACTGGTGTGGCTGTGGGGCTGCTGTTCAATTCCTTCGTGTTCAGAGGGACAAATTTCTCTGCACTTCTCTGGAAATACTTGAGATCTGGTACAAGTCCTTACTAGAACTTGCTCAGAGAGGGGCACCCTGGAGGTGTTCAAGGCCAGGCTGGAAGGGCTTAGGTTGGACCTGGTCTAGTCGAAGGAATGAGATGGTCTTTAGGGTCCCTTCCAACCCAAACCAGTCTGTGACTCTGTGATGATAAAGTGGGAGATGCCAACACCAGTAGCTGTGGACACCCTGTTGTGCCCAGGACCATGGGAATGAGGTAGGGAATGCATGGGAATGAGGTGGTCCTGCACCCAGGAGGTTGCATTTTAAATAACTGAGGGTGAGATTTACCCAAGGTTATAGAGCAGGACAGTGGCAGAACTTGTGGTGGAAAAATGCTGAGTGGGTTTTTATATTTATAGCTGGCAGTGTAGGGCTGCAGGGACATCCATGTTGGAGTTTGGTGGCCAGGCAAAATGCAGCTACCCTTGCAAAAGCCAGTCTGTGGAGAGGGAGGCTGGGAGGTGCATGTGATGGCTGCAGGACTCTGCAAGAAAGAAAATCTGGTGGATCTGTTGGGTTCAGACTCAGGACATTCTAATATTTGCCCTGGTTTGTTTGGGAGAGGGTTGTGTTTTCAAGCTCTGGATTTAAGCTGTGTTTATAAAATGTTTCCATTGTTCAATGTCATTGGGCTGTTAGTTTGTTGGGTTTTATATTATTTATTATTATTATTATTATTATTATTATTATTATTATTATTTTCAAACTGCTGTGTCACCTCATTCATCAGCCTTCAGGCACACCAGCTTCCCTCCTTCTCCCCACCACCCCTGCAAGAGCATTTGTACAGAACAAAGGCTTGCTTTTAAAAACGCCGTGATATTTTGCCACCTCTGTGAAAACCTGTCACAACAATACCTAATTCTGCATGAGACAGAATTTCAAATGGAGCCTCAAGGAAAGGGAGCTGCTCCTTCTCCTGTCAGCGGCGGTGGCGGTGCAGGAGCCCACCCAGCAGGAGAAGGGGATCTTAATTCCTCTGCTCTTCCCCCTGCCCAGGTCTGAGCTGCTCAAGAAGCCCCACGGCAAACACCGCCTCGCTGAGCTCCTGCGCTCCGAGTACTCCAGTGGGATGGACACCGCTGGAGCCAAGGTCAAGAAGAAGAGGAAAAAGCAGAGAAAAGCTGGCAACCAGCAGATTCCAACATAAGCCAGGGCCTTGCAGTCATTGGCTGTAAAAGCTGCTTGAGTGCCTCAGCTTGGGGTCAGGGTGACCTGCCAAATCAATTGAGGAGTGCTTCAATTTATCAGGCAAATGTGGGAGGGATCCTGGGGATCTTGGCCTCCTCCCCTTCATTCCATAGGTCCAAGTGGAGTGGGATCTGGGCGTGTCCTGGTGAACTGCTGCAGTTAAACGCGGCCTCCCGAAGATGTGCCGTGTTCCTAAGGTGGCTTTTTAGCAAGAGAAATAAAAAAAGGTTAAATATGATTTTCAGAGGAACGTGATGTGTGTGCAACATAAAAGTGAGACCAGTTTGGGCAGGCAGGATGTGCTTTTCGGTTTAAGGAACACTCCACAACCCTTCACTTGCTGTTTCCAACCAGGTAAACATGGCAGGGGAGGTGTCCCAGGAGCACGATGGAGAGGGGAAATTGCCCTTTCCATTGTCACTAAAAAGGGAGCACTTCTGCTCCTGTCTCAGGTAATGAAGCCACATTGCTGCCACCTCCTCCCCTGTCCTCTGTGCACTGGGGCAAGGTCTGTCCCTGGTCACTGTTAGTCAGAATTGCCACCTGCAATGCTGCCAGTGGCAGGACTGTGGAGAGCTCTTCAGTGCGATGACACACGGTCCCTTTGGGGCAGAGCTCATGGGCACAGAACTTCCTGTCAGAACTCCTGAGTTCGGGAACAAACGTTGTCACTGTGGGAAGGAGCCAGAGTGGAATCCAGCAGTCTCCAAACTTCTCCTTGCCTGCAGCGTGTTGTCATTGCTGATTATGTAACTCACAGGGAGTATGAGATGTCTCGCCTCTCTGAACATTAAAGCCTTTGCAGGCTCTTGCAAACACTTGCCAGTAGTGACCCAGCCTTTTGGGGTTCTCTGCCTTGCGTGGGCCTGTTTTGAGCTAATGAATTTCACTTCTTGCTTGTCCCATTTGCCATCCATCTCATTCCCATCAGAGAATTGGGACACTGGGAAAAGGGATGCAGGATGGCCCCGAGAGTGCTGCTGAGACTGGCACTTGTTCACCAGAGTGTGTGAAATGAAACCCAAACTCCCCTGTGAGTGGGGAAGGGCCCCCAAAACCTGCAGGAGATTTCCCAACTCCCCCAGCTCCTACAGGTGAGCACCCACCTCCCTCTCCATGTTCCTCCCTCTGCTTCCTCCAGCCCCTCCTAGAACACAAGCACCAAGCAGGGCACAGATGAAAACAGCACAAACCCTGCCAAAACACAACTTCCTGCACGTGTCTTCCTCGAGAAAAGGGATGAGGAAGAGCAGCCCCACCCGTGACCTGAGCCAGGCATGTTTAATGCAGAAGCAGAAAGTGCTCAAATAGTGGCAATTTCAGACGTCAGAAGGAAAAGAAGCACTGAAAAAGGAGTATAAACAGATGAAAATGATGCCTTGTAAATGCAGAATTGAGGGCACCTACTTTGGGCTGTAGTGAGTCATACAAAGGATTGTAGGAGAGAAGCAATCAGCCCCAAAGTATTTAATTTCTGAAGTGCAGGTAACTTTTGAGAACCGGAATTTTTATTTCCTCCCAGGCAATTATCAAACACTCAGATTTCACTGCAATACTTTTTTGAACACTTCTGAAAGACAATAAAAAGGCTCCAGTATCAAATTAACCATGATTTTGCAGAGAGAATGAAGTTACAAGCATTTGTTAGATTAAAATAACAACAAAGCCCACCTGATTTTGTTATGAGAACTATTTGGAAGAGCAATCAGGTTTAAGGCAAATGTCAACTTAAACAGAAAAGAAACCCCTGAGGATGAAAATGACTCAGAGTGATGCAGAGAGTGTAAGTTTGGGAATGATCTTGTGCATGAGGGGAAAATACACGACCTTCTCCTGGCTGACTGTCAGGCAGGAATTAATAGGGACTATTGGCAAATTCATAATAGTGGGAATAAAGGCAAACAGCACATGGGTGAGAGACATCAGGAGATCTCATTGCTGCCACTATTAACTGAGCATGAAACAGTACAAATGGTTATGATGAATAAAGTGATTTTTAAAAGAAGGTAAGAGTGCCTTTTTCTTTCAGCTTTACCATCTTTAGCAGATAGGGCTGGATTACTTGTGTGATTGGGGAGAGAGAGAGGAGGAGTCTATTAAATAGGAAAGAGAAAGTGCTGAAAGGAATGCACATGCACCTGAAGTTCAGCTGAGTTTGCTCCTGGTAAACTTGAAGGCTGATGAGCAAAATGTGTTTGAATTGTGGCTGGGTAGGCAGGAGTCAAATTCTGCACCTGGGCAGCTCCAGATTGGCTCTGATGTGGCTTTACCCTTGTGCACCACTCAGTTCAGGAAGAGCCTGGTAGGTTTGGAGTTGAGTTGTGCTCAAATCATCCTTTCATTCGGGCAGGGCAGGGTGTGGTGCTTGGAGCTGTGAGCTGCTGTAGAGTTCCACCATTTCCATCACCTGCAAATCTCCACCACCTGCAGATCTCCACCACCTGCAGCAGGACTGGGATGTTGAGTGTGCAGAGGCTCCCAAATGCTCTGAGCACTCTAATGCCAGAGGAGCTGCTGAGGGTGACGGTGCATTCCCATGGCATGAAGCAGGTGGATGTTGCCCTGAACTGCTCCTGAGTTTGTCCCCTCCTGCTCTGAGGTACGTGGTGTGTGCTGAAGGGCTCGTGGCTGGGTGGGAGCTGCCTGCACAGCTGGCAGGGGAGGGGAGCTGCGTTTGGCAGTGCGGGTGGAACTGCAGCTTTGGCTCTGGCTTTGGTCAGGTTTGCTTGTCTGGATTGTGGTGGAGGGCAGGGGCCTCACTGCCCTGCAGCCTGAAGTCCCTGTGTTTGGTCTGGAAATAGTGGCACTGTGTAACTTTTCCACAAAGCTGCCTGTGAGTCAGGTTTGGGCTTAGTTGGGTTTGCCTTCCCTGCGCTCACATGCTGAGATTGCAGGAGATGCTCTTGTGCCTTTTCTCAGCTCTCTTCTGGCCCTGTGTCCTTTACCTGTTGTAGGAGCTCACATCCTCCTCTCCTCTGCAACTGGAGCATCTTGAGTTCCCATTGCAAGGCTCTGGATTAGGAAGAAGCAAGGAGGCCACCTTGGGGCAGGGGTCACAGTTAAACACCAGGGTCTGGGTCAGACACAAGGCACAGCACTGGTACCTGACTGCTGAGAAGCACCATAACTCAGCAGGGTAGAAAGCACCAGAACCTCCCTGTTTACACCACCTTGTTTTCTCCATAAACCTGGGGAGAGGGCAGGAAAAGCAGCAGTGTTCTGGGCTTTCCATTCCAATACAGTTTTGTTTGGTGCTCAGATGAAGCCATGAAATATCTCAGCTACAAACAATTCTGCTGACTGCAGTGACTCTGTGTGTGCTGGCATGTCCAGCAGAGCAGCTTTTGTTCTGTGTCTGTTCCGAGGGTGCTCGTCCTGGCTAAAGCTGTGTCAGGAGGGGAGGAAGGTGGCCCTCGAGCTGGGTGAAAGCCTGGAAGGGACTTGAGAGCCAGGACTGTGTTTGGTCCTGGCAAACCCACTGCACTCTCTGGATCCAGAGCCTGGAGTTGACAGAGCCCAAGCAGCAGCAGCTTGTCTGTGGCACTTTGTACCTTGGGGGAAATGGATGGAGCAGACCTGGTGCAATACTCCAAAGGTTTCCTTGCTGGGGCTGGTGCTTCTGAACTGTGCCATTTTTTTGCTTCATAGAATTTCAGCCCAGCACAGCCTGTCCCACCCCCGAGGCCTCGCCAGGATTGTGCCCACCTGGCACCATCCTCTAGAAACATTTCAGGAGCTGCTGTAGGTGCAGGGCCAGTGCTGGTGGGTTCTGCTGTGGGACACCAGCTCCCGTCTCAGTCCGTGTGCTCAGGCTGGAGGTGAGGTTGGTCCTTCAGCAGGTTTTGAGGCTGCTGAGATCCTCCCACACCCGATGCTGTTCATGTGGCGAGCGCGGTGCTCTCTGCTTAGAGCCTGTGGTGTCTTCCCTAAACTGTTTTATCTTGAAGCTTGACTCTGCTGTGAGATCTCCCTGGCAGAGACAGCTCCAGCCCTCACCTCCCCTCTGCTCCCTTTCCTTCCCACCACACCCGGCACAGCCATTCCCCCTTCCCAGAGCAGGGGACTCTGTCCTGCTCTCTCCTACCATCCTCATAGCACAAACTGGACCCTGGCACTGTGTTATGGTGCTGGCTCAGACCTGCTGGTACGGGGGAGTTTCCAGCTCCTTCCAGATGTGAAATGGCAAATTTAAATATTGCAATTACAAACGTGTAACGATGCCTTGTACTTCATTAATGTAAGAGGAGGAATCTGCTACGGCTACAAGGACAATTAAATATTAGAGAATGTCTTTGATTCACATTCCTGCTGTGTAAATGGGAGGAAGGTTGCTGTATGCTCCTTGCCTTTGCGCTCACAAAATGAAAAGCACACCCACTGCAAGTTGTCCTTTGATAGATTTTTAATATGATTTTAAAGAGTTTTGTTTGGCCTCATTCTTATTCAATGAGATTAATTTAAAGCACTTATCCCCTGGGTTTAAGTCAATCCATGTAGGATTTGGGACGGGGGTTGTTGCCCGGGGAGGGGGTTGTTTGCAGGCCTCTCTGAAAGACTCCTTTCCCACTTCATTAACCCCGAGCTGGGAGCGACCCCCCCTTCCTCCTCCTCCTCCTCCTCCTCCTCCTCGCCCAGCCGAGGCCCGGGGATTTACCAAACTCCCCCATTCACATGCAAAGGACCAGCCCCGTCCACAAAGGCCGGGGGCTCTCGCCCCCAGGCGGGGCTGTGCATTTGGCCGAGCCGACAATCGCCCTCCCCGCGGGGCTCGGGGGTGCCGGGGCAAAGCTCCC
>VZTH01000528.1:0-26804 GCA_013397815.1 Aleadryas rufinucha
GTTTGTTTTCAAACCTGTACACATACATTTAACCTACAGTTGGTAGTTGAGGTGATTGAACACAGCCAGCATTTATTAGGTATCAGGGTCTTAGATTCTAGGAACACAAAGTAACATTGAAGAGTGAAAAAACCCAGCAACTCCAAACCTAAAACCAACAAACCAATCATCAAATTATCTACAGCTCTACAGTATACAGAAATCAGAGATACATCCCACTAGACTAACTTTTGCCCTTTAGTTTCTGCAATTTTCAAAACCAATTGTTTATGACAGAATTTAGGAGAATGTGTTTTTTATTTAAACACACCAAAAGTTATTACAGAATTCCCATTACCTTGAATGTCACTGGAACAGATTTGTGAACATGTATAGACTTTTAAATTTGACCAGAATAATAAAAGGGATGTAGTCTTGAGTTATATATCTAAGAGTTTTTTCAGTGAATAAAGCCAAAACATTGATTTTGGAATTGCTTAAAAGAGCAATACATGGGTAGAAATGTGCACTTGATGCCATTCACTTATAATTGAATTTTTTACCAATTATTGAAGCCTGATATTGTTGAAAAGGAATCTATATACAGCTTAGGCATTTTTGATTTTATTGTCAGCTTTATCAAGCTAATTACATACTTGCATGTGTTCATTAAGATATGTCTTTGTTTAAGATGAGACAAATAGGTGTCTGAAGACAGTATTTGATCAGATAGCTGTTAGAAGAGTGACGATAAATAATCACACTGAGCCTGTTTGTGTGATGGTTGAAGACTAAGAAGCCTCACTTTTTCTCTGAAGAAGGATTGTAAAAAGACCCAGAAAGAAAATAAGTTGAGCTACTAGTTTCATTGTTAAAAACAGAATTGAGAAATTGAAGTATCTCATATGGTAACACAGAGAAGCTTTCTGAATAAGGAAGTAACTTAAGTCGGAAATCATTTATGAATATTTTATTATTTTCTCCTTGTCATTTCAATTTCTTCTATCTGCAAAAATCTGGTCATATTTACTTCTACTATCAGAAAATACTGATGGGAAAAATATAATTTACTGTTTGGAAATCCGGGAAATAGTGTGTTTGTAGCATGACACTGTAAGCACTACATTTAGGGGGTCCCACTGCATGTTGGTCTCCTGTCACAATCCTGCTGGTCAAGCTCACTCTTGTCAAAATTCAAGGAAGGAATACACTGGGTAAGCCACTCCCTTGACTGTAAGCAGGACTATATTCACCTTCTTTTAAAAACGAGATAAAACTAACTTTATGGGAATCATGTACTAAATCTGTAGCAGGAAATAAGACAAGGACAATAGACATGGAACAATATTTTTTTGTAGTATTGAGCTCATTTACTCTGCCACTGGGAAAGATCTTTGGCATGTGTTAGCTCCCAAATCGTGTCTGGGGGTTGCTTGTAAAAGTACAAATTGGTACAGATGTTAACATTACAAGGGACTGTTCTATTAATTTAACAATACAGATGAGTGTGTCTCAGCTTCTGAGTGTTCCCAGGCAGTGGCTAGTTTACTTGTAGAGGCATTGCCAGAACATGAATGGAATAATTATCCCAAAAGGGTTGTTATTGCAGGACACAAATTGGAGCGAGACAGTAAATTATATACAGATGTTGATATACTCCCAATGTAAACTCCTAAAGAAAGATATAAAACATGGGGTTTTTTCTCTTGACAAGAAAAAAATTCTAGAAGAGATGTCTTATGAAAAATATATTTCTCTGCTGGATGTGCTAGCAGAATGGTGTGGCAGGTGACCTTAGAAGATGAGAATACAAAATTCAACATCCCTGTAGGGAATCACTACTTGTGCAAACTGTCAGCTGAGATAGAGCCAAGAGACAAGGTGTTATGTTAAAAAACATAGATCTCTGATAGGATTCAAGATATTAAGCTGTACCTACTTCCTTTTTCGATGTGAGGGAAAAGGACAGAAGGACACCAGTAGAGCACCAAACAAACTTTGGAGAGAAACATACCTGCCAGGCTAGATCTATATAAACGGAAATTTATTTTCCAAGCAATGGACATAAAATGCATCTGAAGGAAAGAAAAAAAGCATGAAGTTTAGAAGATCACTCTAGTCATGACTACAGGACACTGCTAAGCTGCTGTGGAAAGTTCCTCCTCTAAAGGAGATTCACAGTCAAAAAGCTTCTCCACATGCAGACTGCATGCCTACTGGTTGCCCCCAGGCTGCTCCACCCATGTCTGAACAATACCACTCATCCTCCAGGGCTCTTCTGTGGCAAAGCTAGTTGGCTGTGCCTGGTGTCTCTGCACCAGTCCTACCCCACAATGTCACGAGATGTGACATTATGCATCCTGCTTTCTTTGGTTCTTCAGTTTCTTATTTCCCCACATGCTATTTGCTGTGACAAGAGACCAGTAATGCATTAGTTACTTTTGCTCTCAGAGAATGCAAAAAGAGTATAAAATTTCATTAAGGTTATTTGTATGCCTATGTCATTGACAGTTGTACGTGCTTGTTTTCTCAACTTTTAGGAAGGTGATATAAAAGCTGTTGGCAATCCATTGTGTAGGGTTTGACCACTGCTATAATTCAACTTGATCCTTTGCTGTTGAAAATTGCTGCAGAAGGGTTAAACTTTCACCACTGAAAGGCTCTGTGGAAGAAGGGAGGTAGAAAAGATTTGGAATTCTTCAAGTACACATTTTTATAACGTGAAGTGGAAATCTGTTTTCAGATTTACTGTAAATCTATACAGGCAGGAAAATAGTTATTCTGCTTTGTATAATGGCCTCTGGCTTCTTAGGTGACACTTGTTCGCAGCAGTTAAACTATCTAGGATTGCAAAACTGAAAGGTGTAGCTCTTGTTATGTGAAGCTTTATCTTTTGTAACATTGAAGTGTTTCTGGAAAGTTAATAATGGCTCACAAATCAATGCCAAATGCACAGTCTAGACTTCTCCCTCTTCACAGTTTGTGAATATTTGCAGGCCATAATTAAACCCTGCACTTTCTTTTAGTATCCCACTAGAGCATCCCGTCATTCACTGTACAGTTTTGACACAATTACCATTTCTGCTGGCCTGCCAATATCACCGTGTCCCTCAGGAAATGGTCTGTGTAGAAAGGCGTAAGCTTCAAAGAACAAACTATATCTGGAAACATCACCACAATCACTGCTCAGTATTACTCCAGAGTCCCACAGAATACTAATACCGGTTCAGTAGCATAATGAATAATTAAACACAACTGGCATTGTTTTAAACATTTGTCTACCGAATCACAGTAGAAAGGCAAGTATTTCAGAAGTGTGATTCTTTGAAGGACTTGTTTCATGATGAATGTTGAAAATTACATATTAAAAATATGACATCAGAAAAGTATATAAGGTTTATAGGATGGAATTAATCTGCATATATTTTTAAATTTAATAAGTATTTTAGTTTCTTCTAGTAACATTCTTGTATTTTAGCTTGTTGCTTGGCAACACTATTTTTAGATATTCAAGTAATGTGTATCTTTGCAAATTAATCTCTGAAACATGGTTGTTGAATCCTTTCTAAACAGACTTTTTCATGATGCTGAAATACAAATCAATATAATAGTCATCTCTCCAGCATTTAAAAATGATGAGTAGAATGAAAAAACTCCAACGACAAAACCACACATTTTATAAATCTGCTCTGGGGCATCATTATCTGTATGTCACAACACATAAAAATTTAGAACCGCAGAACTGTGAAACTAGTTTAAGGGTCATTATTAAGACTTCCCAAGGTCCTGAACATTTGCTGAAGACTCTCAGATAAATTAACAAATGAAATTTTTGGCTATAGCTGTTTATGGAATATGCGACCAAAACTTTTCAAAATTTTCAATTTCATTATCACTGGAAAAAATGCATGACTATGGAAAAATTTTTAAACTATTATATTGCAGAAGTAATCATGATTTTGTTTCATTTGGATTACTTTTGGTGGAACAAAATACAGGCTAAGACAAAAAAAATGCTGTGTTGGAAAGAATTAATTTCAAAAAATTAATTGAATGGAAATATAGCAAAATAAATAATTTGGATTTTTTTTTCAAGATAAATATGTTTATTTTGATTTACTTTTTAAAAATTTTCATATGCATATGCATGCAATTAATACTGCACAGTATTTTGGACACCTACAACCAAGATTTTGGTGTCACATTATTTTTATCTATGGAAAAAAATTTACCTTAAAAATAAATTGTATTCAAATGAATCACTGAATATTTATAGATCAAACTTTTTTAGAATTTATGTTTTCTGAAAAGCAGCTAATACTAGTCAATATATTCAAAATACAAGTGTAAAAATTGTATGAGTGACGCAATTGTTACATTATCAATTACATTTTAAGTTTCCTTTAGAATAATGGTAATAAAAATATCACACCTTGTGATCCTCATTTAAAAACCTTAGTTAACATAGGCTTCAGCTGCACAACATAATTCAAAGAAATCAGTGAAAATGAAGCACATCGCTGGCATACTGTTAATGTACAGAAACTTTACCAATCCCATCTTGTTTTGCACTGTTGTGATCTCTTCACCACAATATCTAAACAAACAGAAATCATGCAAATGATGAAAAAATGCAAATGATAAAATCATAAACAAATGTCATCATTGGTAACCCATCTATGTGAGCTTTAAGAAGTTTACAGCAAATGTTCTTACGGACACATAATGTAAAACAGGGTTAGATTTTCTTTGCTTTCTATCAGTACAATTTTCAACACTTCATAAGAGTTACAGTCCCTTTCTATGACCACCTTGTTCCTTGAGATTGTAAGCTATCACTTGAAAAGATACTTCTGCCTTATATTAACCTATGTATGACTTACAGCACAGATGTGGAGATATTTAAATGATGTTATTTTGGTCTTGAACTCATAGTTTGGATCTGAAAAATGTTTTCAAAGAAACAGGGGAATTTAATCTGTATTTTGAATAAGACTACTAAAACTCTGAATCAATAGAAGAGGAACATCAGTGTTATTGTATTTCTAAATATTTCAATATAATTTCCCAAATGTTTCTTTCACAAAAAAAGAGTTACAAGTATAATATATTAATTTCTCTATTACACCTATTTCTGACACCTTTTGCTACATAGTTAAGAAAATCTAGAAAATTTTACTGTCACTTGTATGCTACTTTTCATATTCAATGTAAACAAAAGCTTCACTTTTGAACATGCATACTTTGAACCAAATCTTTTGTGATAATGTTGACTATATTAATACCATGGGAGAAACAACTACCAAATGCCTTTGGAGGGTGGGGGAAAGCTCTTGTAGCCAGGAGAAAGGGAATAGAGATTTTTATTTCACATGTATGCTTGCTTATCCAATGCCTTAAGGTCATAGAATCCAGCTTTTGAAAGCTGTAGTGTCAGACTCCAATTCTTTCTACAAATAACCACACGAAAACTAGAATAAAATTACAGTAGAGGTATGAATGCAGAAAGTGAGGAATGGGACAAGATACAGGGATTCAAATTTGATGACCCTATCTTTTAGCTACCATGTCAAACCATGTTTCAGACTGAATGCCTTACGGGTGTCCACTAATCTACACGCTTCTCCTAAAACAAGGGATGGAATGAATATTTCCAAACTCTAATATGGCAATACAGTCTTGTACACATGTTACTACTTATGTCGTTGAAGTTAATCTAGCATAAAATCCTACAATTGACAGTAAATTTCCTTGAAGAAATTAATAGCACATTTAGGAGTCACACATTACAGACACTAAATTTTGTAAAGGCTCTTGGCCAAGTCCTATAGAACTATGATAAGGCTGAGGTAAATACTGCTTTAACTGTATGGAAATGGCCACATAGGATGGGGGCAGAAGATTCAGAAGATTTGGAAATAAAGTGAAGAAAACAAGAAGTGGAGGTAGGAAGGCAGATGGACAGAGAGGGAAGGCTCACAGGGTGATGAAATGCAGAGGTGGCACTAGGGACTATTAGAAATGTCAAAGACATACTTGAGAGTTTCCTTCATTTTAAGAGTTTTAATGCAATAAAAGACAAACAATTTTCTCATGTGTTTTAAAACACAGAAGAATTTCTAATGAGAAACTCTTCCACCTATGGATATAAAAGAGTTGGATTTTTTGTTTAATTCCAATGCATATAGTCTATTTATCTTTTTCTGTTCTGGAATTCAAACTTGTTCTGTCTACATGAAAAGAGCAAGAGTCACATAGAAAAGATTTTGCATTAAATTCACAGTATGCAAAGAAAGGAAGCAATAGATGAGACAGAAGCTGGCCATATACTTCTACAGTAGCATATCTGAGACAGTATATAAATTGTTGTCTTGTTGAGAAATACAGGTACATAATCTTCCAAAAGAAAATTTGATTTTTTTTTTCACAGGCAGAAATAATATTACTAGTAGGGATTGAATTCTTTTACATATAAAGAATGTTCTAGGTATGTTTTTTCTATCCTTTATTGTTATTTTTTCTGTCTTTCTTTTGGGACAACTGGTACAAACTCCACTCTGAAAGCTATAGTATACATGCAGAAATCCAAATTGTGTCCTTTTCTGCAGATCTTAAAATTATGAAACAGAAAATAAGAAGCATGAGAAGAATAAAAAAGTGATAAGATATCATCAAAGACATTGTAAGTATGTTGGTAGAAAGTAATTAGAACAATCTGGTAAAGCACAAACCATAATGCCCTTCTTGTTTTCTCAAGAGCTGCACTGCACAATCAGGATCTTCATATTCCAGTCTCCTGTTGTGATTAAGAAAACTTTCTCAAAACAAGTGAAAAAACACTGACTACTAGACAGTCAGTTTATATCATTGTCATAAAATGGCTACAAAATGGTCAGCCAGACATAAAATCTCATTTTGTTATTCCTTGGGTCAGATGAGTTTCAAAGATCAGAGGTTAAACAGAAAATAACTCCAGTGGTTTAATATGCACTTGCTCAAATAACAGTCTTTCAATAAATTCTGTTCAACTGAGATTAAAAATAAACATATCTGACAAGAGTACGTTTCAATCACAATGAACCTATACAGAGTGTATTGTAGTTTAACCCCAGACAGCAACTATGCACCACTCAGCTGCTCCTCTCTTCTTCTGGTGGGATTTGGGAGAAAATTGGAAGGGTAAAAGTAAGAAAACTCATGGGTTGAGATACAGACAGTTTAATAGGTAAAGCAAGAGTCACACACAAAAGCAAAGCAAAACAGGTAAGTAATTCACCACATCCCATAGGTGGGAAGGTGCTCAGCCATCCCTAGGAAAGTAGGGCTCCATCCTACTGGCATCCTGGGAAGAGGAACACAGTCACTCCAAATGTCCCCCCTTCCTTCTTCCTCCTGCAGCTGCCCATGCCGAGCATAATGCCATACACTATGCAATATCCCTTGGGTTGTTTGTGGTCAGCTGTCCTGTCTGTGTCTCCTCCCAACCCCTTGTGCACCCCCATTGGTGAGGTGGTGTGAGAAGCAGAAAAGACCTTGGTTCTGTGTAAGCCCTGCTCAGCGATAAGAAAAGCATCTCTGTATAATCAACACTGTTTTCAGCACAAATCCAAAACACAGCTCCATACCAGCCACTGTGAAGAAAATTAACTCTACCCCTGGTGTAACCAGCACACCCTTGAAAATCAGTATTCATTGAACTTAAACATTACAGTTATAAACTTGCATTAAAACACTTACATTCCTGTCTATCCTATGCAAACAAAAGAAAACAAAGCAACACCATAATCCTTGGAAAAATAATAGTAAACAGTTTCTTTGCAAACTAGAGTAAGATGTTGTGTTCCTGGTCTTTCTCAATAAGTAAAAATGTTTAGAGATCAAAGTTATCCAACAATTAAGTAGCATGCTTGAAAAAAATTAATCATTTGCTTCAGCAAACCTGCTATTACAATATTCCCTATTATTTTTTTGCTCTTTTTTTCTTTTAAGTGAAATGTTTCATCATTACATATGACCAGGTCTTGTGGAAAAGGTGATATTTCTTATTTATTTTTCTCAGAGTTGCTTCAAATTGTGGCCATTTTTCAAGAAGATTCAAGATACATGAAGAATGCATTACCTGTTGAGTTGTGCAGGGTGGCAGTTTTTCCCACTCAGAAATCACAGCTCTGTGTCTGTATGATTTTATTTATTAAAGTGCATAAAAAAGCAAAATCTTTTACTTAGAGTGGGCCTTCTTTTTTTTTTATGTATAAGTTGAATAGCTTTTCGAAGGCCTCACTATCATTAATTTAGTGAGGAATATCAAGTGCAGCAAGTCCCGACATTGCTAATCTCATTTTTCTAGCATTAACAAAACATTGCAATATCTACAACTCTGTTAAAATATAATCATTGTTTAATAGCTGCATATGGATCTTGTTAGCCCTAGGCAGTAATCTCTCTACAACAGTTTCTGTTGTATCACTTCATATGTAAAAAACATGTGAAACTCACAAAATTACTGATTTGTTATATTTATTTAATTTAAGGTTTTGATATTCAGGATGACATACCTTATCAAATGCATGACTACCTCCACGTTCTTATGAAAATAAATACTCAAACATAGTGTTTGTATTTTTTTCCTAATACTATGAAATATTTGTACTCAAGAGTACCACAAAACAATAGGAACACAAGAGAGTCTTTTACATCATTTGTGACCTTGAAAATTACCCTGAAACGATGAGGATTTATAGGTTTCTCCTGTTTATATTCTTATTCTTCTGACTTTGATACATCTTTCAAAACTCTGAATAGGATTTAAGTAGAAGGTCTACTAGTCCTTAGTATGGAGAAGAATATTTTTCTTGCCGCCTAATCTGGAATGATAAATTGAACCAGAAACTGATATAACGTATGAATAATAAATATGGCACAACAAGGACTGAAGCTCAAAAGAGATGAAATCTAAACTCCAGGACCAAATAAAATTGTAAATATTATTGCGATAAAGATTGCCTCTTTGAGATCTACTGGGTTTTGCATTAAATGTTTCATCTTGCATATAAATATAAACAAGACTGTAAAAAATGTTAATTTTTCTGTTTTACAAGTGTAGCCTTTATCTCAGATGGCAATAACTCAAATCCTCATAGGGGAAACAACAAGAATAAGAGCACAGCAGTGTGATAACAGACCTTCAGAGCACTGTCTTAATAATGGCATCAAATACAGTACACTCAGAATTTTTTTAAAAACAACACTAGGATATTTCCTTTTTTTAAACATGCCAGCAACTACAACTAGAGGAAGCACCCAATTTTATTTTTGGCCTTGAATTAAACAAATTTATTTAACAATTAAAAAAGATAACTTTTGCAATTTGTAATTCCAAATTAAGTCATTATGAGAAAGAAAAAGTGAAAGCTTCTCTCTCAGAAAGGGTCTCTCTTATAACTCCTGCATGAACTTCTCTCTCCATGTTCTGCCAGGAGTCTGCTGCAGCATGGACTGTTATGATCCAACTATTAGAGATGCCACTGCCCAAATTAAGATGCAAACAAGATCATATGCTGAAGTCAAATAGTACAGATTTTATTGAATAGTAAATGTGAGGGAGAAAGAAAGAAATAGGAAAAAGAGAAGAGTGTGGGAGACAGTGACACAGAGACAGATTAAGCAGGAAGACATCATCACTCTGGGTCCTGACGGCATTCTGTTTATCCTCTTCTTCTGGTCTTCTCGGTTGTGGGGGTCCCATGAAACATAGAGTTCAATGGGTTAATACATGTTCAGGTGTACTGGGAACACCCAAGCAGAGGGGGCGTGGGGGTGGAGTTTTACAACTGAGCCAGTTTGTGTAAGGGAAAACAACTGGCAGGATAGAAAACACCATTCTGTCTCCACTGGGTCTGCTTCTTACCAGCCTCTGGTGGTGGATGTTCACCCCCTCTGTCTTATGTGGACCAGGGGTTTTGCCACTAGACACCCAAAACCTCTTCTCCTCCCTCTTGACTGGGAGGAAAGAGCATGCAAACTTGGCCTCAGCAAATGAAGCTGTGGCCTGTGGCCTCTCTCTGCTGGACCCAGCCTTGTTTAACTCTCCTTAGACCTGAGGTAATTGAACAAGAGTACCACCCTTATCTTATCTCAAGTTCCTTTTGGGTGACTTAACCCACAGTCCAAATTTCTGAAACCAAGGAGGCATGTTCGGGGAGGATGGACCTCGGTGGTCACAGCTTCTTTGTACGGTTTGCCATAGTGGGCAAAATCCTTTGATGATCTTAATAGTGTTTAAGACAATTATGATTTTTAAGTCTCTTACATGGACTTCCCACAGAGTCAGAACTTCCTTCAGGCATCCACCTGGGCCAGCATGGGGTCCTCCATGGCCTGCAGGGGGACAGCCTGCTTCACCACGGTCTTTACCATAGGCTGCAGGGGAATCTCTGCTCTGGCGCCTGGAGCACCTCCTCCCCCTCGTTTTTACTGACATGGATGTCTGCAGGGTTGTTCTTCTCACATATTCTCATTCCTCTCTTCTCTGTGTGCAATTTTGTCCTGTGCATTACCTTTTTTCCTTTCTTAAATCTGTTATCCCAGAGGTGCTACTGCTTGATGATGGGCTCAGCCTTGGCCAGTGATGGGTCTATCTTGGAGATGTCTGGCATTAGCTCTGTTTGATGTAGGGGGAGCTTCCAGCAGTTTTTCACAGAAGTCACACCTCTAACATTCCCATTACCAAGACTTTGCCATGCTAACCCAATACAGCTGTGAATCCAAAAGAAAATACAATCTTAATATTGATGAGTTTCTAACAGCTTTGCAATGTTTCTAGAATATCTCTACAATATTTTCCAAATGTAAATGGAAGAATAGACGAGAGAAATTTAGGAATCAAGCCCCAGTAAAACTGTCTGGAAGAATCATATTCCAGGTAGAGATGATAAATGCTTCTGTGATATCTTTGAGAAGACACAAAATAGGGAAGAGTTTTAACATCCTCCTCATTTTGCAAATATATATAGGTGGAACACTGAAGTTTCCATAGGTACAGTTCATGTTGCACTTTTCTAAGCCAAAGCAATCAAAACAACCATGTGCTCAATCAAAACAAAGTAAAGGAATGATAAGAGGTAAACAGTTATTAACTTGTCAGTGACTTTATTGATCACTCACTGTAACAAGATGAAACTCAAATGGTATTCCATAAAGACAATCAATTGCATAATAGCCTGCAACAAATGTTGATGAACTGTTAAGATGCATATATCATATATGATTAAGGAATAAATGATGAATAACAAATTTCTCAGCCAAATCTCAGTACACACAGCCTAAGATGTTATGTGTTATGGTTTAACCCCAGCCAGCAATGAAGCCCCACACAGCTGTTCACGTGCCAGTGGCATCAGGTAGAGAACTGGAGGGGAAAAACTAGAGAACTTGTGGGTTGAGATAAAGACAGTTTAATAGGGAAAGCAAAAGCTGTGCACTCAAGCAAAGAAAAACATATAATTAGTCCACTGCTTCCCGTGGGCAGGCAGGTGCTGAGCCATCTCCAGGAGACCAGAGCCCCATCATGTGTAACAGTGACTTGGGAAGTCGAACGCCATCACTCCAAACATCCCCCTTCTTCCTCCTTCTTCTTCCGACTTTATATATTGACCACAATGTCATATGGTATGAAATATCAGATTTCACAGAATATTCTGAGTTGTAAGGGACCCACAAGGATCATCGTATCCAAATCTTAAGTAAATGGCCCTTTGGTCACTTGGGGTTGCCTGTCTTGGCTGTGTTTCCTCCCAGCCTCCCATGCAACCCCAACTTCTTTGCCAGTGTGGCAGCATAAAAAGCAGAAAAGGCTTTGGCTCTGTGAAAGCCCTGCTCAGCAGTAACAAAAACATCCCTGTGTTATCAATGCTGTGTTCAGCACAAATCCAAAACACAGCCTCATATTAGCCACTGTGAAGAAAATTAGTCTAACTCATCGAAAACCATTGCAGTAACTCACATAATTTTTTCTGGAGTAAGAAAAGACAGAATTTTTGAGCAACATGCCACTTGACCTATGTGTCATCCTCAGGGGACAACACTGGCATGAGATTCCTCAGTTGAAACAAGAGAGTCCTGTCATGACCGTTCTCAGATTTAAAATTAGTTTTCTATGTTTTTCTATGAAAATAGGAACACTCTTTTCCTTCCTCTTGAAACCGGCTTACATTTCAGCCAAGAACATAACAGTCACGGCAACAGCTGGTGCACAGGCAAGAGGAAATGCCAGGTGTATCCCTGCTGAACATGGAGTGAATTACTTGTCACTGACTTATTTAATAAAAAAACCTCTCTGTCTGCTTTGGTATGGGAATGAATAGGAATGTCATTTATCCTTGAAATAGTTGTTCTTAAGCAATGATCTGATAAATATAGGTAGTAGAGGTTCATAACGCCATATCTTGCAGGTAAACCAGTTAATTAACATTTTTCAAGTTGTGTTGAGGAAGACATTTAATGCAGGTAGCTCTGTGTGCAACTGCAGTGTGAGGTTGAGCTCTGGGTGGCAGGAGCCCGAGGCAAGAGGCCCTGAACTGGTGCACAGCAGTTTGCACAACAAAGGACACAGAGACCTATGGCACTAGCCAGGTGGCTGGACACTCAGAAACACAGCAGGACACAAGGACTCAGCAGGAAGACCCCAGACTATCGGTGCATAGACCGGAAGGGTATAAAAGCCCAGGGAGTCTTTTGTTCAGGGTCCCTCCTTGGAGGCATCAGCTCAAGCATTTGCTGCACCATAATTAAATTATTTTAAGGATCCAGAGGTCTGAGATGCCATTATGGGAAACTGAGAGTCAAGCCATTAAGGAAACCTTGTCCAACTGTGTGGGTGTGGTGTATGTAGGGAGTCAAGTGGGGCATTTCCTGGAGCTCACTGGAGCTGCCCAGTGTGAAGGGGCTTCACTCCCAGCACTGAAAGTCTCTGGTGGTGCAAGTGTGACAGCCAGAGCATCTCCGGAATGGTCAGACACAGAAGTTTCCTTAAGACTTGAATAAATAGTGTGAGGACGACAATTGTACTTAGCACTGAAGGTCAATAATGTTCTTACATTAATATTTAAGAATACAAGGAGGAAAGTCCACCCTGCAAAAATTGTTAACTGCTTAAGCATTTTTGAGTCTATCAATAGAAAATAAATATAAGCATTCTAAAAATTCTAAAAATATAAGATGCTGTGAAATTTTATTATATGTTGGGGTTTTTTTGGTGCAAATAGATTTTGCCCACACTTTAAAGGCTGGTCATGGCTTACTTGTACTTGCTTTGTCTAATGAGCTGCATTGGAACAGTCTACACAGAAAGATGAATTTATGTTCAGAGTAAACCTTCTTGACAAATTCATTTGAGTACACTCTGCTATGACTAATCATTGAATAAGCAGGTTTTCTCAGAAAGAAAAAGGTTTACAAAATTCACTAAAGTCATATGTCTAAAGAGTTTAATTAAAATCCTCTACTGGAAAGTTTAATGTTCTTGTTAGCATAAGTTTAGGCCTTTGTCTTGGACTTGATTAGACTAATTGGAAAAAATTCTATCATCATGTTTTCTTCTTGCTGTTTTCCCAGGGAAGAATGCAAAGAAATTTTTATTAAACACTTACGTAAAAATATGTACATTCTGCAAAAAGTTAAAATTTATTTGATCATTACAATTCATTTTCATGATATGTCTAAACCAGTAGTTCAAGAATGTTAAGATTTAACAATCAGTAAGTATCTAAACACTATACTCAGTGTTTATGCTGTATGTTTTATTGAAAAGCTCCGTTATTGATTTTTTAGCATCAAATAATAGTAAAGAGGTAATTTACAAGCTGCAGAATGGAAGTGTGCTCTTCTGACCCAGTGTTGTACAAATAAGCTAGGTGATGTTGTATTTCACAAGCTGAAAAAATCCAGCATATTACTGTCAGCCTCAATTATTTCAAAATAATAAAACCCCCATAAATCTTTAAACTTGTCGTGTGTGTGTGTGTGTGTGTGCGCGCATGTGTGTGTGTGTGTATGTTTACTGCAGGGTTTTTGTTTTGTGTGGGCTTTTTTTTGTTTTGGTGTCCTGGATCCAGCCAAGACAGGGCTCATTTTTGCAGCAGCCAGGAGGGGCTCGGCAAGGACCCTGAGGTTGTTCTATACCACCGCACACCATGCACAGCAGGGTTGCTTCTCCCTGTGTTTTGCCAGAAGTGTGTGGTCAGGTAGCACTGGGTTCCACATGGCAATCATGTGTGAATCATTCGCCTCTCTTGCACACTCTACTATTAGTATTGTTACTTTTTTTTTATTTAATCGCTGCTTCGAGTAAATTGGTCTTTTCTCTAACCATGATCTGTACCTTTTCATGCCTTCCATTCACCTCTGCACCCCACCATAGAAGCAGGAGCAGGGAAGTGAGCAAACGGCTCATGGTCTGGGGTGTTTTCATTAGGAAGAAAAAACTGGGAAATGCGCTTCCTAAACCACCATATTTGGGTGTTTTGTTTGGGTTTTTTTAATTACTATGTGAAAATATGAGGGCAGAAATAATCTGCCCTCATATTTGTTGTTGTGTTTTTTGGTTCACTCTTTAGGCAGTTTTCAAGCTTTCTTTTAGTGTCTTGAGAAGCAGAACTTTCAAAATGAATGTCAGACTATTCTTTCAGGTAGTATGACTCCAGAAGCTAATGCTTATCATCAGAATTAATGAAGGTTGAATCTCTTTGTTCATCAGATTTCCCAGACTACAAGGCTGAAAGTTTGTTCATTATCTTTTTGCTATATTGGGGTATCCACTTGAACCATTTGGTGCAAATCTCAGGGAAACATAGCAATAAACTCTTTTCTGTACCAATGATATTAACTAGAAAAATCTGAGTAAAACAGCAATTTCGTCAGCTCTTATTTTTCACAAAATGTGTAGATAGTTGATATCCTTGAAGCCTCTGTTTTTCTGCCAGATTTGCTTTAAGAAAACAATTTTTCAAAATTATTCAGAAAGGGCACATGGATGAACCTAGATTGATCCAACCAGGAACTCAAACTAATTACCCCTGATGTGGCACTGCTTTTGAATTCTGAACAGTTTTCAAAAAATGTACATGAAAACCCATGAAGGGAGGATGAATGAAAATCTCCATTTCAGATAAACTGCCAGCAGGAAAAAGAGATTGCTAGCTATTTTTCAGGAAGCACCTATTGCTCAGCTTTGCACAGCTGGTTCAATAGCAAAGGATGTTCAATTGCAGCACTGCTGTTTTGTTCCAGACCATCCAGCGCTACCTGCTACACAGCTGATGATGTGTGACTGAGTATAGCTCTGCCACAATGACTTAAAGGCTTACCCTGGCATACTGCCCTTATTATTGTACAAATAGAAGTGAACTCCGTGCCACAAAATAGCTGTTATGTGAATGAAGGAAAAGTTTTACTGTTGGGTATAGCACATCTCCCCATCCCCATCTGTCTTTGCGAGGTTAAAGAAACATCCTGAGCTGTTGCTCAATACCATCACTATTCTGGTCAGGTCTGAATTCAAACTTGATTAAAGCATACTGTTCTCAAGCCATGGAACTTTTGCTGTTTTCTCTGTTATTCTGAAGCATTGCACAGAAAGCTTAGCAGAGAACAAATAGCCTGCGTTTGAAATACAGGTGTTGGTGATGCTCCTGAACTGGTACAGCATTTCATTAAAGTTGACAAAGATCTATTGGATCATCAGATCAACGTTTCTGAATCAGCAGTATATTTCTCTGAAATAAAGGCTTTGTCTTCTTCTGAAGCTTTAGCTTCTGTTTAATAGCACTACTCCAAGAGCAGAATCATTAGGAAGCCTTGTCTAATGAGTCCATTCATATTGCCAGTGGAAGGAATCCATCTAGTTAAAAGAGCAACAGATCTTTTCTTATCCTGCTTAATGAATTAAGGGGTCCAGTCAAACAGCAATTAATTATCTGTAATTTAAATTCATCTGCACAAAAAGATGAGTGGTAGCTTCAAAGAAGTTGATGTGCTTGTCAACTTGTCAATGTAACCTACAGGATGGTCCATACTCACAGGGAAATACAAAAGCACTTCTGCTGTTTTGCTCCCAACAGGGACACTATCCTTTGATCAAGGAATTTGCACTGAGTTGAGCACTCTCTAGCCAGAAAAACTGTGACTTCTGCTGATAGCCAGGCACAACTGTCTGCTTTTGGTATCTTCTGTCTTTCATAGCACAACACAAGCTTTCAAAATGTATTTAACTGTACAAAAAATACTGAAAAAGAGTTTTCATTGCTCTTTTCTCTGATGGTTTTATGCTTCCCTCTTGCTACCTCTTCCCCTAATATTTTCAAAGGGTTTGTCATTCTGGGCATTAAGACCATCACTTCAGAACATCAATAGAAACAACAAAGTCCCAGTGAAGTAGTGATTCACTTGGAATTATCTGCTTTATGGACTAGATTCTCTTGATGGTATTAGTCAGTGTATTTATTTCCAAGTTTTAAGTTAATTTCACTGCTTCCAGTGTATTTATATAATTTTATGTTATAGAGTGGATGAGCAGAGTTACAGAGTGGATGGCATTGTTTACTGTGCTTTTACACAGTACAAAAATTAATTGAAAGATCCGTTGTTAAGGCTTCAGAACCAGTCAAATCTCGCATTCTTTCCTTTTTTTTCTTTTTTTTTTCCTCCTGTGTATCTGAATGCCCTGAATAAAGTATGTCGTCCTTAGCTATATTACTTACCCAAATATTTGCAAAGATTGATTGCAAATATTTATTGATTCAAAATGTACCAGTTTGATTAAAGTAATGGTTTCCTCAGATATGTTCCTGCACTTGCAACACCCATTAACTAAACACTTAGTCTTAATTTTTGACCTGTTACTAGATGAGTGTTGCCATAGGAAGAAAAGTATTTGGAAGCTATTTCTGCTCTTCAGTGCTAGTACTTGCATACTTTATTTATATAGAAGATACAGCCATGGCCCTTATGATCTTTACTGCAGAGATTGGAGCTCTGTAGTGGTCTGATAAGTTGTGAGAATCAGCCTTTTTTCTGAAGTGGTTATTAAACGTGGCAGCAGATTCTTAGTCTGGAGAAAGGGAGAAAAAAACAAAGAGAAATCAGAGTAACAGCTGATTATGCTAATATTGACAGTTTAACTTAGATGATGAGGTCGAAAGTTTACATAATGTTATCATAATTCTGGAAAAAGCATCAACTTTTATTTCAACACTTTGTACACAAAGTGTGACCTGTGATGTCTTAAAGAGAGGCTCATCTATTAATTACTCATTATATAATATGTACCCTGCATTTTCTCTCTCATTCTCTGTTTTTCCATTCATGGTTTAAAAACTCCACATATCCTCAAGGTTAAGCAAATATGATTTAAAGAGGAAAAAATCCTCAAGAAAATTAGTGAAGCTGATTGACTTATTGTTATGATATGACTGTTGAGAGATGCCTTTGCCCAAATTAAGGTGCAAACAAGACCATATGCTGATGTCAATAGTACAGATGTCATTTAACAGTAAATGTGAGGTAGAGAGATAGAAAGAAAAAGAAAAGTGAGGAGAGAGAGAGAAAGAGACAGATTAAGCAGAAGATACCACTCTCTGGATCCTGTGGAGCCCTGTTGGTCCTTCTTCACCCTGGGCTTCTCAGTGGTGGTGGGGGGTCTCAAGTTAGTTCAAAACCTTTTGGTATTTATACACTGCAGCCTACAATGGAATTAATGCTTATTGGCTACACAGTTCTCTTATTTTATTGGTTAAATGATTCCCTTGTTTCTAATGCTAGTTAGTTGCCATGCTCAGTCTTTCTCTTTTTTTGAGTTGGTGGCTTGTGAATTGGTGGCCATGATCTCCCCCTGACAGAATTACCTTTTACCCAGACCTAGCTGATTTCAGCACAGTTGCTGTGTTGGCTTTCCTTGTGACACATAAAGTCTGCATTCTTTATGTCTATTATCAGTGACACATTCTTCTCCCCCAGTTTTGATAACCTCATCCTTGGTCTGAGATAACATCCAGACAATAATACCACCTTTATCTTATCTCTAGTTCACATCATGGTGACTTAACTTACAGTCCAAATTCTGGGTACCCACAGAGGCATATCTGAGGGAGGGTGTGTGTGTGTGCTTTGGTGGTCACAGATGCCATCTCTCCCATAACTTGGGGTGATCTTTGTTTGACTGTGATATGAGCACAAGCAGCTGCTTCTTTACATGGTTTGCCATAAAGGGAATTTCTGTCTGGACGCATTACCCAGGATGTGCTACCCAGATCGTGCCTCTGCCAGGCCTGGAGTTAGTGCTATCCTGTCACTCCATTTTGTACTTATCTCATGGCAAAGTCCTTCTGTGGCCTTAACAGTGTTTGACACAGGCAACTGTGATCTTTAGGTTGTTACTTTTATTAAAGCCCCAGGTCTCAGTATTTGGGCCAGTCCTGTTTGATATCTTTATAGATCATCTGGACAAGGAGATTGAGTGCATCCTCAGCCAATCTGCAGATAACACTAAACTGGTGGGAGTGTTGATCTGCTGGAGAGTAGGAAGACTGCAGAGAGATCTGGACAGGCTGGATGGATGGGCTGAGGTCAATGGTATGCATTTCAACAAGGCAAAGTATCAGGTCCTGCCCTTGGGTCACAACAACCCAAAGATACACGCTTGAGGCACAGTGTCTGGAAATCTGCCCAGTGGAAAAGGACCTGGGGATGCTGGTCAATGACTGTCTGAACATGAGCCATCAGTGTGCCCAGATGGCCAAGAAGGCCAATGGCATCCTGATCTGTATCAGAAACAGTGTGGCCAGCAAGCCTAGAGAAGTGATTGTCCCTCTGTACTGGCACCAGTGAGGCTGCATGTTGAGTCCTGTACCCAGTTTTGGGCCCCTCAGTACAAGAAAGACATTGAGGTGCTGGGGTGAGTCCAGAGAAGGGCAATAAAACTCATGAAGCACCTAGAGACTGAGTCCTGTGAGGAGCAGCTGAGGGACCTGGGTTTGTTTATCCTGAAGAAAAGGAGGCTCAGGGGAGACCTTATCTCTCTCTGCAATTACCTGAAAGGAGGTTGTATCCAGGTGGAGGTCGTGCTCTTCTCTCTTGTCCTGTTGCAACCAGCAACAGGACAAGAAGAAATGGTCTCAAGCTGCACCAGGGGAGGTTCAGGTTGGACATCTGGAGGAATTCCTTCACTGAAAGGGTGGCCAAGCATCAGAACAGGCTGCTCAGGGAGATGGTGGAGTCACCATCCCTGGACATGTTCATGAAATGACTAGACATGGCACTTAGTGCTATCGTTTAGTTGACATGGTGCTGATTGGTCAAAGGTTGGACTCAATTATCCTAGAGGTCTTTTTCCAATCTTAATGATTCTACAATAATATGTTTCTTTAGTATACCATTTCCATGATGGTATATAATTGTTTCTTTAATTACCATAGAGTTTTTGCCTCAACAATCTTGCCTGGGAGGCTTCCTCTACACTTTACTGATTCTCCTTATGAAAAAAACATTTCTTGACATCTGTTCTAATGTTATTTGTCTTTATATTCTCTTTAACCTCTTTGTCCCACTGGTAATCATATTAGGTGGAAAAAAACCCCCCACAATAACTAATATCAGGATACAGTTCCTGATTTCTACAGAGAACTTTAATAAAATTATCTTTATCTGTATTATGCAGTTTAAAAATAAGCAAAGATTAATAGTACTTTCTTTTGTACAAGCCTGGCGTTAATCTTATAATTCTCATTTCTCCACAGTGTTAGCTATATATGATCTTTTCATTTAAATTAGCAAGGAAGAAATATCAAAGGAAAATAACAACAAAACCAAACATAAAATCCAACAAAAAAACTGGTCCCTAAATTCCTCTTTATAATCCAGATACACTGTAGGGTTTTGCATTTTGCTCTATGCTAAAGACTGTGTAGTTTTTTTGAAATTCACTTGCATTTAATTTCTACTTAAACTGTTTGGGTTTTTTATGAGACTGTACTTGGTATTTTGACATTAAAGTTGCAATAGGCCAGAACTGTTTAATATTCACCCATGTGTCACAGTCTTTGAAAGACGCAGCCTTGTCCAACCTGTGTGCTTTGGTGGGATGACCAGAAGAGGTGGCTTAAACTACCATTGTCTGGAAAACAATCTGGTCTTTGAGGTGGAGATATTTAGGAAAAGGCTGTTGTATCCATCTATATATAATTATCCTTTCTGCTTCCTTTTACCATGTTTCTCTGTGAGATAACTCGAAATGAATAGTGCTGCAGAGGAGCAGAGCTGTGCCACTTCTACTCATGAGGATACAGCCCAGGTCCTTGTGTCATGTAACCATGTCAGTCTTAGAAATGTTTTCTCAGAAGACACTTGTGCGATACAAAGAATATCCCTATGCCCATCTAATTTCCCATTATCTTTCCAATTTAAGAAGCAATTTTGGCTTCCATGAAGAGCCATTTTTTTTCTGTTTCAGTTGCAAAGTGACTGTATCTAGTGACACAGGGATACAAGAAAGTAATCCTGGTTTATCAAATAAAGTTGAAGACAGTTCAGCTGGACGAGAAAATGGGCCTAAGTTCAGATATAACCATTCTGGAGACTCAATGGTGCCCGATGACTATATTAAGATATTGAAATGGGTCCTCTACAATGCAAAATTCATCACAGAATTATAGAATCACAGAATGGCTTGCGTTGGAAAGTACCTTAAGGATTATCTGGTTCCAAACCAGCTGCCGTGTGCAGCAACATTTTTCACTAGACCAGGTTGCTCAGAGCCCTGTCCAGCCTGGCCTTGAAGACTTCCGGGGATGGGGCATCCATAGCCTTTCTGTTCCAGCAAACTGTTCCAGCACCTCACCACCTACACAATAAACAATTTCTACATAGTATCTAATCTAAACCTACTCTCTTTCTCTTTGAAGCCATTTCCCCTTGTCCTGTCACTACATGCTCTTGTAAAAAGTCTGGTGCCATCATTCTCGTGGCTCATCTTCCAGGCTCTGGAAGGCCGCAATTAGATCACCCCAAAGCCTTCTCTCTTCCAGGCTAAACAATCCCAATTCTCCCAGCTTTTCCCCACTGCAGAGGTGCTCCAACTCTCTAACCAGCACGGTGGCCTCTCCTGGACTTGCTCCAAAAGATTGATGTCCTTCCTCTGATGGGGCCACAGAGCTGGATGCAGCACTCCAGGTGGGGTCTCACCGGAGTGGAGCAGTGGGGCAGAATCCCCTCCCTTGACCGGCTGGCCACGCTGCTTTTGATGCAGCCTGGGGTACAATTGGCTTTCTGGGCTGGAGGGCATTTGGCCTGCTCACGTCCAGTCTCTCACGNTTCCTTGTTTATTCATTACATACACTATCAAAATATCTTTTGGGTTGAGATAATACTTTAATAATACTCTTCAGAAGACTGAGGCACTCCCATAAAAATAAAAAAAAAAAGTCAGACAATGGAGAAGGCAGAGTCATAGGTAAAAGAAATGAATGCAGTTATGGGAAGTAACAACAGCATCTGCCTTGACACATGTGAGGATATATAAAAATTCAGCATCAAATTCTGCACTGAATATATTACCTCATTAATTACAGAATATTTCAGTCCTGGGATTGGGGATAACATGCAGATAGTATGAAGTAGTTTTACTGTCTTCCACTACATGAAAGTTGCTGCAGTACAATATTTACTATATTTACTATACTTTGTAATTGTCATTCTGATTTTTACAGCCTCATGTTTTAGTCCAAAAGATTATGCCAGTCCTTTCTTGTCGTAAGAAGAAAGAACATTGCCCTGAAACAAAAATGTTTTTCCTTTGAATCACACTTTTGTTTGGTATCATTGTTCAATCCCAGATCAGAAACTTTTGTGTATCAATGAGAGAGTATCCAAACAAACACAGTTCGATTAATTTACCAATATAACTATTTCAAATTTGGACTTCAGAACAAATATTCATCTATTTTATTACATAACCTGAATTATTTTAGAGTTTTGTCTAATTTGTTCACTCTGCTTATATGTGGAATCGAATATAAAAATATTCAAGAAATGTCTGGACACAATCCATCCAGTGCTCCAGGATGACTCGAGTCAGGAGGCTGGACCAGATGACCCACTGTGGTCCCTTCCAACCTTTCCCATTCTGTGATTCTGTGATTCTGTGATTCTGTGATTCTGTGATTCTGTGATTCTGTGCTTCTATGGATATAACTTATTTATCCTTGGAAGATATAAGTTTGTTCATATAAGCCACAACGCTGTTTACAGTCACTTAGACCTGTAATATTAAAGGCTTGCAACCACCCTGCCCTAGAAGGCCTAGCAATCACATGATGTATACACACAACTAAAACTTTTTCACAGTCTGGTAGCTGCAGGATGAAAGGATAAACAGTAATTGAAAATAGGAAGCATAAAGCACAACCAGTGCAGAATGGAAGGGTTTGCATTTACTTTGCATAGCTGTAACTAGAAACACTAGTTAAAAGCAAAGGAGAATCATGCCCAGAAACTGTCAGTAACAATCTCTGATCTAATATAAATTTTCCCAGCTCCATTGATTTCAATAGAGGTAGAAAATTTCCAGCAGTGAAAGTTGTAGGCCATTTTATTGCCCTGATTCTGTTTTTGTCTGTGTGCAGCAAGGATGGATATCATACACCCTGGTTTATCTCTCACCCTGTAGAAGATGAGTTTGTTCCTGGATAGTTTTAACGTGCTTCACTCATGAAGCAGCAGTAGGACTGGTGAAGAACATGAACACTTCACTCATTGCAAATGCTGTGTATTCTCACTTTATCTATATATGTGAGGCTACTAGTGAGGGAGAGCAGAATATAAGCAGAGTCATGAGCAGCAAGTACTTCTGGAAGAGATCATCTGCATGGCCTCTGGGGGTCTAAGAAATTATGAAAATCCAGCCTTTCTTTACTAGCTATTACATAGTTTTAATTGATGGGATTCAAAAGCAGTTTGAAAGTCTCAGGGCACTATTCTGCATAGGTTTGCATGTCATATCACATTTTCCTCATAATTTATTAATATTAATTCATAATTTAAATGAGAACGTTGTAAAACATGGCTCTAACTGAAGTTGTTGAAAAATCAGTATTCTCTACCTTTTTCCTTTGTTCAGTTTTCTGCACCACAAATCTGAAATAAAGGTAGAGGAAACTTAAAGGGAAGTTTTTGGCAGACAAAAAAAAGGCACAGCAAAACAAAATAACATGAGATTGTATCTAGGAGTCATATTCTTTAAAAACAAGTTAATAGTTTTTATTTGCAAAAATTTGCTGGTAACCAAAGGAAGGGGACAAAACCAGATTTCTGGCAATCCAAGAAACGTGTGACAAACTCACCTATGCATCAGCTCAACAGCCCTTGGCAATGCATTTTGAATTGATGGTGAGATGCCAGGTGAGCAACTGCAATGAAGCTGAACATATAGAAATATTTAGGAATACCTTTAAACTGTTGTGCATGACAATATAGGAAACAGTTAACAGAATAAAAAAGACACTTCATGATCTCCTCATGACCTCTTATTACCCAAACACAAAAGGATACTGAGCAACACTGAATGACGGGAGATTAGAAAACATTATTTTCTACAACATAATTAGCCAGCAGTACTCATTATGCCCAGTATCAGCAAGAGAAACAGTTAATAAAGCAGTCAGGTGCTTAAAAGTGCACCAACATTGATTCCAACAGGATTTGCAAAAGAAATATAGAGATATTGTAACAAATCCCCACTGATTTACCTTACGATCCTCTGGAAGCATGATGTCTAGAAAATAGCTTTGCATACAGTCAGTTATGCTACCTATATCTGCCCCCAGTCTACCTTACAGGGACACAGAAAATACACAGGTTGCCTGTGAGACATCCCAGTGTATCTGGCAATATGCAAGAACCCTAGGTATGCTTCAGCACAGGGGATCCCAAGTTCTTTAAAGGTGTTTGCTAGTCAGTATGACCAGCAAATGCTCTATCAGCAGCCATGGAGGTGGGATCCATGAGCTACATCAAACAGTGGCTTTTGAGCATGTCAGCAGATATTAGACATAATTAATTTATGGCATTTTATAACTTTTTTGAATTCAGATGCCATGACCTCAGGAGGATTTGAAAAACAGACTTTTTTTTTCTGATTAGCTGAGGTAAGAAGAGAGATATTAAACTGAAATATCTGTACCAAAAGAAAACAGAAAAAAACCCCCCAAACCACTTTGGAAGCAATAGAAATCGTCTTGATTTAAGGCACGAGTAATTTTCTACCATTGGATTATTTTCTGCATATGGTTCAGGATAGCAGGTAGTTCTAGTGCAATAAACAGGGCTGATCTGAATGAGAGTAGCCACACCTTTGCTCATGTGAGCAAAATCCAGGGTCTGCTAGTTAGCTGCAGTTAGCCAAGCTCAGTCCTTTTTCTGATGAGGGCCTCTACATCCGTCAAACCACTGTACTTGGTCACATTTTCTTTTGTTTAATTTTAAACCTCTCATTATCTTCGCTTCCTCATGCCATTTTTTAATCTGTCTGAAAGGATATGCAAGAAAAAGGACTTTAAATTAATTTTTTTAAAAAATGCTTAATGTAGGTGGTGCATAAGGGCAGATAAAATTCAATTTGGGTAAATGTTAGCTAATACATACTTGCAAAAAAATTGTCTGAATTTCTCGTGCATTCTAAAAGGCTTTGGTTCAATAAGTATTTGCGTGCTCCTGAGAGGATAAAGCCCTTCATTCCCTTGTCAGGAGTTAAGGACTCTTTTTCTCAATCAGCAATGCAAAGAACTTAACATGGAGCTATGACCCCTCTTGAGAAGAATGTGAGTGATTGTTCAATGAAGACCACTTCTTGGTGTATGGTAGCAAACAGGTTGCTTGGACAAATTATAGACATTGAAAAATGGCATAGAAATACCATAATCCCAGTATACAAAGCAATATTACAAGCTGGGTAGGCGCTGAGTCCCACATTCATAGGACCACTTCAAAAGATTTAATACTAGAATTTCAGAGAAGGTTAATGAAAGCAGTAAATGATATGCCAGAATTTGTAGAAAACAAGGCAGCGCAAAGAGCAAGGCAATCGACTCCACTCTCACTGTGCCTTTTTTATGATGGCAGCAAAATAGTCAAACTGACCATTCCCCTAGACAGAGAGAATTTAAAGTCCCTATTGGTGATTTTATTACATTGCCCTCTGCAGTCTTCAAGATTGCACTCTTGGAAGCTGGCCTAGAAAAGGAAGGCAACTGCAAGATTTCTGTGCTGGACACTTCATCTACACCAGGAGCCCAGTGGGGTTTGTGAACAATCACTCTTAGCAAAACCTTACTTAGAATATAGGGAGGAGCTGCTCTCTCTTAATGCTGCAAAAAGCCAGTTTACATCTTTCCCCAACTTTTTCCTTTGGGCAAGTATGGATCACTGAAATACAAAGAGAAAGGCTGGATACTGAGTTTGCCCAAAATTTGGTCATCTTACAAAGTTCTTTTGTTTCTTACATATTTCAGCATAGAATGAACCATTGGAATTCCTTTTACCCTTTACACACTATTTTTATTAGCTGCAGATATTTCTGCAAAATATCTCTCTCTGGTTGAACATGGCAAATGAGGTTTCACCATTTCCAGATGTATATATTCACATTATGAGTGGAAAGTTATATATGTATACATTTACTTCAGTATGTGTAATTTATTTCATAGTTCTGAGTGTACAGAAAAAATACAGTAATTATTGTGCTAGAAGACATGCCAAAGATTCAAAATTTTTTGCTGGGATTTCAATTGAATTTGGTTTCTTAATGCTTATAAGGAGGTTGTTATGGTTTTAAATGAGATCTGTTGCTAACGGCAACTGTTTCAGTAATTGTAAAATCTGTAAAATAGACAAGGCTATTTAAGCTTCTTGAAAATTTATAGCATATAATATTTAACTAATACATTCAAATATGAGAAATCATTAATAATCTGGAATATGAAGCAATGTTTTTCTATATGTGTATGTTTTTTATTAAAAACAATATATGCAATTCCCTTTACAGTATTGGAATGGACAATTAGTCTAAAACGGTGTAGTGACTTAGTCCACTACTACATTTTTTGACCTATGTATGCCACAATTCAAATCTGGATTAGATAGGAAAGAATTACTGTGGAACTCTCAACAGAGCTCTTTGCTGGCATGTGAAAACCAAGGTTTATTAGCAGGGTTGCAGTTGTATAGTCATTGCAGTGTTTACAGTTCATTCATCTCCAGGTGCAATTACCATATCTAAACTCACACATATTAATTGGTTTTATTATAAACTACCTTTCCTCTCCTAATAAATAAAATTCCCTTCTTATATTTCCTTCAGCATAAGTATGTTTTTTAAATGTTATAACCAAATACAGAGCACTCTAGAGTGCTACTTAGAGTGATTTTTCAGAGCTCCTTGAGGTCACCAGATAAATGAAACTGAGTAAGTACAAAATTATTATTATTATTATCATTACACATGGAAAGTATAGGCAAGACTGAGTACGGTAGGTGTCTACATATGTGTCTATATTTTGCAATCGCATGTCAGGATTATTTCATTCTATTATAAAAACAAATAGAAGGCTATTATGTTCGTAAACCACTGTCCCATTCCACTATAAAAGGGGGAGCCGGGAAGGATTCTTTGCATAGATTTTTCTGGCGAAAAGTCAAGCACAAGCACGGCAATATTATATCTGGGAACTGTTTATTGAAATTAATTAAAATACCCAACTAAGTGTTCTTATTTAAAGGCGGGG
>VZTH01000528.1:26848-57366 GCA_013397815.1 Aleadryas rufinucha
GGGGGAAGGGCGGCCAGACAGGAAAAAGGAGCAGAGTAAGAGAAAAGAGAGAGAGGGGGAAAGAAACAGAAGACGGGGGACAGCGTTATGACAGAACCCCGGCTATCTGTCAGCATTGGTTTGGCAGACAGAAAGTGCATGTTGCGAACTGCAGTGTGTTTGTGTAGCTCCCGTGGCGGGTTGGGGGCGATTTTCCAAGCAGCAGTGGCAGCGTGCCTCTGGCAGCGGTTGTGGCTGGGGGCAGGAAGCTTGGATAGTGATTGCAGGCGATGGTTATGGCTACAGGCGGGCTCGTGCTACGTGTCATGGTGACAGCTCCAAGTTGTGTGCTGTGAGCTCAGTGCCACGGGCAACACAGGGAACAGGGCAACAGTGGTGGTCATGGGTGGGTACAAGCGGCAGCAGCTGTGCCCAGCAAACACAGTGGGGCCGGGTGGCTGTGGCAGGCAAACACGGCAGGGGCGGCTGGCTGCGACATCGCCCGCCCCACCGGGGAAGGCAATGTTATGGATGAGTTGATTTTCGTAGGCTAGTTATAGCTTATGATGTTTTTAAGTTAATTGGATTTTATATAGGCTGAGCCTCGTTAATCTGTTAATTTGTTAATTGTTTTATTATACTTCTATTGCGCAGATGTACAGGTGTATGACCTCTGTAAGGCCACTAGATGGCAACAGCATGCATGGGGGGGTATAGTAAGACCTTTCCAGAAGACCTCTACAGGAGCGGTGACATCACCCTAAAAGTGGATTGGTGGACTTATGGACCAATGGCAGGAGAGAATGGACAAATGATTGGTCAGGAATGCACCTTGGAAACGAGCCAATCAGACATCCCAAAAAGAACCAATGAGGGAGAGGATCCAAAAAGGACCAATCCTGACCACAACAGAGACATTAAAAACCACCAGTACTTAGCACCTGGTCCTCCTTCGTGATTGCCGTGTCAGGGGAGCATCCGGCGTACCGCGCATGCTGTTTTTTGTTCTGCCTTGCTGTTTTGTTTTGGGCTACTCTCGAGTTCAAGCTTCTTGCCGCTGTTAATAAACCACTTAAAGTGGCAACAGTGTCAGACAGTTATTTCTGACAGCAGCGGAGCACTAGATCTTCATGGTGACGAACTGGTTCATGGGAACGGCAAAGCAGGGTGAAGCAGGCATGGGCAGCAGCTGCGGATGGTGGGCGAAAAACACAATAGTGATGGCAGTCGCAGTCAAATGTCGAATGCAGGCGGCAGTAGCAGCTGCAGAACGTGAAATCTCCCGGGTAACAAGCTAGTTCCTGAAACTGGTGCAGCAGAACGAGGCAGGCATGGGCAGGGAGACAGGACCACAGGGAAGAGGGCACGAAAGCAGGAGCAGAAGGGGCAAAGCTGACCTTCAAGTGACTCAAAGCAAAAAGACCTGGAGGTGTTGTGGCTACCTGCTTTTATGTACTCCCAAACTCCTCCCCCAACTCAGCTTCGCAGGCCTGTTTTTGGCGGGCATTCCTCGTGGGCATTTGGGCACTCGCCTCCACCAGCAAGTGTGTGTGGGGGGGGAGTTGCTCGCAGTCTAATCATGGAAATTTTCTCTGCCCTGATTGGCTGCCAGGTGAAGCCTGTCTAGGGACAGGGAAACATAGAACTTATAGGAATTTTTTTTACCTCATTTGTGATATAGGCTGAGGCATATATATTGGTCCCTCTCAACCACATTTCACTTGGAAGTGCGGTTCTGTAACTACAAAAAAAAAAAGAAAGAGCTAAGTCTTAAAAGAGTGAGTTTATTCTAGCAGGGGATAGCATGGAAAATTAGACGTTATGGGAAATTAAAGTCGTAGTACTGTAGCACTTTACTGAGTTTTAACTGGGAAAAAATATGCAGGAAAATTCTCTAGGGTTTCCACTGCTAACTTCTCTCCAAAACCTCCAGTACTGTGTAAAGGATGGGATGTATTTTTCTCAGAGACTCAGTAGTGGTAGCCACCCATTTCAGACTGGAAGATCTTTGTAGATTTATAGTAATCTCCACCTTAGACTCTCTACAAGTAGATTGAGAACCAAAACGACAGAATCTCTGTTTTAACCACTTCCTCTGTTGTGATGCCATGTTAATTAGAGAATTCCTGTTGTAAGGTGTTCTTTGAACTCTTTAAGAGACACATTTTTTATCAGCATGGAAATTATAGTGCTCTTGCTTCTCTCAGGCTCAGTGGAATGAATTTAAAAAATATGTGAAGATGTGTAAATCTGTAGGGGTTATAGGGGTATAGAAATCTAATCTTAAAGAATTTTCTGCAATGGCTGTAGTTTGAACAGGACTACATCTAAAGCAGCCATTTCTAGCGATGTAGTATGCCACAACACACAGTTCAGCAGCTGACTTAATCCAGAAAGATTTTACAGCTGGTTTGAATGCCTTGTCACAGCTGCTTTGCTGCATTGTCAAAACCAGTGTGAGCATCTTTACTGTGGCAGCAGTACCATCGTGGGTAACCACAGAGTGTGTACAGAGAGATTGATCTGATCTAGCTGCAGATGTATGAGTTAAACATGCACCTCTAAGCTAATTACTGTTATCAGTGGAGAAAAGTAGACACATGGGGAGATTAATTAATTTGACTGAACTGCTGACTAAAAGACACTGGCCACAAGGGATGGGAGCCTACATATCTACTTTAAATCAAGACTTCTGAATTCTGGTGCTGCATTAGAACAGAAAAATCCCATTCACACTGCTTAATGGATCAGAAAAAGATAAAGTAGGTTCCACTTAAGACTTCACTACTTAGAATTTCACACCAAACCCAAAGAGAAGTGAGTCAGAATGTCAGGGTGGAGGTCTTGAGACAGCAGATATTCCTGAGAATAGTGAAATGTCTGAAATTATCCTATTGCAGGAAACACTCAGGCATAGAACAGGTAATACAGCTGTGTGCCTTACAAATTTCATAGTATAGGATAAATACGTGGCTGGAAAGAGTCCACACAATCTCCATATACATCTCTAAGCATAAGAATAAAAATAGGTTATTTTTCTTTCCATGCTCTAGGTCTTTGAAAGAAAATTAAGTGTTCAACTTTGAGGGACATCTAAAGAGGGAACTAAATTTAACAGAACAGCAATAGATGCCTGTGGCTGCCTGGAGAGATGATAGTAAAATGTTACAGGGGGAAGAGGAGGGAGACACTATCTCAGGACTTCAGATATTTCTATGTAGGAAAGCAGTCACAAAACAGAAGAGGATGGTCTCAAATTCTGGTTAAATAAGATGAAAAAACTACTTCAAGAACACCTATAACTGGCAGGCCCCATCATGCAGAATTAACTCAAGGGAAGTTTATCCATGAAATCTTGTCTAGGTAGTTTTAAAGGTTTCATTTTAAGTGATAATCTTCTACTCTCCAAATGATAAAACAAGAGAAGCAGGCTTCTCTATTTCTGTGGAGCAAGGCTTCCAATCTTAAGACAGACCCACTATATCACATACAAAAAGACAACCTTCCCCTTAATGGAAGCAGAGGTAAGAGTTTTGATGGCCGAACCTGCAGAACTCAGTGAGCTCTCACCACGATCAAGTATGACAGCATGTAAACCTGAGCATATTCATGAACAGTAAATTTTTAAAAATAATTGAATTGATTTATTTCTGTATTTATTTATTTAGTTGCTTATTTACTTATTGAAAGAGGACCCTCCCAGGACTCAACAAGCAAGTCATGTTCCAACACTGCATTGGGAGGCAGATGGCTGAACACGACTCCAGAAAGTGATAGGCAGAACTCCATGCAGCTAGAAGATAAAACTGCCTGCCCAAATGCTGGAATTTAATGTGTAGAATATAACTACTAGTTCTCAGTGGTAATCAGTAACACTCTGAACTTACATGCCTGCGTATGTGATCTGAGTATGTACAGCCTCTTGGTTTGCCTGTTTGATAACACTTATAAATGTTTTGGTTAACTTCAAACAGCTTTGTCATAGAAACAGATATTTCAAAAGTAAATGTCTGAGGAAAACTCAGGAGGCAGAAGAGAGAAATCTGAATAGCATCTCTAGGGAAAAAATAAAAAAACAAAAAAGAAAGCATGGGGTTTAGCCTAGGTAGAAAGATATTCAAGGGTCAGGGTTTTGGAGCTATTACATATTCTGTGTGACTCCGAACTGTTTAAGGATTTTAGTATTCCTAAAAATCTGTGAAGCTTGCAGAGATTCAAGAGCACAAATGTTTTGGGAACTGTTCTTAGATCAATGGGAACTGGTCTTAGATCAATGTCGGGGTAGTCAAAGAGCAATACAATATATTCAGTAGCAGGTGTCTTCTTATTGGCGTAGGCTTATGGTCAATAATTATATGTTAATTAATAATTAATGTTTTCTGCAGTAATTTTATGGCAATTTCAGATTGTCTTGACAGACAGCATGTGTGCTTTGTATGTCATCTACACTCTGCAATAATCCTTTGGCTTTGTGTATGTTGTTCTGTCAAATTTCTCCAAAATATTTTCGCAGCAAAAGCAGTTGGTAGGGTTCCATCAGCACTTCATTGCAAAAATTTAGAGCACCTTCAGAGAACTGCCTTTTCACCCATGTTATAACATACACTGACAAAGTCTTAGATTCGTTTGTCTCATAAGTCCTGCCAGCAACTTTTGAGTACTTTCAAGTATTTTTCAAAGCCTTTCCAGTACTTTCAAGAACTTCATCCTTCACCCACTCATCATTTACACTGTGTTTCATTCCTGCTTTTACACAGCAGTCATGTGTTGAAACAGTCCAGGTCTTGAATATAGGTCAGTACAACCTCTAAAAAACAGAAAAAAGAATAACCCTAAAAAACAGAAAAAAGAATAGTCCTAACCAGAAAATAGTACCACCACAACAGAAGTATTCAGAGAAGTACTACAGGTGTCACAGAATTACTAGAAGTAGGAGGTAACTCTTATGGTACAACCCAAATGCTGTCACAGAAGCAGATCTCTTACTAAGCACCTGAGAAGAACTGATTAGAAAGAATACATGTTGCCCTCTAAAAGCTACATGTGCTTGTGTAAATCACTTATGTGCTTAAAGGGTATCTCAAATATTTAGTAGGTCACGGTGTGGAAGACCCTGTCACTAGAAGAAGATATGGTGAGATACATGCTGAAGGATACTTCTGGATTGTGCTTAGTGTCTTTGATTCTAGTGCATTGGTTACAATGAAACAAACCAAACCAAACCAACCAACCAAACAAATCCAACAAAAAACCCCCAAAACCACCACCACCACCACCACCACCACCACCAAAACAAAACCAAAAACCAAAAAAACAACCAAAACCAAAACCAAAAAAACCCTCACCAAACCAATAGAGAAGATAAAAGCCAGACATTTGATTTTTAAATCTCCAAATCTCCAGATCGTATACAATTTCTTAATGTAATAGATGACATAATTCTTGTCAGCCCTTTGTGCTTGTTGATCTCTATAGGACACGGGGGACAATGGAAGCAGGGAAATATTTCTATATCACCTCATCTTGATCTGAGAAAGTAGTGAGCTGATGCAGCAATTTTTTTTAAATGTACTTAGCTGATTGAGTGCAGCCTCAGTTGCAAATCCCTAGAACATTCAATAACGGAACACTTTTTTTTTCCTTATTCTGAAGCAGCTAGTGTTTTCCACTGCCAGAGGTCTGATACTGGGTTTAGCAGACCAGGGAATTGCTTTAGGTTGTCACTTCCTCTGTTAGAAAACACAAATGCCAGGCTGTCTGTAGAAATTGTATTTATCATCCTGCCGGTTCTCTTTAAGCAGAAAAGGTTGAAATAAAAGCATAATTGACTGAGAAAAGGGAAGAAAATGTAACATTTTCTGGTATCGTAGCTTTGAGACTCTCATCGTGCTTTTTCTGTGAAAGGGATGGAATATTTATTTCAGCTCTGATTCTCATTACTGACATAATGTCAGGTGGCTAAAGGTAACAGCTGGGAGAAGAAAGGCATCTATTACATTTGCATTCAGACTATCATTCAGGTTGTAGAAATCTGTAGCACTTCAGGGCTAATTTCTGCAGCGATGTTGACTAAACAGAGAAGCAGATTTGTGAAACTTCCATGACAATTCTGTAGCAGTAAATGCTGCATAATTTATAACAGCAAGAAACCTAATACATGTATTTTAAAGCATTTTGTTATTATTTGGTTTTATATCCAAGTAATAAATCACACAGTGAAAACTTGTTGGGCTAACCAGGAAACATATAGCGAATTTAATATTTGTTATGCAGACTCACAAAAGAAGAATTTTTTTCCTGCTGGCAGCATGTGGTAGCAAGCTATTTCCCACAACATGGGATAAACTTATTCTCTTCACTGCAGTTGTCGTTTTGTTCAGACATCTTTATTCATGTGTATGTATACTCCATTATATACTTATAGGTACATCACAAATCACCACTAGAATTTAATAGAAAACTATCCTGCCAGAAAATACAATTTGTCAGAAATTAAAAATGGAAACAAAAATATTAGCACTGTTATTAACAAAGTCTTCAATGCTAACAAAATGAAAAACACAGGAAATAAATTCAGTTTTAGTGAATTCAACTGAATGCTTCAGTTGAAGTATTTCAAGCTTATATTGCTGTCTGTCAGATTTGTATTGTTTTGTCTATGGAACTAACATGTAATATTAAATCATCAAGTTATAAAATAAAAACTTTTCAAATGGAAACCTTTAAATAATTTTAGTAATCAAATTTAGTATTTTTTTTCAGGATGTCTAAATTACTTACGTTCCCAATATTTAGTCTGACATGCACAAATGCTTATTTCTTGGCCATGAAAAATCAAATACTGAAAACAACTACATGAAAAATGCTAGGTAAAAGGGAGATGTGGAGCAGCTGCTGTTTTTCTCAGGTAGTATGTGAAATGAAGGATGGAATATCAAGGGTTTTTTCTCTATCACTTCATTTCACTGCTTGCACTGATACATCTTATGCCTTCATAGAATCACAGAATGGGTAAGGTTGGAAGGGACCCCAGTGGGTCATCTGGTCCAGCCTTGCTGCTCAATCAGGGCCATCCCAGAGCACACGGCACAGGATTGCATCCAGAGAGCTTTTGAATATCTTCAGTGAAGGAGACTCCACAACCTCTCTGGGCAAATTGTTCCTGTGTACAGTCACCTGTACAGTAAAGAAGTTCTTCCTCGTGTTCAGATGGAACTTCTGTGCATCAGTTTCTGCCCATTGCCTCTTGTCCTCTTGCTCAGCACCACTGAGAAGAACTTTTCTTGTATTTCACCAAATGAGCAAAGAAGACAAGCTATTAGATAGTAAAAAGAAAGCCTAAAAAGTCATCCAGAACTCCTGCAACAGGACTTAGAAACAGAGAAGTAATACAGGTCAGATTGTTTGGCTTCTCTTAAAACTGAAGGATGGAGGAATGCTCTCAAGCTTTGTATCACTCAAAAACAAATAAACCAGGTGACTGCAGAAACTACTGATTAACCTAGTGATTCTTTTTAATATATTGATTTCTTGCTCAAGTCATACGTTCTTGTCCATAAATAAATCTCGTTTTTGACAGACAACAGTCCTGTCTCTTTTGATATGGAAAAAGTCACGCTAAAACTCCTAACTGATGTTAACTGGTGACAGTGAATATTCGTAAATTGCTGCAGCCTGAAATAAATGAACTGTGTCAACATGTTCCACAGAAGCAAAATTCTGCCTCTTGAAAGGTATATGTAGGTTCCTGACAGTAAACTGCAACAGATTCAAGCAAATTGAGTGACTACAAAGGAGATGGGATTAATTCTACCGCATGCCTATGATTATAGTGGTAACCACACACTTAATTGTCATTTGTGTACATGATAATTGGTTTTTTACCTTCATGGCTCATCCATATTCATAAAATAATTTGAACTAATTACTTTTGAAATAACATCTAGTGAAGACATAGCTCAGATCTTCTGGAAACAAAATGTACCATGTCTGATAGTTCTTCCATGTTGCTGATGTGCTCAAAGAATACAGAAAATTAGGTAAGTAGGATGTTCCTTTGAAAAAACTCTCTTGTTCCTGCCAAATTTCTTACAGTTTCAAACCAGTGGTTCTGGCTTAAAGCCAAACTCTCTGCTAGTCTACTGATTTCTCTCTGATACCTTTTACAAGTTAGGTCCAGATTTACAGTCCTCCATTTGTGTTGTTAATTACTTGTTCTTACTGAGAGAAGGCACATCCTTGGTAGTCGTTCAACCATGTCACTTTACCAGTTCATTTAATTTCTCTCCTCCTCTTTTAAGGTTAAAAAAACCTTCAAAAACTTGTATTGCTTTGTAATTTGGGCCTGTAATTTGGTGGTAATGATCTCATGTTGATTATGAATAAATGCTGGCCAAAATTAAAGACATCCCCATGTTAATATAGATGCAAATTAGGAAACCAGACTTTGCAGACTTGATCAATAAAGGACTAAAGGCCTCTTGCATTAGGGACAATATAAGCCATATTTAAGGTGGGTCACCTTACGGCCCAGTGTTCTCTGCATATCGATTGGTTAAAGTTAGGATAGTACATTTTATTTTAAAGTACTGTTAGTAGCACAAAAATCACAGAAATTTTTGATAAATAGATAAAGCATATTATACTTTTAATTTAGATAATTGTTTTATAGTGTTTACGGAACCAAATCTGTGATAACTCTATTATATAAACATTTCAAGAACCATTTTCAAGCAGTTTGTTTTGTATCCATCTATTATTTCCTGGGTGCAACACAGTAATTGTTAAGTACTTTCCATATTTCTTAAGTGCATTTGGTGTTTCTGAGTTGGGAAACATGTCTGATCAAAATCCCCTAAAAACCTAAACAGTATACAGAGCTAAGGGAGCCGATTTGCAAGCTTTCAGGTACTATTGATTCAGAGAGTGTCCTGGGTAACCCAAAATATGTGTACTGTATTCCATATCTGCGCTACATCATATGCCCAAGGTTGTTACTGTCCCTGTAACATCCAGGGGCCAGAAGCAGAACTGAGATGTCTGGCCCTGGGTTCAGGAAGGAGGGGGGTGCCAGGGTCACTTTAAGAATCAAAGGACACTCACGCAGAGCCTCTTTCTCTTTTCGTTCTTTCCAGATTGCTAAGAGAGTAGCCAAAGCAGAAGCCTTCTTTTGTTTCTCTCTGGGCTCCTTGCTTGCCTCAGGTCTCCAAGAATGTATTTCTTAATCTTAAAACTGTTTCAGGGCAAATTCTGGAAATGGGAGCTACCAGTTTCAGTTCCCAGGATGCCTGCTTCTTTCCTTCCATAATGCAATAATAACTCAGAACTGCAGAGCCAACTCTAGCTGGGTCCAGCTGACTGAAAAAGAAGCAGAGAAATTGACACCGCAGCTTTACCCCTGCCCCAGTTCCCAGTTCCAGCCACTGCCCAAGTTCCTGCTTCCAGATGCTGCCCACATTCCAGCCCTGACCCAGTTCCATCCACCATTGTTGACGCTGCTGCTGCAGGGAGAGACGCCCTGTTGGGTGGCGTGGAGCAAATGGCTTGAGGGGCACTTGGCTGTTTTTGGACTGTAGGGTTTCTTTTTGTTTTGTCCTTGTTCCCTGTTGNCCTAAAAACCTAAACAGTATACAGAGCTAAGGGAGCCGATTTGCAAGCTTTCAGGTACTATTGATTCAGAGAGTGTCCTGGGTAACCCAAAATATGTGTACTGTATTCCATATCTGCGCTACATCATATGCCCAAGGTTGTTACTGTCCCTGTAACATCCAGGGGCCAGAAGCAGAACTGAGATGTCTGGCCCTGGGTTCAGGAAGGAGGGGGGTGCCAGGGTCACTTTAAGAATCAAAGGACACTCACGCAGAGCCTCTTTCTCTTTTCGTTCTTTCCAGATTGCTAAGAGAGTAGCCAAAGCAGAAGCCTTCTTTTGTTTCTCTCTGGGCTCCTTGCTTGCCTCAGGTCTCCAAGAATGTATTTCTTAATCTTAAAACTGTTTCAGGGCAAATTCTGGAAATGGGAGCTACCAGTTTCAGTTCCCAGGATGCCTGCTTCTTTCCTTCCATAATGCAATAATAACTCAGAACTGCAGAGCCAACTCTAGCTGGGTCCAGCTGACTGAAAAAGAAGCAGAGAAATTGACACCGCAGCTTTACCCCTGCCCCAGTTCCCAGTTCCAGCCACTGCCCAAGTTCCTGGTTCCAGATGCTGCCCACATTCCAGCCCTGACCCAGTTCCATCCACCATTGTTGACGCTGCTGCTGCAGGGAGAGACGCCCTGTTGGGTGGCGTGGAGCAAATGGCTTGAGGGGCACTTGGCTGTTTTTGGACTGTAGGGTTTCTTTTTGTTTTGTCCTTGTTCCCTGTTGGTTGGTTGTGGGAAGAGTAAGATTTTTTTAAGTGTGGAGGTTTGGTTGCTGTGTTGGTTTTTTTGTCTTTGTTCTGTCTCCACACATGGCTGGGAGAAGAGGGCCTATCTACCATTTTGCCTGTGTCCCTTGGACTGCGCAGTCATCTATGGAGGCCGCCATCTTGGGGGAGGAGCTTATCTGATACTGTTTTTCTTTGTTCCCAGGGAGTCCCTGGGATTCCGCACTTTTCAGTATCTAGTGGTTATTATTGTTACTTTGCCTGTTGCTGTTTCATTTTTTAGTAAACTGTTACTTTTTTCTTATCTCTTCTCACATTTGTCTCTCCTTATTGGTGAAAGGGGAGCAGTTAAAACTAAAAGGGGAGGTAACTCATTTTGGAGTGTCTGCCCTGTAAATTGTCTTAAACCATTTGACAGAGGCAAATGTAGCTGCCTTTGAACCTCTTTCCTCCCTTGTCACCCTTTCAAGAGGGCCACACAATAAAACTGTTTATTATGAGGGTATTTTTAGTGTAGTGAATACCTCTCTTCCAGGGCATATCCATTAAGTCACTTTGGATGTATCATTAAAACTCCATCAGGGCATTAGAGTAAATAATTGTTTTGTCCTTGCTCTATGTCTGGAATTTTTATGGACATGCACATGGTCATGAAGAGTCTTTATTTGACTTTGTGACTTTGCTGCTGACTTTGTGACTCATTGCTGTGAGTACCTCAATTTACATTCATTCATGAATACAATCATCATGCAGAAATAATAAATTTTTTCACCTCAGTCCTCTAAAGGGGGTACATTTGAAACACATCAAATTCAGTGGTATTAGACTCCACAGAAGATGCCACTATGCATGCCTTTTCTTTAAAGCAGATACTACAGTAATTTTCATACAAGATCTTACTTGCTTGCATACTAATTCAGGAATTGAAATATCCATTTCTAGAAGATTTCAATTTGAATTTACCTAAAACATGCCCTAGAACATAGCCTATTAAGCAGATGTGTCAACAGCCTCCATTCACCCTTCTTAGAAATCTACTTTATGCTCCAAATTTAGATGAATAAGATACATGAAATGGACTTACCTACCATTTTACCTGTATAATATTGGGAATAAATAATTTAGGCAACTAAGTGTCTAAAGCCTAGGAGAATGAATCTAGACTCTGGTCTAGATGTTAATCTGTACAAATATGTATAAACTGTAAATACAAGAGATGAGAAGATAACCAATTAAATCTCGACACCAAAAAGAGACATTTATACTACCTTTTTCTAGAAAACTGAAAGTTGAGTGCACCAAGATCATTAAAAAAATAAGCTGTGGAACCATCAGTCTTGTGAAATAAATATAAACTGGTGTGGATATAACTTACTTGGCAATTGCAGGTAATCTGAAACACAGATTAGCAGCCTAAGTGATTAATGTGTACTGAGAAAGCAGGTCTAATTCACTTCCAGAAAATCTGTCTTCGTTGCAGTCATTAAGCCTGGCTGAGTTCAGCACCGTATGCCTCTAGTACAACTGTATGCCTACTGTGCTTCAAACTCTGTCCCAGTTTGAAGATTACCAGGTAAGAAAGACCCTGCCTGGAAAGACTGTTCTTTGGTACACACTATCAGCATCTTTGTATCCTGCTTGCTTGCCTAGGGCTTCCAGTCACAGTGAGGTACAGTAGTTACTCAGGGATGCCTGATACCTGCATATGGCATGTACATGGTGTCAGTCTACATTTTGCACACATCTTGTCTTGCTTTTCTGGCAGCAGGGTGGTACTTTCCTTCATGAATATGTGTGAAGTAAACAAGCAGTGAAGCCATCTTTGTTCACAGTGTGTCTGTGTTCTGCCTAATTGCTCTCTCCCTCTGATGAGGAAGCAATAAAGCCTATTTTTTAATCCTGTATGTTTTCAGCATTCTAGAAATTAAAAAATAATACTGTATGTAAATAAAATCAGACTAAATTATGAGGATGGACCTCAATGCCAAAACATTCAAGCTGCTAGAAGAAAGGAAATTATTTGCCACAGCTGTTTCTTCAGTAGTTGTGGCCATTTTCTTTCTCTGAACAAGCTTGTCCTTTTAGTCCTGAAGGAAGAATTTAAAATATCAGTCTGGTAGTTTAGAATCTAGTCTGGACTGGATGTTTTATTTGGAAATTACGACTGTTGTTAAATCCTGAGATAACTTGAACCATGTAATATAATTCGTTGATGGGGTTTCATGTTTTACAGGAGATTTCTGCTGAGAGTTCTTATGTTATTGCACAATTACTAAAGCTCTGATCACCAGCTTGCTAGTGACACAGGTTGGAGCTAATAGTGCTGTGATCAGCAATGGCAAAAAGCACTTAGCAATGATCGGGTTTCTCTGCCCACCAGACTCACTGGTAAGGGACATTGTTAAGAACAAAGGTAGGTGATGGAGTTTTCATTTAGCACAAGACTCTGCGAGGACGAGACATGGTCTTCCACATCCTTTTTGTTCCCCTTCATTCTTCTTGAACAATTATCTATTCTTACAGCAGTTAAGCAAAGTGGCGGGTGATGCTCTGCAAATCTGGATGAGAAGAAGCAGAACAATTCAAATATCTGTGATAATGCTCATTGCAACTGGAAGATTCTACTACCCATTGATAAAAATGCTATCGATGCAAAAAGTAAAACATTTGGACCCTAAAACCCCTATTTGATTTAAATGGATGAATTGCAGGCGTCATGATATGTAGTAAGCTTTTTCTCCTATACAAGAAATTCTGTATTTGCATGAGGTTTGCTGGAGAAAAGAATAGACAAACATACATATATGAAACCTACTTGGAAATACAGAAACCATGGTTTGTTTTGGTATCTGTCATCATGTTATCATGGGATTTTGAGTTGTATAAAACCAACAATAAATGTTATCTATGGTTTGAGGTAGATGTGAATCTTTTTGGGTCATTTTATCAGTTGGTCTAGTGCATTTAACAAAATGCATTAGGAATGTCTACAATTATATATACATACATTTAATATTCAGCCTCAAAGAATGGTTGAAAGAGGTAGTTCATTTTTTTTCTTCATGTATTGTTTACTAACTTTTCAGTTCTCCCTTGCTAAGAAGGTTTAAGGTATAAAATAGAAGTTGCAACTGTGGCCATGCATAAAACCTGAAATAGGTCTTGCTACATAACTTCATCCTGCGCTTTGACGGAAAACAAATGCCTTATAAAGTAATAAAGAATATTAACCTAGTCATCAATTTCTGTTGTATGATGTAATAGTTTCAGTGTGATTGACCAGAGACAAACTAAATAAAAGTGATGGGTTCACTCAAACCTTAGTTGACTGCTACTAGCACAGAGGTAGTGGAGTGGTGGCAGGCGATGGTATACAGTAAAAATGCAGAGAAATTTGGAGACTGTCAAGAATCATGGAATATCCTGATCTGGAAGGGACAAAGTCATAGAAGTCCAACTCCTGGCCCTGCATAGAACATCCCCAAGAGTCACACCATGTGCCTGAGAGCATTGTCCAAACACTTCTTGAGCTCTGGCAGGCTGGTGCTGTGACCACTTCCCTGGGGAGGCTGTTCCAGTGCCCAACCACCTCTGGATAAAGAACCTCTTCATAATATCCAACCTAAACTTCCCCTGACACAACTTCAGGCCATTCCCTCAGGTCCTGTCACTGGTTACCACAGAGAGTAGATCAGTGCTTGCCTCTCCTCTTCCCCTCACGAGGAAGTTGTAACTGCAATGAGGTCTCCCCTCAGTCTCCTCCAGGCTGAACAGACCAAGTGACCTGAGCTGCTCCTCATATGGTTTCCCCTCAAGGCCCTTCACCATCTTCATAGCCCTCCTTTGGATGTTCTCTAATTGCTTTATATCTTTTTTTATACTGTTGTGCCCAAAACTGCACACAGTACTCAAGGTGAGACTACACCAGTGCAGAGCAGAGCAAAGAAGAGACAAGGCATGGTTTTCATTCAAGTTTTTATTAGACTGGAGACATACTTGACATGAATGTTTGACCCTGGTCTTGGTTAAACTTCCATAAGAGATCATTAGTTTGATGTTGCTGCTGGAAGAAGTGGATGGGTGCTCTTCAGAGCTGGGATGTTTTTTCAATTGAAACAGAGAACTTTTACCCAAAATGCTGTGGGACTAGACATGTTCTTGGTACACTGGCATTACTTTGTTTTTTTGTCAAAGTATTTGATTCCTGTTGCCCAAAAATTTCTTTCGTATTGAGCAAGCTTTCTGATTATAAGTCAGAGAAGAACTTTTAAGGGTATACAGGGAAGAGTTTTCCAAAGTCTCTTGGCGGGAGGTCAAGAAAGTTTGTTTTACAGTTTTTCAAATAAATTCTAGATTCTTGAGCTGGCTGCTCTTATCACCAACTTTGGCAGAAAAGTTACTCTTTCACTGTGAAATGGAGCAAGTAAAGATAATGAACTTCTAAGCTGTCTATTTTTGCTCAGTGTACTGCATCTAGTCTTTCCATTTGGCAGAGGAGGGGCTTTAGCTTTTGAAAATAATATTTAAAAGTCACCAGAAGTCACCTGTAAGTGAATATAACATTTCAATTTAGTCAGGTTTATTCATGTTAAAGATTTCATACTGGAACATTCACTAATGTGGGACTATTTCTGCCAGATTCTGAGCTCTTCTCGAGTGATGCTGAAACCCGAAGTTTCCACTGAGATGCACATAAGATGAAGCTTCTGTCTGGCAACATAAGATGCTGTGTTAACCTTGCAAGTTTCGATCCTATGGGAAGTGTTTCCTTACAAAAAAAACCTATTATCCTTCAATGCTCTTCCTTCTAATAGTAGTATTTCTAGCATTCTGGCATCGTATTTCTCACTTTTTCTGTTTCTCAGTCCCATTTATTATCTACTGGATCGATTAATGTTTTTCACTCCACGGTAGGTGGGGAAAAAGTAATTAGACTACTATGGGGCATACTAATTTCTTCTTATCTTTTCTGTCAAACTTCAATCTCTAAATTTAAATGAGGATTTGTTTGATCCCTTTTAAACCAGAATGTTATATTTAAGTTTTGCTTCTAATCTAATTGGTCGTTTGGTTATATTGCATGTGCAGTGACTTTATATCCATTTAAAACTATATAATAACAGGAAGAATATAAAGGGAAAACTGAGAATAGAGATGACACAATTGTATATGAGACTACCATAGGGATGCTACAATTCTTCTGTTGCACTTCAAGTCTGGTGAGACTCAGATTTGGCATGCTATTTTCATTTAGTGAAGCAAATCATGTCAAGGCATCTTTTTTTTCCTGCCCGATTGTCACACAGTGTTGAGTTTGTGCTACTTAGTGTGGTACTAATTAGGCTATCTCTAAATTTAATATCATCTGGAGAAATTTATTGATAAAAACTGTCAGGCTATAAATTCTGAACATGGAGGAAGTAGGAGGAAGCAAGCTGAAATTAGACCCTTTATTTATAGTTAGTGTTGTGGAAGTCCAGAGGAAGATGCATCTATTTCTATCATGACTAAGCATAGATTAGAAAATGGATTCTTACAGTGATACTCTTTCTTTCTGTGTGGCTGTTGTGCAGAAATGGCTCTACCACTCTTGCTGCAACTTGCTCATTCTAACTTGATCTGACAAAAGCCAGAGTACACGACACTGTGTAGATGTTCAGATGACCAAAAAAAAAAAAAAAAAAAAAAAAAAAAAAAGCCCAAACACAAAAAAAGACCCCAAAAAAAAANAGAAAAACAGGCCCACAGACTGTAAGCAGGCTCAGAAAGTATCTTATCTGGATCCTGCAAAAGGAATCAAACTAGGGAAAAAAATGGAAAAACAGGCAAGAAAATAATTATTCTTCATAATGGTTGGCAGGAGTTCCTGCAAAAGTATGAACTTTGTTGCTGTTTCTGACTATCTGTACAAAGCATGCTAACAAAAGATTTTCTATGTGTATTTTTTTGTATATATATGTACATATGTGTGTGTGTCTGTGTATATTAAATACAGTTTCATAAACACATAAACCCTATAGTTCAGTATTTAATTTAATGTAATTGGGACTAATAATTTTTACAGGTACTCATCAAATAAACTGCCATCCTTGAATTGCTTAAAGATTTGCAAGTCCTCTGACAGGAGTTGCAGAAATGTTTCAGAATTTCAGAAGAGAAAATACTTAGTAAATGGCAAGCTACTGGGTAGCTGCTGTGGCATTTGGAAGATGGTAAAACGTGGAGAAAACTGCTGGAGCATAATCCTTTAAAAAATAACCTTTGATATTTTCTTTGGAGTAGCCTTGTGAGGAAAATCTGGACTCACAAAATGTGTACTGCCAGATTAACTGAACCCGCTAATGAAATACTGACTTCATTTAGATTTGAGGCCATATAAATTAGACTTCTAAATTGTCGGAAACTGAAAAGTAAAGATCTCGCTGATGGAATTCAGCTCACTGAATGATTTCTTTCCAAAGGGTATCTAGGGTTAACTGTTTGCCTGGTTTGGCTCTTCAGTCAGTGGCAAGAAATAGGCATTTCCAAGGACAATTAATGCAATCTCCAGAGAAGTATCTGCCCTCAGTCAGCACTAACTGATAAGTTTTTCCAGCCCTGACGCTTATATATAAAATTCCATTGTATAATCAAAATTCAAATTTTTCCCAATGCCAAAAAACCATTTTCTGACCTGGATGCATACTGAAAAAACCAATCTTTTGTTAATGGGAGGAAAGCATGCCTAACGCATTGTGTCTGTGTGTTACTGATAAGTGATTTCTTTGCACTAAATAAACATCTGTATATTTAGTTCCATGTATACAGATGTGAAGCAAAAAGACATTTTGAGAAAGACATTTAGCTTTTCTGGTATCTTAAAATTTGAAATTTAAATAATGCCACAGAAAAGGTAAAATATATAAATATCCTACACTGTTAATTTGGGTTTTACCAAAGAAGTGAACTGTAATGCCACATTTTGTCATGAACACTAAACAGACTATTCCGAAATATTCCTGGAACCTACTACTGGAAGCTACTGGGAAGCATTTTAGGGAACATCTTAAATATACAGTGTATATTTAAGATGCAAAATCACTATAGATTTATGAACCAAACTACTTATTGAATTTTTAATTAAACATTATTACATCAGAAAATGTATGTTTTTACTTATTGGTCAGCATTATTGCTGGGAAATAAATAATATCTCCGATCTGTTTAAAGCAATGATGATGATGGTATTACTTCTTCATAGAAGGCCCATCTTACTTTCAAGTAACAATGTACACAAGATATTACACTGAAGTATTATACAAGAGTGTCTTTTGTAATCCATTCAAGTCAACATTAACATACAATGCGTAGCACTACATAAGATAGTAATTAGTGTTAACTGGGGTTGAAATGGGAGGAACTGAATGGTGAAGTTGAGTTATTGGCTCTTAGAGGCTGTGACAGGGAGTTTGTACATTATGACAAAAGTATGTTTACACTGTTGTCACTGAAAGTGTCCGGTGTAGTGCATGTAGAGTGATATGATTTAATTTTTCCAATGTTATTCATATGATAACAATTAAGGGTCATACTGGCACAAAAGAGGAAATAGATTTTTATGAGAAATACAAAGAACAGAAAAATCTCCTTGCTTATGTTAATGTGTTCTGAATGTAGAAGCAAAATGGAAAGCAGGATTTAAAAAATTCTATTCACAAAATACCTTTCTTGTTCAGGCAGTGAGATACAAAATAAAGTGTGTGTTACTATGAGATAACGTTCACCTCTGGGGCTGTTGTAAAGGAAAAAAAACCCTACAAATTGCATTCTAAAGAGAGCTATTGCCTTCAAAGAACTTGAGAAAACTGGTATTACTGTTAGAAACACTCTAAAGTACCTAGTTAGGATTTTGGAGATGGGATTAATGAACCTTTTTTAAGAAAAAGAATCTGTGCTTGTTAGAGCAATGATAGATATTTCTACTTATTCAAAAAAGAGTAGTGAGACATAATGGCTGAATCCTTTTCTTTCATATGTGCACTTAAGTAAAATGTTTTAAATACACAAAAAGATCATCAAACTTTCAAGGAGGCAAGTGGTCAAAAGTCAGGCTACTAGAGTAACTTTAATTTACCCCTTGTGCTCATGTCTTAGAATAGCTGTCTCAGTTTAAGATCATTACTTGTTTTATCTGTAATGGAACAGGTTTTTATTGTCTTTGCAGTGATCTTGGATTCATTTGAAGACAGTTGTTCCCTCCAGTTAGCTCCTCTTTACACTGACTAAAACCAGTGACATAATCTTTCCAGTCTTTTTATTTTTTTAACTATTAACCATTCTTACTGTTTACCTCTTACTCTCTTGTACATTTTTTTTTTAATAGGTAGTAGTATTCAGATCTGGAAAAAAATGAGCCAATGAATAAGCAGAGGCTTATTGACACTGAAAAGAGGGGGTTTCATTTACCTTACATATGAACTCCTATTTACCCATTCTAGTACAAAATAGTTTCATTTCTGTTGGAAGTCATATTGCATTGTTGTTTTGTACTCAGCATTACTCCTAGAGAATTCTCACATACTCCTTTGCAAAATCCCTGTTCTGTGAAAAAACTATTTTACCCCCATATTTCTGCAGATGATTAATCAGGTCCTAGTAGTTGCAATACATATTCCTGACGAGAACTTTCTCCAGATGAGGAAAGCTCTATCCAGAATTCTAGCTGTGAAATATCATCTGTACTCAACTCTTCAATTAAAGTCACATCTGACCTTAACTAATGCTCACTGAAGATTTAAAAGTTTTTTAGAATCAAGTTATTTGTGAGAAATAGAAACTTTTTTTAATTTGATTTTTTTTTTTAATTAGCATAAGCACTGAGGTGAGTACAGGAAGAGTCCAACTAGTGACACCCAGATTTTCTTTGGTAAACTGCAGTTGTGGGTACTCTGAGGTCCAGACGTTATCCCATAATGGCACCTCTTGGTGCTCAACAGCATATTGAATGTATTTCTCTCCCTGCTCTTCCTGACTGATTGAAGTACCAGAGTCATGACTGAGCTATCATGGTTTAAGCCCAGCTAGAAATTAAGCACCCCTCAGCCACTCACTCAACCCCCTTCTCTTCCCCCCCCACCCTGGTGGAAGGAGGAGGAGCATCAAAAGTAATACTTGTAGATTGAGATAAGAACAGTTTAATAGTTGAAAACAAAATTTTAAAAAAGGAAAGAAAAAACCCTCACAAACAAGTGATGAACAATGCAATTGCTCAGCACCTGCTGACCAGTGTCAGACCCCTTCCTGAGCCCAGATCAGCCATCCTTCAAGGTAACTCCCTCAGTTTATATACTGGGCATGACATTCTATGATGTGGAATATCCCTCTGGCCAGTTCAGGTCATCCATCCCAGCTATGCTCCCTTCCAGTTTCTTTTTTGCACCTTCTTACTGTCAGAGCATGAGACACACACAAAAAAAGTCCTTGATTTAGGATTAGCAAAACCCAGAACATTAGTGTGTTATCAACACCATTCTATTTGGAATCCAACACAGCACTGTAGTAGCTATGGAGAAGAAATTAACTCTATCCCATCTGAAACCAGGACACCAACTCATCAATATTTTATACTAGCCAGCTGAGAAGTTTTAAACAGGTGTAGGTCACATCCAAAAAAATGGCTTTCCAAATAACAGTATCTTACTGGTTTTCACTATGTATGTAGATGCATTGACACGTAGCAGAGCCAAGCGTCCCCATTGCAATGATTCAAAATACTGAAAGAAAAGGAAGAAATAATAAACAATGACTCAGTCTGAACAGAACAGATGTTTAAGAAGGCATGTTTCATAAGAGCCCCCCCAATCCTTGCACATGTATCATTCAAGGAAAGATACCAATCAGCAACTTCAACTGGCTGAGACAGGTCACATTTTTTAACATGAGTTAGAGCTCTTTACTTGTCTGTATTGCCAATAAAGCCAAAAGGTAGAAGGCTTGTCTTCATGTGTTGGGAGCAAATATTTGTCAGAACTGACAAACAACAGGTGAACTGCTAGAGTGCTTTATATTTTGGTTTCTTAATGTATACTTACCTCAGAAAAAGTTAATGCTTTTTCACCTATATTTCAGTGATGGTGAAATACAAAAACCACAAAGCATATAAATAACTGACACTATACATCAGTTATTATAATGACAATATATTTATGGCAGCATGGCAAATCAGTATAGATTTTCATATTTTGGTACATAATTCATTAGCTTGGTATTCTAGTGTGCTGCTTTCTAGTTCACCAAGCACGAGATGTAAAGTTTATAACGTGCAGGATAAGAGGCTGTACAAAGGGTCCTCGCCTTCTTGGCATGGAACAAGTGAAAGATATGTCTTATTGTGTGGCTATTAACAATGCTGCCAATTTCTGATGTAGTAACTGCTCAATGGGAAGGTTTTATGGGATTAGCTATTTACCTGCTAGTAGAGTGCCACATAAAGAAATTGAAAACTTAGATGAGCAGACTCTTACTCAAAAGAAGTGATTTTCATTAGTTAAATATATATCAGGCAGGTGAGAGTTCCTTTTAAGAAGATAGCATAGACAGCACAAAAAATAAATACACGGGTGTCCCATGTAACATATTATGTTTTTTCCACGGAAGAAATCTTTTCCTGTTTCTGTCTTTAACTCCTACTGGATTATCTGCTTAGTCTTACAGATTTTGGAGAGGGGGTTGGGAAAGTGGAGTTCTAGTTTGCAAAAATCCTTCCAGACAATTTGAGCAATGACTGCTTTTTCTATGACTTCATGTCCTAGCATCTTGCCTTAGCCTCTGGGGTTGGAATTTATTTCATATAACTTTAGACATCTAAAATTTTTACATCCAAGTATGAGATAGTCACCTATGCTCCACTCACAGTCAAAGAAGAGAAACAAGAACCTCCAAAAGAGAAATTAATCTGAGCTGTCTTATGTGACTATAGCAGCACAAGACAAATGTCCCTCTGGTGCCTATTTCTCTGCACTGACTATAAAAAGAGGCCCATGTGAGTACAACAGACTTAGAGGTATAATTTTGAGATGCTTAAACTAAGCCAGATGTATTAAACTCTAGGTTCTTAGTTCCTTTTTGTCTTTATATTTATTAATTCAAAATTAAATGGTTTCAGCTGTAAGGACTGAGAAAGACCCACCATAGAAAATCATACCAGATTTGTGGTCTTCTGGAAGGTATGCATTGACACTCATGTCATTGAGAGAATAAGCTGAATTTGGATCTCCTGACTTCTGGGGCATTTTCTATCTGGTGGTTCACAGAATACGGAATTTTGTTTTATCTGGTGGACTCATCTCTGAATCCTATTTTGAGAAAGGGGTTGATGGCTATAGTTTAAAATACAGGAAGATCCAGCAGGGCAAGATGTGATGAGACAAGATTTCCTATGAAGCTGTGGAATCTTACAGACCTAGTAGGGTCCTGGATGTTCCTGAGGTTTATTACAATTCATTGAATACTGTCGTATTAAAAGTGATTTTGTGAATCTAGGTTTTTGTGCATTAGTATCAAATGATTTACTTGCTTTACCTTGAAATGTGTTACTGAAAAACCCCTGATAATTATTCCCATTCTGAACTTAAAACTGATACTAGATATTAGACATGAACAAGTATCTATTAAGATTTTTTTTCTGTTGTTAGATATTTAATTATACTCCTGTCTATAAAACAAAAATATTTTTTCCTTAATAGCTATTCATTTGCTCACAAACTGGAAGAAATAACATCGTTACTAAATATAAACAAACCTACATCTTCCAATAAAATATTTTGAATTGTCAGTAGCAGTTTAAAGTAGTGCAATGACTTATGTTTCTTCTGATGGCANAATGGCACCTCTTGGTGCTCAACAGCATATTGAATGTATTTCTCTCCCTGCTCTTCCTGACTGATTGAAGTACCAGAGTCATGACTGAGCTATCATGGTTTAAGCCCAGCTAGAAATTAAGCACCCCTCAGCCACTCACTCAACCCCCTTCTCTTCCCCCCCCACCCTGGTGGAAGGAGGAGGAGCATCAAAAGTAATACTTGTAGATTGAGATAAGAACAGTTTAATAGTTGAAAACAAAATTTTAAAAAAGGAAAGAAAAAACCCTCACAAACAAGTGATGAACAATGCAATTGCTCAGCACCTGCTGACCAGTGTCAGACCCCTTCCTGAGCCCAGATCAGCCATCCTTCAAGGTAACTCCCTCAGTTTATATACTGGGCATGACATTCTATGATGTGGAATATCCCTCTGGCCAGTTCAGGTCATCCATCCCAGCTATGCTCCCTTCCAGTTTCTTTTTTGCACCTTCTTACTGTCAGAGCATGAGACACACACAAAAAAAGTCCTTGATTTAGGATTAGCAAAACCCAGAACATTAGTGTGTTATCAACACCATTCTATTTGGAATCCAACACAGCACTGTAGTAGCTATGGAGAAGAAATTAACTCTATCCCATCTGAAACCAGGACACCAACTCATCAATATTTTATACTAGCCAGCTGAGAAGTTTTAAACAGGTGTAGGTCACATCCAAAAAAATGGCTTTCCAAATAACAGTATCTTACTGGTTTTCACTATGTATGTAGATGCATTGACACGTAGCAGAGCCAAGCGTCCCCATTGCAATGATTCAAAATACTGAAAGAAAAGGAAGAAATAATAAACAATGACTCAGTCTGAACAGAACAGATGTTTAAGAAGGCATGTTTCATAAGAGCCCCCCCAATCCTTGCACATGTATCATTCAAGGAAAGATACCAATCAGCAACTTCAACTGGCTGAGACAGGTCACATTTTTTAACATGAGTTAGAGCTCTTTACTTGTCTGTATTGCCAATAAAGCCAAAAGGTAGAAGGCTTGTCTTCATGTGTTGGGAGCAAATATTTGTCAGAACTGACAAACAACAGGTGAACTGCTAGAGTGCTTTATATTTTGGTTTCTTAATGTATACTTACCTCAGAAAAAGTTAATGCTTTTTCACCTATATTTCAGTGATGGTGAAATACAAAAACCACAAAGCATATAAATAACTGACACTATACATCAGTTATTATAATGACAATATATTTATGGCAGCATGGCAAATCAGTATAGATTTTCATATTTTGGTACATAATTCATTAGCTTGGTATTCTAGTGTGCTGCTTTCTAGTTCACCAAGCACGAGATGTAAAGTTTATAACGTGCAGGATAAGAGGCTGTACAAAGGGTCCTCGCCTTCTTGGCATGGAACAAGTGAAAGATATGTCTTATTGTGTGGCTATTAACAATGCTGCCAATTTCTGATGTAGTAACTGCTCAATGGGAAGGTTTTATGGGATTAGCTATTTACCTGCTAGTAGAGTGCCACATAAAGAAATTGAAAACTTAGATGAGCAGACTCTTACTCAAAAGAAGTGATTTTCATTAGTTAAATATATATCAGGCAGGTGAGAGTTCCTTTTAAGAAGATAGCATAGACAGCACAAAAAATAAATACACGGGTGTCCCATGTAACATATTATGTTTTTTCCACGGAAGAAATCTTTTCCTGTTTCTGTCTTTAACTCCTACTGGATTATCTGCTTAGTCTTACAGATTTTGGAGAGGGGGTTGGGAAAGTGGAGTTCTAGTTTGCAAAAATCCTTCCAGACAATTTGAGCAATGACTGCTTTTTCTATGACTTCATGTCCTAGCATCTTGCCTTAGCCTCTGGGGTTGGAATTTATTTCATATAACTTTAGACATCTAAAATTTTTACATCCAAGTATGAGATAGTCACCTATGCTCCACTCACAGTCAAAGAAGAGAAACAAGAACCTCCAAAAGAGAAATTAATCTGAGCTGTCTTATGTGACTATAGCAGCACAAGACAAATGTCCCTCTGGTGCCTATTTCTCTGCACTGACTATAAAAAGAGGCCCATGTGAGTACAACAGACTTAGAGGTATAATTTTGAGATGCTTAAACTAAGCCAGATGTATTAAACTCTAGGTTCTTAGTTCCTTTTTGTCTTTATATTTATTAATTCAAAATTAAATGGTTTCAGCTGTAAGGACTGAGAAAGACCCACCATAGAAAATCATACCAGATTTGTGGTCTTCTGGAAGGTATGCATTGACACTCATGTCATTGAGAGAATAAGCTGAATTTGGATCTCCTGACTTCTGGGGCATTTTCTATCTGGTGGTTCACAGAATACGGAATTTTGTTTTATCTGGTGGACTCATCTCTGAATCCTATTTTGAGAAAGGGGTTGATGGCTATAGTTTAAAATACAGGAAGATCCAGCAGGGCAAGATGTGATGAGACAAGATTTCCTATGAAGCTGTGGAATCTTACAGACCTAGTAGGGTCCTGGATGTTCCTGAGGTTTATTACAATTCATTGAATACTGTCGTATTAAAAGTGATTTTGTGAATCTAGGTTTTTGTGCATTAGTATCAAATGATTTACTTGCTTTACCTTGAAATGTGTTACTGAAAAACCCCTGATAATTATTCCCATTCTGAACTTAAAACTGATACTAGATATTAGACATGAACAAGTATCTATTAAGATTTTTTTTCTGTTGTTAGATATTTAATTATACTCCTGTCTATAAAACAAAAATATTTTTTCCTTAATAGCTATTCATTTGCTCACAAACTGGAAGAAATAACATCGTTACTAAATATAAACAAACCTACATCTTCCAATAAAATATTTTGAATTGTCAGTAGCAGTTTAAAGTAGTGCAATGACTTATGTTTCTTCTGATGGCAAGAAGTCTTAATGATGTAAGTCAGTAATCTATCAGGAACATATAAGTCTTCTTGTTCATATTTTTCAGTCTTCTTCTGTTCAGAGTGTAATTGATCACTCAAAGTTTTGTCATCCCATTCCTTGAGTGATTTGACACCCTATAACCTTTGGAAAAATTTGTCTTAAACAATTGATCGAGTTAAACATGGGTATGAATGGAATATGGACCATTAGGTAGGTGAGTCTTTAATTAAATTTAGGTTTTAGCTGTATATAAAGATAAAACTTGCTTTCATTTACTTGTACATTCAGTGAATATTGAGAATGAGTAATGATGTGTTCACTTTGTGAAATGCACTCATTATATTTCATGACCCATGATCAGTTTACTGCCACATAAAAGACGGATTTTGTCATAGAGATGACATCTGGAACAAGGAAAAAAACCATTGATTGTATTAGATGAGGCACTTGTAGAAATTGCAAGTGATTGACTATTAACACACTGTCATAAAATCCAGCCCTAATAAGGGGCACTAAGTGAAGAGTCCACTGTTTTAATTACAGAGGGAAAATCAAAGAGTAAGGCTGTCGGTAACTACTGCAGCATAAATAACTTTTAAATAACAAATTAAGCAGAAATAATGGCTAATCTTTATCAGGCTATTTTTGTTGGTGATCTACATTATTTTAGATACATTTTTAGGAGCACGTTTTTTCACATTGTAATTTTAGAAATCTCTCATTCAATCTGCTGGAGGAGGTTTTCTTCTCCTGGAGGAAGTCACAGTTCAATACTCAGGAATGTTATTTAAGTCATCAGATGCCCTTTCATGAATGTTCTTTCCAGCCTCACAATAAAACTTGGCTGCCACTACTTCTTAGATAAATGATGCTTGCAATGTGTATTTGTGTTAGTAGACATTTGCTGAGGTCTGGCTGCCCCGATTAAAGGATAGATGAAATAATTTAATGTATAACCTCTTTTTGCTATCCTGGACCCTAACAGTTTTCACACTAAACAAATCTTTCCTCTCATCCAGTGTCTTTGAAACAATGCACTTACATAAAGCATGTTCTTACTATCTGCTTGAAAAAACATTGCATCCCTGCAGAAAGGAATTAAGTAATTAATATGTACAAGAACCATTTCTTCCTAATCATGATGAAATATTTTCTCTTGCCTACTGTGCCAAACACCTGCCAAACACATGTTCAGACTTGGCTTGACAATTTACAGCACAGCTGTGTGGCTCTGTTAAAATTTTAGTCATCACAGAAGTGTGAGTTTGCCCTTGCTAGAATGAGTAAAAGTCTATGTTTAGGTACCCATTGGTCAATAAAATTCAAAAATTAACGTCTCATATAGTTCCAGTGTTCCTACTTGTGTTGGTACATAAAAGAAGATGTGTCTACTCCTTCATATAACCTAGGGTTGGCATCTTGGTGCAAACTCATTTTCAGCTCAATGCATAGAAAATAAATAACATGCTCCATATCCTTTAATTTCATTACAGATTAAGCCTTTGAGAAAAAGAAATGATAGAGATTCAAAGGTAAAACACAAGATACATAATGCCCATGTACATCATGTACTTCCCTTTTGTTCAGTTGCTGATAAAAACAACAGTAAAAAAGGGGTTCAAAATAGAAGAGAAGGATGATAGAAGCATGTGAGAGTGTGGACTTTTATGGGTTAATGATTCAAAACATTCCCCAGTTGTGAAGGCATCAGAGTGCTTTGTTAGAGCTGCATTTAAAGGCAGGAGTCTTTTGAGTATGTGATGGTCAATCTCTAAGACAGAGACTGAATGATGAGCTATGAATGAGAATGAGATAAGAGAAGAAAACCGTATGGAGACAGGAAAGAGTCTCTTGTCATGCCTACACAAAACCCTGGGTTGTAACTCCCCCTCCTCCCCTCCCCCACTGAAGGTCTGATGGGGCATCCTGGCTCAGAAGCCTGAGAGGCAGCTGTCATGTCTTCAAAGGTGTCATAAACCATCAAAGACTCCCGAAGCACTCCCAGACTCATTTCTGAGGCCTTCCACCAGAGCACTGAAAGCTCCTCCCTGAGGGCAGGTACCTGGGCATTCCCACCTAGCCTGAGAGTATTTTATCCCATTGAACTTCATGTTTTGGAGGCTTCCCCCTCCACCCCCATCCCTGATGTACCATCACGTCGACCAAGGGACATCCAAGCTGCGACAATCAAGACTCATGGAAGGTTGACAGGGTGGTGAGATTTTCACACTCTTATTCACCCTCTCTCTCTCTTTTCCCTTACATGTCCTTGGGTGATATTTTTGTGTTTTCACATTGCAATGCTTTCATATTGTTACATTACTATAGATAATAACAATCAAAACAGCTACGTACCTGCTTTCCTTTGCAACCAAACTGTTCTAAAACAAACCATAAGAATTTTTTATATATATATACGTATATAGACTTACAAGCATCGATCGTTCAGTGTTGTTTCACTCTAATCCACCCCAAGGAATCTATTAAAAAGAACCTGGGTTACTCTTGTCTCCTGGGATGGGTCATGACAAAGCACAAGTGTACAATGAATGACTTGCTATAATCTGTCTTTTAATTTTTAACAAGACAGTGGAATAAAATTTGCTATATAGGGTCCATTTTACTTAGTAAAACTGTACAGTCAGTTGAAAGAGCAGCTGGTGACATTGTAGTCAATGCTCTCCAAAGCTAATTGAGAATGATAGAAAAAAAATCTGATGTAATATATAGCNCTGGAGGAGGTTTTCTTCTCCTGGAGGAAGTCACAGTTCAATACTCAGGAATGTTATTTAAGTCATCAGATGCCCTTTCATGAATGTTCTTTCCAGCCTCACAATAAAACTTGGCTGCCACTACTTCTTAGATAAATGATGCTTGCAATGTGTATTTGTGTTAGTAGACATTTGCTGAGGTCTGGCTGCCCCGATTAAAGGATAGATGAAATAATTTAATGTATAACCTCTTTTTGCTATCCTGGACCCTAACAGTTTTCACACTAAACAAATCTTTCCTCTCATCCAGTGTCTTTGAAACAATGCACTTACATAAAGCATGTTCTTACTATCTGCTTGAAAAAACATTGCATCCCTGCAGAAAGGAATTAAGTAATTAATATGTACAAGAACCATTTCTTCCTAATCATGATGAAATATTTTCTCTTGCCTACTGTGCCAAACACCTGCCAAACACATGTTCAGACTTGGCTTGACAATTTACAGCACAGCTGTGTGGCTCTGTTAAAATTTTAGTCATCACAGAAGTGTGAGTTTGCCCTTGCTAGAATGAGTAAAAGTCTATGTTTAGGTACCCATTGGTCAATAAAATTCAAAAATTAACGTCTCATATAGTTCCAGTGTTCCTACTTGTGTTGGTACATAAAAGAAGATGTGTCTACTCCTTCATATAACCTAGGGTTGGCATCTTGGTGCAAACTCATTTTCAGCTCAATGCATAGAAAATAAATAACATGCTCCATATCCTTTAATTTCATTACAGATTAAGCCTTTGAGAAAAAGAAATGATAGAGATTCAAAGGTAAAACACAAGATACATAATGCCCATGTACATCATGTACTTCCCTTTTGTTCAGTTGCTGATAAAAACAACAGTAAAAAAGGGGTTCAAAATAGAAGAGAAGGATGATAGAAGCATGTGAGAGTGTGGACTTTTATGGGTTAATGATTCAAAACATTCCCCAGTTGTGAAGGCATCAGAGTGCTTTGTTAGAGCTGCATTTAAAGGCAGGAGTCTTTTGAGTATGTGATGGTCAATCTCTAAGACAGAGACTGAATGATGAGCTATGAATGAGAATGAGATAAGAGAAGAAAACCGTATGGAGACAGGAAAGAGTCTCTTGTCATGCCTACACAAAACCCTGGGTTGTAACTCCCCCTCCTCCCCTCCCCCACTGAAGGTCTGATGGGGCATCCTGGCTCAGAAGCCTGAGAGGCAGCTGTCATGTCTTCAAAGGTGTCATAAACCATCAAAGACTCCCGAAGCACTCCCAGACTCATTTCTGAGGCCTTCCACCAGAGCACTGAAAGCTCCTCCCTGAGGGCAGGTACCTGGGCATTCCCACCTAGCCTGAGAGTATTTTATCCCATTGAACTTCATGTTTTGGAGGCTTCCCCCTCCACCCCCATCCCTGATGTACCATCACGTCGACCAAGGGACATCCAAGCTGCGACAATCAAGACTCATGGAAGGTTGACAGGGTGGTGAGATTTTCACACTCTTATTCACCCTCTCTCTCTCTTTTCCCTTACATGTCCTTGGGTGATATTTTTGTGTTTTCACATTGCAATGCTTTCATATTGTTACATTACTATAGATAATAACAATCAAAACAGCTACGTACCTGCTTTCCTTTGCAACCAAACTGTTCTAAAACAAACCATAAGAATTTTTTATATATATATACATATATAGACTTACAAGCATCGATCGTTCAGTGTTGTTTCACTCTAATCCACCCCAAGGAATCTATTAAAAAGAACCTGGGTTACTCTTGTCTCCTGGGATGGGTCATGACAAAGCACAAGTGTACAATGAATGACTTGCTATAATCTGTCTTTTAATTTTTAACAAGACAGTGGAATAAAATTTGCTATATAGGGTCCATTTTACTTAGTAAAACTGTACAGTCAGTTGAAAGAGCAGCTGGTGACATTGTAGTCAATGCTCTCCAAAGCTAATTGAGAATGATAGAAAAAAAATCTGATGTAATATATAGCTGCACAGATTTCCTTCCCACCCCAGACACTCATTACACACATCTGTTCTTCATTCCCAATGAAAAACACAATTCCTCTGAGTTTCTTCCAAAGAAACTCATCAACAACCCAGAAAAAAAGAAGCATACATGAAATACGTGTTGAATTCTATCCACCCTGGATTAACAGTTGCTCTAACCACGATAAAATTCCAATGTAATTTCAAGAATATAATCAATGTATATTTTCTTCATTAGATTTAGAAATATTCTGACTTGTGTTATTGCAGTACCCATCATATGAAAAATTATGTTCATAAATACAGAGAAATTGTTGCAGTGAAACAGTTTGTGATCTAAAAGACACAGCAAATAGAAATGGTAATTAAAATACATGATTTGAAAGAGGAAAACCAATTTTGATAAGTTGGTGGGTTTCTAAATCCTGATGCCATTTTCCTGGCTCTTTTCAGGTGTTTAAATAGCCACAGAGCATTTTTTATTAGTTCAGATATTAAATCAAGTAATATGTAAAAAATGAAGTAAAAAATACTTTCCCTTATATTTTCTCCAAGGTCTTAGGTACTGAGTGTTAATTTATCGTGTCGTTGTTAATCTAGTAGACAGCTTTGAGGTTTCAGCAAGTTATGTTCTACTAATAACATCCTTTTCAATGCAGCATTAATTGTTTT
>VZTH01000528.1:58157-95516 GCA_013397815.1 Aleadryas rufinucha
AATCAAAACAGCTACGTACCTGCTTTCCTTTGCAACCAAACTGTTCTAAAACAAACCATAAGAATTTTTTATATATATATACGTATATAGACTTACAAGCATCGATCGTTCAGTGTTGTTTCACTCTAATCCACCCCAAGGAATCTATTAAAAAGAACCTGGGTTACTCTTGTCTCCTGGGATGGGTCATGACAAAGCACAAGTGTACAATGAATGACTTGCTATAATCTGTCTTTTAATTTTTAACAAGACAGTGGAATAAAATTTGCTATATAGGGTCCATTTTACTTAGTAAAACTGTACAGTCAGTTGAAAGAGCAGCTGGTGACATTGTAGTCAATGCTCTCCAAAGCTAATTGAGAATGATAGAAAAAAAATCTGATGTAATATATAGCTGCACAGATTTCCTTCCCACCCCAGACACTCATTACACACATCTGTTCTTCATTCCCAATGAAAAACACAATTCCTCTGAGTTTCTTCCAAAGAAACTCATCAACAACCCAGAAAAAAAGAAGCATACATGAAATACGTGTTGAATTCTATCCACCCTGGATTAACAGTTGCTCTAACCACGATAAAATTCCAATGTAATTTCAAGAATATAATCAATGTATATTTTCTTCATTAGATTTAGAAATATTCTGACTTGTGTTATTGCAGTACCCATCATATGAAAAATTATGTTCATAAATACAGAGAAATTGTTGCAGTGAAACAGTTTGTGATCTAAAAGACACAGCAAATAGAAATGGTAATTAAAATACATGATTTGAAAGAGGAAAACCAATTTTGATAAGTTGGTGGGTTTCTAAATCCTGATGCCATTTTCCTGGCTCTTTTCAGGTGTTTAAATAGCCACAGAGCATTTTTTATTAGTTCAGATATTAAATCAAGTAATATGTAAAAAATGAAGTAAAAAATACTTTCCCTTATATTTTCTCCAAGGTCTTAGGTACTGAGTGTTAATTTATCGTGTCGTTGTTAATCTAGTAGACAGCTTTGAGGTTTCAGCAAGTTATGTTCTACTAATAACATCCTTTTCAATGCAGCATTAATTGTTTTTGTCACTTGATATTAAAAGTCAGGTTTTCTGCTTGTACACAGCCATGGAGTCCTATCCCATTTGATCTGAGAGCATTTCTTGCATGCTGCAAATTTGGCCCAAAAGGGAAGAAAATAACACAGTATTCCTCTTTTGATGGAAGCACCACAGCATTATTTTCTAGATTCATATGTCTTCATGACTAAGTGTGTCAGCTGAAATGGAGTCCAGAAATTGAAGTGGTCTTGTTTCCAAATGCTCATTTCTACCATCAGAATGTCAGTAATTGGGATTAATTGTAATGAGACTGTGTTCCTGCTTGTGGTTGTTGGAGACACTAGAGTTCAAAGATACAGAGCTGTCCTATCTCTCATACTGAACATGACCTAGAATTATTTCCAGTTTCTTACTCCTTCACAGCTGGGACTGTACCATAATTATTAGTATTTCTGTATCGTCTTCCTGAGATTCTGTAGCCTCACATGTCTGACATGGCTTAATAGATCTATTCTGAAATTTACTATTAATTTTAGGAATATTGTTGGTCACGGATATGGAGTAGAGTCTTGCGGATGTGGACTAGAGGCTTAGAGTGCTGCACTGCAGCTTTGAGTGTGCTTACTGAGTAAGCTCCACATGAGCTGTTTTAATTCACACTTCTAGTTTCTTTTAGTGCCACAATCTCTTCATGGTCAAATGACCCAGTTCTTCTATTTTTCCATAAAATGACATAATGCTTGGGTTCTTCTCTTTTGGGAGGAAAGAAACTTGAGAAGTCTACAGAGGAGTTATGGTGGATATACTGCATGACATTGACAAGACAGTACTTAAACTCCTTCAGGCATATGTAAAGGAGCAGACACCCACAATTGGGTATTTACTATCAACACTGCATCACAATAAGAAACGCTGCTCTGAAAAGGAGGCCCAGAGGAGTAATCTCATGCCAAAAAGTGATGAGAACTCTTATTCCAAATACCAGAAACACCTCTGAGACTTAATTTTTCATCCAATGTAATGTGAGACACTAGTTAATATATTATATATACCATTACAACTGTGTGTTTTTATAGTGCCTAGCACAAAAAATCTTTGAACTCCTTGGAGGGATAAAAGTCACCAGAACTAGTAAATTATACATTGTTTCACTGGGAAATACAGATGTGAGCAGTGTTTCCAAAACTCACACGCAATGATACTGGTGTTTTATACATGTTTTATCTCTGCAGTCATGCAGTTAAGATTTAAATGCATAAACCAAAACCCTATGCTGTCCTAAGGATTTTCAGTAATTTAGAAATTAGTTAATTATCCTATCTAATTCAGTAGAGCTCTAAAAGTCAGCACTTAAAGTGAATGCTCATTTACCAACACTGATTTACCTAGACACTCTTCTAATCCAGTCTACTACTGATAATTATGTTGGACTGTAAGCACTGAACAGTGTTGTCTATTTTGTCTGGTAAACATGTAGAAGAATGTATATATTTGAAGGAATGCAACTCTGATACATCCTGGGGCAGCTAGCATCATCAACAAGCAGTTTCACCATGCCCCTGGAAAATGTAAAACTTAACACCTTCATTTTCAAGCAAGTTCTCTTATGATAATAACATTTTTTCCTATTGCTAAGAACATTAAAAATGTTACCCCACTGTTACCCACTGTTTGACATAGCTTCTTTGTTCTGTCGTACTCTTCAACATAGTCTCCTGAGTGGCAGACTGATAAAATACTAATGTGAAAATCACTTAATCTTATAAGGTTATAATTTTGTGCTTAAATTTTCTACCACCTGTCATCAAATGAGGATGTTGTTTGATAATCTTAGTTTTTTCATTCTGTTTTCTTTATTTTTTAATTTCCAAGTTACTTGCAAATGCATTTGAGGACTTTTGTAGTAGTAGTTCTTTGAAAATTGGCAATGATTTAAGTAGAACCACTGAACATCACTGAACAGAGTAGCTTTGGTTACATCACCAGGTTTACAAACCTGTAGAAATAACATGGCAGGCTCTGGCTGTGCCAGGCTGAGCCAAGATAGCTTTTTTACGTGGCTAAGGAGCAGACTAGGGCCCTTCCTTACAGGGTCCCAAATTCAGATAGCACAACAGCAGCTAAAGTTTGAACTATTGTTAAGAATCTGCTACTAAAACCTGCTGCGTGTCTTACAGGCAGCAATCTGAGTGTATGATGATGGACTTGGGAGCCTGCCAAACCTTAATTACAACCTGGACTGCAGGATCTCTGTAACAAATAAATTAACAAAGCTTCTTACTGACTTTCTGTTCTCTAGTCATCCATAATTTCCCTACAGCATATTATTAGAGTAATGGCTATAGCATCATTCTCAGTGGAGATGTCCACAAGTGACTGCGTTCCTTCAGATTTCTTGTTTGGAAGAAGCCGTCTAATTCTTGGGAAAGGATACAGTTCCTTTGTGTTTAGGAGCAACCTGTTCTTCAAATGGCAAACATACAGCAGAATCTTAGCTGATAAACACTTAGGTTAGGATTCAGTTCCCAAAACATGTGTCTATTAAACCAGTTTCGGTGCCTTAAATATCTGCATGTGTCTGGAAAATAAATACAAGGTCCTTTAGCAGAATCTTGATTTTCTGAAACAAAAGCTGCTGGCCAGATGAGAAGCTGCAAACAGCTCATATTGTAGCAATGCCTAAGTTCAGACAACTGTAAACCTCCCCTGATGTCTGATCCCTGCTTCTGAATCCATGGAAATTGATAAAAGGCAATCCTTCATATACTCCCATTCAGATGCTGTCAGTAACACATTTCCGCTGGAATCTACTTCCCTCTTTCCCTCTGTTATTTTTAGAGATAGCAGTTCCTCAGACAGATGGGAAGCCTCTTGCTCTGGCTGAGCCTATTTTGGAAAAATTTCTGTGACTGTATCCAGTGGGTCATAAAGATATTTGAATAGTAAGCTTTCTGAAGGGCTTTCCAATAAATTATCTCAAGTTTTTGGCTTTTACTGGGCTAATGTATGCTTATGCTGTTTGAAAACCAACCAAGATCTTAACTGGCCAAACAGAAGGCTAATACAGATACAGCTGTGAAAATTCCATTCTTAAGCACTGATGTCATATAGGAGACGGGCTTCGGGAATCAAGAGATGACTCAGATATGAGTTAGCAACTTGTTCCGTTTATTGTTTAGTATAGTAGCCTTTTTATACTTTTTCTATTATCATCATACGTTGTTCACGCATTGTCTGATTGGTTAATAGCTTTGTTCACGCGCCCTTGGTTAATAGCTGATTGGTTTGAAGGTCTTGTTCATGCGCAGCTTTCTGTTCTTTGATTGGCTTTTAAAGCCCATGCCTACTATTACCTCTTTTCTGCAACTTCTGCAGCTTCTATATTGTAGTCAGCTAAGTCAGCATGATAACATACATTGTATTAAGTTAGTATGATAGTATTTTTATATCTACTTCCTCAAGGATATGTGGCTCAAGGGACTATTGTTCTTCTATAGGACTATTGTTCTTCTATTTTGTTAGTTCTAAATACCAGTCTTGGTTGTGCAGATTTTCTTGGGATTCAAAAAGCGAATGCCCTCGAGAGGCAAGCCATTCCTCTACAATGTCATCCTTTATGTCACATTTTATGGAAGACAATAATTATGTGGAATAGTTTATCCTTTTCCCAAGACCCTGCTAGGAGTTATGTCAAACAGAGTCTGATTTAATTGTGTGTTCTTTTTGGACACCTTTCTTTGCACTTCCAGCTGCAATGTGAAAGTATCAGGATCAGAAAGTCCTCTTACTTTTTTTTTTTCCTGCCCAAGACAAATGAAGTTTAATTATAAAAACCTTATTTAGATAATATATCAAGATGGCACTACTGAAAATTTCCTTTCTTTTCCTACCAAGATTTGCTACAGGGTAGCACAGCCCTCAAAAGTCTGTGCTAATAAAATACTAGCCTCTGAGTTCACCAACCCACCAGATTCCTACCAGCTACAGGACCAATATGTACCTCCACAGGCTTATAAGATGCAAATATACTTTAGGAAAGTAAGGATGACTTAAAATTTTGCTGTCCTCTTCAGATAAACTCTTGGAAGAACAGTGCTCTATTATCGCCTGCTGGCGATATGAGAGAGGGCCTCCTCCAACCTGGAGGAGGCCAAAAGTCCTGGCCAGAAAGTGAAAAGATGAGCGGAGTCTCTGGATTTCTTGCTTCAGATAGTTGTTTTAATTAGCGTTATCAGAGAGACAGAGTGCCAAGCGTGGCACCCTGTTAGCAGTTCAAGAAAGGTGCGGAAAAAAAGAGCTTATCTCAAATTCTTGCCCTTTTTAAAGGCAAATCCCCCAATAGAAATTTGAAACGAAACATATTTTCTTTTCTCTACCAATACTCTATAACCTCAGCTTGAATATCCAGAGGAAATGCAAATATTTCTGTCCAATCAGTCTAAATTACTTTGCTGCAGAATATGGAGGTGTAGAAGAAGGAGAAAGAAGCATGGAAAACAACTGTCCTCCATTTTGGCTTTTTTAGCTACTGTCTATTCACTACATAAACAATCCTAAAATCTCTAGATTTTTTGCTCTGGGACATCACCACAAACTGCTCAAACATTCAGTTCAAACCATCTTAGATTCAAAAGTTTCCCAAAGAATTGGCGGCTTCCTCCATGGATAGAGGTCAAAATACACCCTGTCCAGGGGGGTCACACAGCTTAAAACAGGCAGAGGAATGTCCTCTGCGTTTTGGGTATCAACACTCTTATCTTCCAGAAGAAAAGAGTGGCTTGTATATTCAGTCTGCTCAATGTGGGGGGAAAAAAAAAATTGGATTTGCCAGTTTGTGGTCAACATGTGAGCTGTGAAGAATTGTCCCTGCGTCTGACAGCACAGTTAAACACAAAGGTGGAAGATTTTTTTACAACAGAAACATTTTCTATAGCTTTACAGAATTCACTTACCAAAGATGTACATGCTACCAAATTTCTGTTTAAAGTTGCTTCCCTTCTCAGAACAAGATTCAACTGAGAGAATTTCAACTCGATGAATCATGTGTCTCTAGAGAGAAACCAGCAACACAGATGTAAGTTGAAAGCTATCCTAGCCCTCCTTTAAGTAAGAAAAACACTGAAAGGAGTTGAAAATGTGTAACATCCCAGAAACAAAGACTATGCAAGTTTTAATGTTGAAGTTTTGCCAAGCACAGTACATTTTCTTAGATATCAAAGAGATGCCAGAGAACAGATGTAGGTTTGATCTTGTTTCTCAAACAGGTTAACTACTTATGGTCTTAATTTTTAATAGAATCTAGTAAAAAAATTGTTCATTCTAATCAAGGACAAATGTCCTCTTTGTTGCTTAATTTCCATGAAGTACAGAGGGGCTGTAAGACAACTGGAAAATGACCTTAAGATAATAATATTATATTTATAGATCAGAAAATGCTGGTCCAGTTTTTTTCTAAATTAGTATGTTGGAGCTTAAATGAAGTGAAACAATTTTGTGTATTGAACAAACTCTCAGAACATTTGACAGTACAAATCTGGTAGTTCTTGAAAATTAGGTATACTGCTGTGAATGAGTAATTAGATGCAATTAGATAACAAATTAATGAGCTGAAAAGCTTAAAAGTAATGAAGAAAAAATATAGCCCAAATGAATTACAGGGAAATACATAGATGACAAAATGAAGTATGCAATGCTCAATAATTTTCAAATATTTTAAAACACAATTACAAGTATTTTATACCTGTTGAATATTCTTTTATTTACTTAATAGGCAACATGATTTTTGATCTGCTTTAGTATTCTTTGCAATCTTCTAAGCTGAAAGTAATAGTCTATCTCTTTGTGTGGCATGGATGAAAACCGAAGGTTATTTGTTACACACGCTAGAGCATGGATGTCTGTGTGTGGCTGTGCACATGTATTCCCTCACATGCCCATTTAAGAACTTGGATTTCAGTATCATATCTCATCCTACCCCCATAGATGCACTCCAAGTTCTGCCTTCCTAAATAATGTGTACATTGCTATAATATAATTACTATGCATCCATTGCTGTTTTGCTTGGTGAAGATTGCTCATATGTGCTGCATACTAATTCAGGAAACATCTACCATTGGTGGTGAACAACTAATCTATTTCAAGCTTTTTTGCTCTCACTGTAAACACAAAAAAATATTTTACTAATGTTTTCTGTTAGATAAGAAGATATTTTTTCTTGTAAATTTATCTTTTTTTTTTCCCCCCCACATTACTTCAAATGCCAGTAGATAGAGTGATAATGCTCTTAGGTACTGCAAAATTTCCAGGAAGATTGATACTGTACCTTTCACAATAGATTGTTTATTAGTAGAAAATAAAAAAAATAAATACTACTCGACGCTGAGATACAGGGAGATGTATAGCATCCCAAATCAGTGCATGCAGATATGAGTTAGGAGCCTGATCCAAGTCAAAACTGTCTTTTCAGTTGACTGAGCAGTGCTACTACTCTAATCTAATGCCAGTTTCACAATATTATTTGGAAGTGCAGAATAAACATGGTACCCAGAAGGAACATTAATTCACACACATATATTCATGTTCATACATGAGTAGACCAAGATATCTTTTTTATTTTCATACTCCCTGGGTATCTTTCCACTGAGTTACTTTTTATTATCTTCCTCACAGAAGGTGTTGCTATTTCTTGCAAGTTTCACCTCTGCACCTCCTTTTCAGATAGTATTTTATTTGACTGAATGCAGTTGCTTACCAGAGCCATGGTTGCCATTACTCCTGACCATAAAGAAAAAAAGAAAAAAAAAAAAGAGAGAAAATATATTCAGTTTAGACAATATCTCCACTGTGTTAACTAACACCATCTTAGGAGTGTCACCGTTTCATTGAAAAGAAGCTCCTAATTTTTGTGTGAGAGGATAAGTCCTCTTATCTTACCTTTTAATACTCTTATCTCTTACCTTTATTTTGTAGAAGCATATTGCTTCTCCTACCATGAAGTATCTCTCCTTTTATATTTCTGCCTCACCAGTACCTAACTGGTTGCAGTCTTAAAGTATAAAAAATGAATCAGCACACGTCTTCATTGTAATCTGGTAAAAAGTGCAGTTGTCATGTTTATTTATTGCTTCTCCTATTCTTGCTCACTGCAGACAGAAGTATTCAAATCTGAACAGTTTGCCCAAAAAAGGCCCATTAGCTCATCAGATCTGATCATTAAGTGTGGAGGCAGATGCAGGTTGGTGCTGTGTGTGCATTTGTGTATGTGGACCACATACTTTCATAGATCAATCTGTTAGCCAACATTTATGCCATTCTTCTCACTGGACTGACCTTCTGTGGTCCATTCCTCTTGAGCTAAATGAGGGAGAAATGTTGTCTTGAGTAAAGGTTTCTAAAAAGTGAATGAATAGTTTGTGTTGTACAGCTGCATAAGATGATTCACTAAATAAAGGTGTGTATCTCTGACAATGTAGTTGTTATGGCTATGTTTTTGAGTTTGTGGAGTTAGGAAGGCCTAAAGCTCTTTATCTTGACATCACACTCACTCATATCACCTCTTAATAATCACAACTGGAAAAAAAATACAAAATAATTAGCAGTTAAAGGAAAAAACGTGTAGAGAATAATAAACCATACAAGTTACACAGGTAGGGCTCAGTTTCTGGAATGATATTTCGAAAAACAGAAGTCACTAGCTCAGTTTGAATAAAAAGACAATCAATTTGGCATCTTTGGGCAGACAAAGCTCATCAGAATGTGCACAAATGCATCAGGCAGAAACTTCTATTCCCCACAGGCAAATATTCCCTAAAAATATCATCTGGTTGCACAATGGAAACATGTAAGGCTCTGGTAGGTTTCTCTAAGTTACGTTAAATTATTTTTCTCCATTGTAGTGGGTAAGTCCAATGGGTGCGATCTTTAGAAGATTTGAAATATGAGAATTGTATCCTGCAGAGTACCCCTAATCCTGCAGCACCCCCCTAGTTCTGGCCAGTCAATGGACCTGCCCTCGCTCTCTACCCCCCCCGGCATGTTCCGTCCTTGGACCTGTCCCGTTGGACCTACCCCTGCCATTGGCTCCTACCCCGTGACCCCGCCCCTAGCCCCTACCTGGGCCCCGCCCCCTGCCCGCGCCCAGGAGAACACCCTGTACTTAAGGGGCAACATGTGGGGGGGTTGGGGTTCCGCCATCTTGCCCCCGTTCTGCGAGTTTCGGGTGCGTGCCCCGCGCCGCAATAAAGACGAGCAGGACATGCCAAGGTGCGGTTCCTCCTGCCTCCTTCATCGTTTGACGCTGCTGGATGCGTGAGCGTGCCCATGTGCCGACAGCACCGGGCTGGGTGAGTGGCCACTCTCTCGTCTGGCCCCTGAGCTGAGGTAACTTCCCCCTGGCGGGAGACTTCTGTGAGAGTGGTGGCTATCTCGTCATAGCTCTGATCTGGGCGGCATTAGAGAATGAAAAGTTTATGCTGATAAAACAAATGACTTTGGACATTTAGGTACTGACAGTAGTAGCCTACCACTTGGTATCCTTGAAAGCAGAACTATTACAGGATCAAACTATTACACTGGTATTTGCAATTGATAAATAAAGCTTCATGCCATACGTGAAAATAGTTCGACCTTATTAGAGAAATCTGCCAAAAAGGTCATTGTGAAAGATAAATTGTTCTTGAATTTTTCATGTGTTCCTAGCTGTATGGCAAGACTATTTTCCATTTATGTACCCTAAATGATTCCCATTCAGTATTTTCTTAAAAGACTGCAACAACTCCCCTTTGGGAGAATTTTCTAAAACATAATCCTGATGTATAAAAATGAGATATGATTTGTATAGAGACATATAGGAAAGACTTAGTATAGCATTCAAAAACTCTGGATTCTGGGGCTATGTCTGGAATAGAAAGTCTACAGTTTTACTAATTTGGAAATCAAAATAAATTAAAATATCACTATGCCTGTGGAGCGCATAATTGTTCTTCAAACAGGCAAAAAGCTATAGGATTTCAAAAGCATGACTATTTTTTTTCTCAAGGGAAAAATGATTAAACGATGCAAGATAGTCTTTCATAATCTATTATTCATTGGAACATATTTCTAGTTCCTGTTATTGCCCTTAGATATTGAAAATGAATCAACATTTGTATGAAATGATTTGCATTTTTTGTTAAGGAGCAATTACTGGACAGCATAATAGTAATATATGTACTATTTTGCAATACCTGCTAAATGGCCCACCTCAGGTTATTCTGGGTTGATGGCCATTTTTCACTAATGCAGTGGGGCAAAACATTTAAACCCTAGTCTAAAAAAGCAATCAGGCTGGGGGCAGTTAAATGCTTAAATGCTCTCCATCACAAGTTTAAACTGCTCAAAGACATTTCACTAATTTGGAGACCTGTAGTTCATTAATGAACGTACTCAACATTAGTTTTGGGCAATATTGCTCTGTCAAAGCACAGCTCATTAATGACATAAGAAAAGTCTACAAAACTGAGAGGATGATGTGATCGTTGCTTATTTTTTCTATGGTAGCCAGACTGTAAAGGTCTCTATATATTTTGATATCAGGTAATTCTAGCAACAGGATTATCGCTAATTCTTCATCCAGCTAACCAGCAATTTACACCAAATGTCAGATAAGATGTATTTCCAAAGAGAACTCAAATTGGCATAATATGCTTTTTCGTTTTTGTGATTCATCTGGCCTCTAAATTATTTAAATCGTGTTTCTAAAATGGTGATAGGACTCATTTTCAATGTAGCTAAAATCGAAGGGTGGAAAATTGTTCTTTGTAGGTGTTACAATTTATCCCATCTTTGGGATGTTTTTCTTTGATTTCCTGCAGTACTGAATTTTTGGGGATTTCCATTATGCATATCTGTGTTTGTAGACTTGTGTGTTTCTGAATCTGCTTAGGTACTGTTTCTGAGTTCCAAAAACATGGACAAATTCAATTAATTTGATAGACAGGAAGTGTAATGAATTTATGTGAGAAGATGGAAAATAAATTGAGAAAAAATCAAGAAGCCCTATAAGTTTAATGAAAAATATTGTACATGTATGTATATGAAATGTATATAAAGGTCTTCAATTTATCCAGATGCCGATAGTATCATGCAGCAATACAAAATGCATGAAGATCCCAATATCAGCAGGGTTGAAGAAAATCAGATTTTCCTGTATAAGTCCTAATTTTTCACTACAGTCAATGGAAAAGACAAGATTCTCCCAAGAGCAATTCACATTGGAGGAATTTAAACTACTCTGAAGCTGTTAGTATTTCTACTCTGGCTAAAGCTGGAGTCGGGGTAAATACACTCCTAAGTGTTCAAGTTCAAATGCATCTAGTTCACTAGAATGAATTTAGAGTCACTGTTTGAAGTACTAGAGAAAGCCTTCTTTAAAAAAAAATCAAAGATTATTTTATTTTTTTCATAGAAATATTTTTCTAGATTAGAAAAAAGAATTGTTTATAATAAATTGAAACTAGTAAATTGGCAAATATCCAAGTGAAGAGATTCGTATCATATATACTGAATATCTTTTCAAAAATCAAGAAGAAAGAAACATGTTACACGATCACAGTATCTTATGAAATAATTTTAAGTGCTATTACTTAACTGGCTGAAGTGAATGTTTTCATTATTATCATATATGTTAAACTGCCCTCTGTTCAAATTTATTCTGTTATCCCAAAATACAGAGGAAATATTTTGTTTTTGTTGCACAATGATTTGGAAGGTTCTTCAGAGGCAATGAAGAGCTGGTGAAATATGAATAATGGATTCTGTAAAAATATTTTGCCTCATCCAGGTATTGGACTTTACAGGAGTAAAATGGAAAAAACCAGATTGACTCTTTTGCTCCCACAAATCTGGCTGTCAACCTATCAGGCCGCTAAATTTCTTTTCCTTTAGCCCCCAGTGGAAGTTCAGCTAGGTGGTTTCTTTGTCACAATACTATCAACAGGTGCTATTGGGGCAATAGAACAGATTATCCTTGACTTTCTGATTTGGTTTCACCATCCATTTTCCTGTTACATGGAATCACACAGAAGATGGCTGGTGAAATGAACTTAACATTACATTGCAAACTAAAACACTGTCATGAATATATTAATTTTTGCAGTGGTGATGCAGAAGGTGATCTAATCACCTTATTAATACATTTAAGCATGTTAAACCATTGTATATAAGTCCAAAGAGAGTTTTTTGCATTTTATTTGCGAAATTAAAAAAAAAAAAAATTAGGAATTAGCCTACAGGCTGGACCAAGACCTGGTCAATAGCACAGATGTGGTGATACTCAGCTGTTCAGGGTTTTCTTTCTTTCAGATCTTTTTACTTCTATTTTTATTTCATTCTGTTGTGTTTTATGGAATGGTCAGTGATGAGTTGGGCCCTTAGCAACTTTTGGACAGCTTTCGGTAACTTCCATGTGACAACACACAACAGTACTGCTTGTGTGTAAAGAATTTAATATTTTATAACTCACATCTGCTAGCTAAAAGAAGCAAAAAGGTATGAATGTAAAAGCACTCTAAATTACTGAGACATAATTCCCATCGCCTTGTTTCTCAGTGAGTATCAAATGTAACACTTGTAGACAAGAGCAATTTGATGTAAACAATAGCACAGGAAGTCAGCTTGCACATCATCTCTAAATTAGGCCTTTATTGGTGAGTTTAAGAAAATAAAAATGAGAAAAGAAGTACTAAGTGAAATTGGAGAGAGCTTAAGCAGTTATAACTTGTACAGTAAGTGGCATGTAAGAAACATGTAAATGTACCAATTTATATTTTTCAGTAGTTTTACTTATAATTGTTTGGGTTAATTTATAATTCCATCTATGAATTTCGTCACTGGCTCATGAATTGGCTTTCATTTCCTCCTTCAAATTTTGCTTGTTTACAACAGCTGATGCTAACAGAAGTGGGGTCATTTTTCTTGTTCTTTTTCTACAGAATAAAATGAGGGATGTAAACTTTAATTTCAGAACATCTATAAGGGGATAGCAGAGCAGATTAGCATATATATCAATATGGTAATTTGTCACAATGCTTCTGAATCAGTCTTTCATTTAGTTTGGAATATATATCAACTGAGAAAATTTGAGGTTCTAACCTTCTATCTTCTGTTAAGAGATTACACAGTAATGAGGTCACTCTGATTGTACCATGAATTAGGATCAGTTTAGTATGTTATTGAATTCTTTATTTTGAATAATAGCTTTCAGTTGTCAACAAATTTCTGAATCCAGCTAGCAGATTTTTAATTAATTGCTTCTTTCTGCTGGAGTTTTATACCTGTCCATTTCTACAGGAACCACTCAGAAACTCTCTAAAACCATCTTGAAAAATACTTAGGTCACTCTTTCCTTCTGCGAGGTAGAACTATGCAATGTTTATGGATCTGTCTCCACCACCTGAGTTTATTGATGTTTTTACTCTTTGGCACAAATTAGCAAAATTTGATTTTATTTGCCAGCATTTTCATTTAAAACATTAAAGAGGCCAAATTAACAAAATGTAGTTCAGTTAAGTAGTGAGATGCTTACAAAAGTTCAGTATTTGACTGTCCTTGGATGTTGACACTAATGTTTTATGTCATTAGGTCTCCAAATATTTCAGGAAGAATAATGCTGAGATATAATGGCACAAAATCTGTACATAATTACAAAACAGCTCTTAAGTCTAATTCTTAAACTGTAGTAATTGATCCTACAGTGAGATTTATTCAGTAATCATGGAAGGCAGCAGCATTTACAACTAGAATAATTAAAGGAAATGAAGAGGAAAATTGTATTCTGTATAACATTTAGTTCATTATAGGCTTAAACAATGATGCCAATCCATGTTCATCAATATAAGTTATGATGTTCACAGACATAATTAAATAAAAATGTTATCACCAAGAACCAGTTCATGTAACACAAGCGTAGAAATTGTTACATTATAAGTGTTTTGCATTTTTTAAAGGTTTTATTGGCAATGCTCAAGAATATGAGTAGCAGAAGATAGTATAGAAATTTTTTATTTCTTTTTTTTCCCCTCTAGTGTTCATAATATATAACATTACAGCCTTTTCTGCACTCTCTGCTGCTGGATCTTACTCCCTTCTGTGATGATGCTTGATTCCATACCTCATTAAGTGCCTCTGTGGCTCTTTATTTGTTCAGTTAAAGTCTCACTGGAGTTCATTAAACCATATTAAACATCACTGATGTTTCTGAGGGAATTGCAGCGTAAGATGTGCAAGAGCCTAAAAAGAGATTCTATAATTTTGCATGGTACATATAAGCAAGGAGGTCCATAAGGTGTGTCAAAAAATGTGCATCAGGTTGCCTACATATCAGGTTGTTCTATATCTTCCCAGGATCTTGAAACCAGAAAAGTATGTAGGTTTAAAAATTTTTTTGAGATATCATAAATGATGGATTGAATTTTTCATTAACTCAAATTTCCAGATACAAATATTTAAGAGCTTTTTGATGTTTGCAGATACTGCCAAGAGGAATGTGGCTCAAAGAATATAATCATACAAGTTAAATATTTTCCTGTACATAAGAAATGGATTCAGATGTGTTTCTAATAGTCCTATTAGCATTGAATATATGAGGCATCTTAAGAGGTTCTGGTAAGGTACAGAAAAAAAAAATCCTTAATTTGCTGGTATCAACAGCTGTCGGTGGAGTGGAACAAGAGAGAACAATTATTCATACCAACATTCTTTTCAAAAGAAAGGAACAGTGAATGAAAATAGTTAACCATATATTTACCTGAATAATAAAATATTGCCTGGTCAGGTGTTTCAAATATTACAGATGAGTTCAAAATCTCCTCAGGTGGAGACAAGAATTGAAGTACAGTTTTATTTATCCTTGATGAATATCCCTAGACACTGTGCTTCTGTATAAAAGAAAATTACTCATTTGGCTTCTTGGTGATGCTAGTGATTTCTTTAATTTGTTTTTTCACGAGTACCTGGTATGGTGGTCTTGCTTCAGATCAAAAAACTTGTTTTCTGTGGAAGTATATAGTAATTCTTTTACAATTATTTAGTTCAGGTGAAAAAAAAAGCAAAGAAAAATGAAATTTTGGTCAATTTTATTGTAGCTTCCTTCTCCAGCTTTGGGTTTTTTTCTTTTTGGTTTTTTGTTGTTTGCGTGTTTGGTGAGTTACAACAAACAATAGTAATTGTAGCTCCACTAGAGATGTCATTGTGGACGGTTGACCTTGGTGGGACACCAGGTCCCTACTGCACAGCTCTATCACTTCTTCCTAGCTGGACAAGAAGGAAAATAAGATGGAAAACGACTTGTAAGTTGAGATAAGGCAGTTTACTAAAGCAAACACAGAAGTTTGCATACACAAGTTTGCAAAGGAAAAAAAAAAAGGGTTTATTCTCTACTTCCCATCAGCAAGCAATGTTCAGGTACTTCCCAGGAAGCAGGGCTTCAGCACACAGCAATGGGGTCCAGAAGGCAAACAATTTAAATAAAAAATACTCCCCATCCCTCCTCCTTTCCTTAGCTCTTATATCTGAGCTGATATGAAATAGTGTGGCATGTCCCATTGGTTGATCTGGGTCAGCTGGCCTAGCTGTGTTCCCTCCCAGCACCCTGCCCACCCCCGGCCTATTGATGGCAGGGCAATATTGAGAGACAGCGCTGATGCTGTGGTTGGTTCTTCTCAGCTGTAGCCAACACACTGGTGTGTTATCAACACCTTTCCAGCTTCCAATGCAAAGCACAGCACTGTGAGGGCTGCTATGGGAAAACAGCAGGACCATCTCAGCCGGAACCAATACAATCATGAATTACATCTAATTATTAACTTTACAGGGAATAGAAAAATTCATAGCAGTGCAGTAAAACACCAAAGGTTTTATCAGTTTTTTGGTGCTGATGATAAACAATAAATGAATTGTGACACAGGCAGGTTCTCCTACAGTAAAGACAAATAAAGTACTGTACACCGGCAGAGTTGTCGTGCTTCACAGACAAACTATTTCAGAACTGAACGAGAGAATTTTATCCATGTGAGTTCAGTCTGAAAGCAGCCTACAGAAGGTTGTACAGATTCTCTGAGGTTAAGATTTTACATATTTTCTTTCAAATTCCTGTAGTATCTGACTTTCAGTTCTGATTTAATCTTTCTTTAGTTATAATTAGATATATTTAGGCATATATTTAGGTATATATTGCCATATTCTATGAATCTGTGATTCTGTAACACAAGTTAAATGCTTATAGAGTCAACTGTAATTATATAGTTCTTTGGTTGAAATTTTGCTACTTAATAGCTCTTGAAAAGCAAACATTCTAATAGAGATGTACTGATGATGCAACAGTAACTACTGCAACAGTAGTTAAAACAAAGGTTGAAGAGGTTAAAGAGGACGTCAAATCAAATTGCATCACAAGGAATAAAGTTAGACAAATATATTAAGGATTAGATCATGGCTTAACTCTCTTTTCTTTGCTGAGTTTAAAAATGCATAATTACTTCTTTTCTGTATCCATCCTATAATAGTGTTTTCCTCTATGCACATTGTATACTTTCCTATATTAATTCCAACTACATTTAGATTTACTCTTAGAAGTGCAAACAGAAAGAAATGAGCCTCAAAATACTTCAGTCCACCCTTTTTTTTTTTTTAAGCACAAAAAAATGAGGCATATTAAATGAAATTTTGTGATTTTTTGAAATCACTATTAGTATGAAGAAGCCACTGCAACAAGACATTATAACTAAAATGAGTAATGATAACATATGCATATACATTGGGGTAAAAATACATGGAGAAATCTTCATACTCAGGACACAAATCAACTACTAACAAAATGAATTTTGAAAAAAAACTTCCCCTTTTGGCAGATCAATACATGTAATGAAACTCTCATAACTATCCCCTAAGTCAGCAAAACTGATGTCTACAAACCCACAAGATCTTACTGAGTGCAACAACTAGAGAGAGAAGAATTGTACTACTATGAGAAAGTAATTGACAAAATGAAACCATGCATGATAAGAGAGTAAATGGATGCCAAGTTCAGAGTTGGACAAAATAAATTTGGGCCTTTGGGGGAATCTGTGTACACTGGATACTCAAATCAAAGAAATTAATAAAAACAAATATAAAAGAAGAGGTCCGACTCACCACCAGTTTCATTGATTTCGTCAAGACGTGTTTGTTCAGCCATGCTATGTGGTCCACACGTCATCAGCCTGCTAAGTGAATGCCAGGCAGTATCCATCCATGTGGATATCATCTGTCACGATGCTCAGGACACACATACCAAAATTTAGATAGTGCTGGAATGTAGAATCTCCAGATTGTACTCAATGTCTCTATAAATTTGAATTTCAGCATTCTGTATCTTGTCCATGAAATTACTGCAAATACAGAAATAGAAGACATGGTTGGCTTATATATAGTAACAGTGGAGAAAGTTCTTGGAGGCTTTTTAGGGGATTTGGGGTGGTTTTTTATGGGTTTTTTTTTCTTTTTATTTTTTAAAATCAGATTTTAAAACCCAAGTAATTTCAGGGTAAATAACCTGGATATAGCCTTATTCTTTACTTATGTCAGAGGTTGGAGGGATGGAGCCGTCTGAACTTTATTTCTTTGCCCCATTCCTCTAGTATTGTTTTCTGATTTTACTTTGTGGCAACTGATTGAGCATTTTCGTATAAATCAGTATTATAGCATCATTTTTAAAGTAACACGCATAAGACAAGCAGTAGTTTTTTAAGCAATGGTGTTTTCTGAACTGTTTTGTGTCTGGTTTCGTAATCAAGAGCCACTGCAGAAATAAATGGATTTCAAACAATTGGGAGAGCGAGTGGAAGAAAGATGAAGCATAGCCTGGAGAATTTCATAAAACCTAGGAAGAATTTCTCATCTATCAAGTGATTCTAAACATTTCACATCTCAAAAATTCATGTTTTCTGGTACTCACTTCATTTGCTGTGTTGTTACAGTCCTGACCCAGTGATCCAGTGCATTTTAATTTGACTCTGCTTGGAGTCACATACACTAAAAGTAGCAGAAACAGTAAATCTTGCTGCAATTCATTGCCAGGTTTATGGTTTCATGGTAGAAAAAAAAAAAGTTGTGTATTTCATAAGCATTCTATAGAAAGACATCACAATGTTGGTAGCTGGTAACAAAAATGTGATGTTGAATTTTGTGCTATATTTAGACAGAGACAAAACTCGTTAAAGAGCAGAAACTTCTTAAATAATGTTTAGCCTTTGTTCTTCTGTGTAAGCTTGAAATCTAAGTACACTTTTTTCACATTCTTATTTCAATCATGTGAGGTGTTTGTACCATATTTGGAAAAAAAAATTCATTCAAAATATGAAATGCACCATCTTCTTTTTCTGAAAATTGAGGAAATTTTTCTAGAAACAAGTAAAATGGCATGTAAATCTAAAACTAAATGAGCTAAAATTTTGACTGAGTTCAAGCCTTTTATGTCATATTTTATTCTCAGTACTTAACATATGAAATGAAATTTTATTAAAACAATAGTAATAATAAACCACTGGTAATATTTGGGCTGATTATAGTTTTCATTATGCAAAGGATAGATATGGGTAATATTTGATCTGCTGAATACAGGGTTTTTTGAGCTTCATTTAGGTGTCCCTCAAAACATCACCTTGAATAGTTTGAAAAATTTGGAATAGCACATACTTTGGTGATATGATTTTTGTTGAAATGACAAAAAAATTGTGAGCATCAAGATATGTTTTTCTAAAAAGCCCCACCCAATTTATTAAAAATCAAACGTAAAGTATTGATTTCCTATTATTATATCAGTGCCATAAATTTACATGCTTTGTAATTACATCTGCCAAAATATTTTCAGAGTGCACTAACAACAGTCCCGACAATATTTGGGAACTGAGAGAAAACAGTAATTCTATAAAGAGTTCAGAGCAAATATATTTATTATGGCTTCACTATTACTTTGCAGCTTCAAATGTTGCAACCTTACTAAGACCTTTACTAAAAGAAAAGAATTTGATAATGAAATTAAAACTGGTTCTTGATGCACATGTACTAAAAGATTACTGTGATTACTGTGTCATCTCATCTGATCTCTTGCATAAAATGGGCTAAAAGGTTTCAATCTTAATATGCTTAATTTCTATTTGAAACTTTTTTCCCCCAGAAATTTATTCAATCTTGATATAAGTACTTCAAGTGATTCAAAGTCCAGTGAACCTATCTGAGGCCTCAATAGCTCCAGAGTCATTATGATTAAAAAACCCCAAGAAACAAACAAAAAAATTACAATGTCTTACTTTTGTTCTTAGCTGACCTGCCTAAAACTTTCCTTCACTTTGTCTTCCTATACCCTTTTCTTCCCATTTGAAAAACAGTGTCAGAAATCTCTTCCCTGTGTGCATATTAACAATATTACCTACCCCCTACTCTTTTATAGGGCAAATTACACAAGCTGAGCTTAGCGTTTCATAAATTAGTTCATGATATGATGCATTTTCCAGGACCCAGATCACTATGGTTAATACCCTTTTCTGAATTCATTCCCATTTTTCAAAAATCATAAAATACCTCTATAGAACTTCTAAATATTGTGAATATCTCTGTGCTTATGAGTAGTGTTCTGCATATATATACACATAATGTCAGTGTTTATCCTTCAGTGTTGGAACACTCACAGTATCTGCCACTTGCATCACCAAAGGCTGCAGAGCCTCATAGGATCAGAAAGACTCTCCTTGCCTCCCCTCTCATAGGATTTTTTTTTTAATTTCATTAATATGAAATGAGGATATTTTCTTTCAATAAATATAATGTAATATATGTCCATTCACAGCACACACAACATCAATTCTTCAGTTTTTTTCGTATTTTTTTTAGTACCATAGCTTACAGCAGTGGCTGCTTTCAGTATTTGGAGAAAGAAATTTGTCTTTGAATAAACTCCATTTAATATTCTTTAAAAACAAAAATTTATATCCAATTTAACAGTTTTCAATCTATTTCATATATTGATAAAGACACTATAAAAACAATTTTCTTATTCTCCTTTTTTGTGGTGTTGAGTCATAAGTTTTCCTCAACAAGGACAAGTTCGTTCTGGTTTCGTTTGTTTTTTTTTTTCCATGACAGTGATTTGAAAATTTCAGTTACTAACTTTTCCTAGTTCTCTTTGCTCTATATCACAATAAATTTTGGCTGACCTATAAGATCTCTTACAGGGAATGATTTCTTCACTTCTCCCATTTCTATTGTCTGAGACTTGTTCTCTAATGTTCATCTGTCTGTTTCTTAACTGAATGTAATACGTGTGGATGCCTAAATGTTTAAAATTCATTTATAGTTGGCTTTAGACATTGGCTTAATTCTTTTTAAGAAAATGTCATACAATAGACCAAGAGGACCCAGTACTCGTCTCCCCATTCTTATGATGTCACTTGTTACAGTGTATTTTATTCTGAAAATGACTGCTCAATTTGTTTCAAAAATACCAATTCAAAAAATTCCAGTGGAACTACCTCAGAATAAGCAATACATTGTTTTATTATGATGGTATTAAGACAGCATTTCCTCAAGTTTCATGTAGATTCAATATTGAATTTCTATGGGTTGGTTGTAACAAGGAAAATGTCTGTATTTCCTTAGCTCATTTCATACAACTGACTTTAGACTCCCAAAGTAGATAAGATACCATGTAAAGTAATATAACATACTTCCTTTAAGTTTCAACACACTGAACAAATGAGAAGAGTCTATTTGGAAGTGTGAGAGGAGATGTCACTCAGCTTTGGAGAGTGTCATTGCCACCCTGTTTGTGACTTTCTCACTCTAATTTGCTGTCTTGAAGTGAGAAAATGTTGGATTTCAGGTTCAAGGTAAATTTAATGCTCATGGTGGTGATAAACCAAGGGGTAGGAAGTGCCATCATTAGCTTCCACTGAGCTTCTTGTTATTCTGTCTTTTCACTTCTGGCCTCTCTTTGATTATTGTCTTTTCTTATACTCTATTTTAAAACTAGTATGTCCCTCACAAGTGAATCTCTTTTCTTTATCTCAGTCTTCTACTTAGAGACTTAGCATTTCTTCATTGATCAAGTTACTTTTGTTTTCACTCCTGATTTCAACACTCACAAAATATATAGGAAGGGGGAAAGGATTACCATCAAAGAAATTGTGCAACTTAATAAAGCAAAGTAAGGACAGAGATAGGCTTCAGGATCCAGGGAGAATATGCCAGAAGGACATGGGACCAAGCTCATCACGACAGATGAGAAGCAAAGTGTACAGGCCTATTGAACACTGTATCAAGGTGGCTATGCTGTTGTGGAATCCCAAACTACCTAAATTAACAGCAGCTTACTTACTTCTAATAATGTCCTAGGGATTCCAGATGCCATAGAGAGATTGGCCTATTGTTCACCTTTCCCTCTAAACTATCTTCTGGTTCCTTCCCTGTTGCATCAAGTATTTTCTGGTTTTGGTTTGTTTTTTTTTCTTCCCCAAAACTCTGTAACTTCTTACAGATATTTTTTTTGTAACAGTGGTACTGTTCTTCAAGCCACAAGCTTCTTGCTGTTTCTGCCACATCAGTTTGTTCAAACAGAATGTCATTATACAGCCCTGAAGCTGTCAATTCTTAAACATTCTACGTAATTATTTTACTTAATTATGTGACAATAGAGAACATAAGAGCAAGGTCTCTGAACAACATGCTGACCCTACTGTACCTGGCCTTATCTGTACTATAGCTCCATGATCAGGTGAACTTTACTTTTTTCAAGGTTCTAACATTGAAAATTGAAACATTTTTAATTAGAGAACTGATCTGTTTCTTTGGTGTCTATGTAGCAACTGGCCCATGCAAGTGTAGTGTATGCATATCTGGAGTAGCTTCTTTTTAAAGATGAATGAATCTGCTCCTTAAAATTGTTCAGTATAGAAGAAGAAAAGAAGTTCTCATTTAAAGGCTTATGGCTAGTGTCCTAAAATTGTGTTGCTGTAATACACAAGAATTTAGAATCTGTGAAAAGAACTTTCCGGTTTTGGATTGCAATGTCATATAATATGTTTTAATCCATTCAAGTAAGCCTTTTAGGAACAAAATGTGACCAGGCTGATCAGGTTGTAAGCTGAGTTCCATTCCAGGGGGAATTAAATTCACTGATTCATAAACTCTTGGAAAACAAAAATTGCAATAAAACTGTTCTAATAAGCATAGCTATAATTACTCTTTAAATAATGACAATGGCAAAGTAAAACAACAGGTTTAACACGCTTCTCTAGTAGAAAGGAAAATCTGGCTTCTCTGTCCCTAGTGGTAATGAGTAAGTTGAATATTGAAGAAGGACCAAATATGTTGGTTTTTTTTAGAACCTAGATGTGGCAGCATCTAGTTGAACATGTCCTTTCTGCTGTTCAGCTCACCATTGGAAAAAACAGCATTATAATTGTGTAATTGTAGCATTATCCAGTGCATAAACACTCTTGTAATTTTTAAAGATTTGTGTTTCACAGTTCCTAATTCCTTCTTTTGCTATTATATATATTACATTTGTTCTTCATTGAGATGACCTGCATGAGGAAGCTCACTGCAGTGCTAGTTAATATTTGATGCCATCCCATTGTTTCTTTTAGTTCTTCAATAGATGTGGAAAAGCAATAATATCAATGTCAGAAAAGATATCAGATAAAGACGTGACTAGTTAATGTTTTATGGGAAAGATACATTATTTATTACAGAAAAACAACAGTCTTCACAGAATCACAGAATGGATGAGCTTGGAAGGGAACTCTGAAGGTCATATGGTTCAACATCCTTGCTACAGAATGTTGCCAGTACCGTGCCCAGATAACTTTGAATACCTCTAAAGATGGAGACTCCACAATTTCCCTGGGTAATCTGTCTGGCGTTTGGTCATCCTCAAGATTTTTCCTACTGTTCAGAAGAATCCTCCGATGTTTCAGTGTGTGCCTATTGCTTCCAGGCACATCTTATCTCTAGGGTCTGACTCTATCCTCTTTTCACCCTCCCTTCAGATATTTGTACACATTGATGATATCATCCCTGCACCTCCTTTTCTCCAGGCAGAACAGTCCTAGCTCACTCAGCTTTTCCTCATATGGAAGACATTCCAGTCCCTTAACCATTTTGTGGCCCTTAGCTGAACTCTGTTTCCAGTAGCTCCACCTCTCTCTTGTAGCAGGGAAGCCAGAACTGGGCACAGCACTCCAGGTGTGGCCTCACCAGTGCTTAGTAGAGGGGAAGAATCACCTCCCTTGATCTGCTGGCAACAGTCCACTTAAAGTAGCCCTAGATACCATTCACCTTCTTTTCACACAGAATCACCAAATGAGTATGGTTGGAAGGGGCCACAGTGGGGTCATTTGGTCCAACTTCCCAATCTTTCCACAAGGGCACACTTGTACATGTACATGCTGGTACATGTTCAGCTTGGTCCACCAGAACCCCATGGTCCCTTCTGTAGAGCTACTTTCCCACGCAGTTGGCTCCCACCATACAGCTGTGCATGGCGGTCTTCCCTGTGGGGAAGATTTTGCGTTTGGTCTTGTTGAACTTCATGAGGTTCCCGTCAGCCTATATCTCCAGCCTGTGAATGTTGTCCCTCTGGAAGACAGCACAACCGTCTGGCATACCAGCCGCTACTTCCTGGTTTGTGTCACCCACAAACTTGCTGAGGGTACACTCTGCCCCATCATCCAGATAGTTAATGAAGATTTCAAACAGGACTGAACCTTATACTGGCCCCTGGGGTGCACTGCTAGTCACTGGCAACTGGACTTCATGCCATTGATCACCACTCTCTGGGCCTGGCTGTTCTGTCAGTTTGCAATCCACTTCACTGCCTACTTACACAGTCCATACTTCCCCAGCTTCTCCATGAGGATTTTATGTCCTATAGTGTTGAAATATCCACTGCTTGCCCCTACCAGCCTTCTATCTTCTGTTCAACCTCTCCTATCACATGGGTAGAGCTTTAAAAGTATTGTGACACTTTCTCCTGGAAATGCAGCCTACAAATGTATTTCACTGCTACTGTTTCATAATATCCAAAACAAATGAGTGTCTGACAAATAGGAATTAGTTATTTGCCTTGTTTAGGACTGAAAATCACCAATACACTTGTGATTTTAAACCCAGCTGGAGATGAAACATCACACGGCCTCTCACTCAACCCCCTCTCCCCTCCTCCTCCAGTGGAATGGGGAGGAGAATCTAAAGTAAAACTTGTATGCTGAGACAAGAACAGTTTAATATTTGAAAATAAAGTAAAATAAATAATAATTGTAAATAATAATAATAATAATAACAACAATAATAACAGCAGTAATGATATAAAGGGAAAAAGACGAAGTGATACTATGCAGTTGCTCTCCACTGCTGACTGATGTCAGACCCCTCTTCCCAAACCTAGATCATCCATCCTTCTGGGTAACTCCCCCTGGTTCATATACTGGGCATGATATTCTGTGGTGTGGAATATCTCTTTGGTCAGTTTGGATCACCTGTCCCAGCTACGCTCCCTCTCAGTTTCTTTTGCATACCCCTTCACTGGGGGTATGCAAAGAAAAAAAGTCCCTGACTTAACAAAACCCAAAACATCAGTGTGTTATCAACACCATTTTCATTCCAAATCCTAAACACAGCACTGTAACAGCTACTGAGAAGAAATTAACTCTGCCTTAGCTGAAACTAGGAAAACAGTACAGATAAATTACACCTGACATCAGTATACTGAATATGGCTAAGGGAGGAAGGACATAATTTACCAATGCTAGCAGTAACACATTTTTCACCACTAAGGATTTGTCCTAAATGTAAAAGAAAGCCCACTTTTCATTTGTTTTGGGATTGTTTTATAAGTGCTTGCTTAATTGGAAAAATGATACAATCCCCTTTTTTCATAGTATTGAAAACAGGTATTTTCAAAATATGTATTAAATTACTCTTACTGCAGAAATATGAAAAAGAAGAATTTGGTATTTGTCACACTCTTAAGATAAAAGGGAATTACACTGATTCTGTCAACTAGTTTTCTATGTAAGGTCTGTAAACATTTAAACATTTAAAAATAAATGTTTCCATACTTTAATTTTTTCCCATCTTTTTCCCTTGACTAGGTTCCATCATATCAAAATAATCTGAATAGTTTGTTTAGCTGGTTGATTATGATGCAAAGTTAAGTGAGGATATGGCTAGCTCTATGACTCTCGGTAGAACAGCAAAGTTACTGTTCCCTTCCCACTATAGGTTTGGCTCAGTGAAAAGTAAGTAAACAATAATTAGAATCAATGTTTCCAAATGTTCAAAAATAAGTCAAGTATTGATGGCATTTTTTTCTGTCATACATATTTAAAATTACCAACTAATTTTGGATTTCCTTTAAGTATAAAGTAGCATTAAATCCCAACAAACTAAGCAGCCTCATTCAGAGGGGTCTTTCCTTCAATTCCATCAGATTATTTAGTATACAAGAAACCACTTATCATGCTAAAATAAGAATTCAAGTCAGTACAAGTTTTAAAAATTATGTCTACCTCCATCTGGAGTTATACTTGGCAGATGCCACAGAATGCTAGGTAGTGGCTTTGGAAGAACAGCAGTTACTGTTCTTCTCTGTAAACAGTTCAAAGACTCTTTTAGCAACTGAGATGCTAAATTAATTTCCATTATTCATCTTGCTGATGTTTGCCATATTTGGTGTTTGTCCCTTCTTCCAAGGCTTGAAATCTATTATGCACAAGGTAGCAACATGGGAAAGATGGAAGAATGGTTTTGATGTCTCATTGTTACTCCTTAGGGGCAAGTTTCAGTCTTGTGTTTCATTTATGTGAAGACTGCATCTGGCACTGCAGCAGCAAATGATGCCTATCACATCAAGCCACATAGCACGTAATACTTTGTTGGTTTGAAAACAGAAAGAGTGTCTCATACAGGGAGTTATTTATGGAAAGGCATGAATTTACTCCTTCTAAGATATAAGCATAGGAAAAGTGGGATAGAATCTTACTTAAACTAAGTATTTTAAATTTAACCATTTGGTTCAGCCAGAAAACCAAACATTAAGGTTTATTTAGACCTTTGATCTGTTTAATCCTAGTATTTCTTAGTTCTGAGAAAGCAAAAAAGAAAAGGTACATTGCCTCTATCCCTCTGTACCAGACTTGTCCATGTGATGATAACTGATGGAGTTTGTGCTGAGAAGTGCCCATGTACTATTTAACAAATAAAACAAATTAACTCAGCTAAGTATCACTTGTTAAATCTGTGTATAAACTCCCCAACACTTTTATCTTTTTTATCTCTACAAATATTCACCAACTTCTTTATGTGGATTCATGAAGGAAGAAAAAATAGTTGTATTACTCTTGCTATTTCACCTACACATATTTGGTGTGAGAAAAAGAATCTATATCAAAAGTCAGGTCCTTCTTCATTTCAAAAGTGAGGGAAAGCCCTCCATTTATATTTTACCCTTTCTAAGGTGCTGAAAATTTAATGTTATTACCAAAGCATGAGTTACTACTTTGGAAGTATTTGTAAGGCATTTTATTGGGCTGCAAAGACTGAAAACCATTATTTCTATCAGTACACTGTGCATACAACCTGTATCTGATCCAACTTTGCTTCATGACAGATCTTTTGGGGAATTGTTAACTAAAAGAAATTAGTATTTTATGATCTGCTTGTTCAATGCAGAAGATCAACTATGAAAATTCTGTTTTCTGCAATATAATGACATGAAAGTGGTTGCAGCAAGCAAAAGAACCCTTACACCAGAGCTAATTGTCAAGTATTATGAAAAGCCTCTGCATTGTATTGATAAAACACTAGTTTCAGAAGGACAACAACATTGATGATAGATGATTTGGTGCATTTAAATATAAAATACTGAACTTGAAAGCCAACAATGCTCTTTTAAATGTTGAATGGATTCTTGGGAGAAGGATAACTCTAGCACTAGAATATTTTTAAACTTTAAATTTCATCTAACTGTTTTACATTAAATGAGAATTCCTATTTGACAATTGAAGGAATATTGAACTCTTTTAGCTACATACTAAAAGTAACGAATACAGTAAAAAGACTCCTTTTAATAGAGAAAGTGAATAGTCATGCAAGGGTTGATTAATGAAAAATGCAAAGATACAGATTTCAGTTCCCTACAAGTATAGTTGCTGAGAAACTGAGTGATGAACTTACCAAATATGCATAGGAATCACCAAATTATTTCTGCCCTTCTGATAACAGTCTTCAGTTTTAACAATACTCCTGTGGGTCATTGAGATGCTATCACAAAAGGCAGGTAAAAATTTAAGGATTTATAAGAGCAGAATCTTCTATGTTCTCAGCCTGAATTTTAAGAAACAAAATAGGCATAGGACCTTGATGCTAACTTTATCCAAATGATACCAATGGGCTGTAAAAGCTTTCCTTTGTAAGTCATAGAAGCCCTTAAAGAGAACAATACTCACACAAAGGGACTTACAAATGCTAAAAAGAATGTCATGCATAGTGGCGCAAATAAAACTATGCAAAAACATACAAAAAATTTTAACTTGCAATATAGACTTGCATAAAGCCAACAGGAAAGAAGTTATAGTAAAACAGGTGCTAAAAAAAAGTTATAGTTTTAATGGTATTATCCCACAATGTGCCAAAAAGTTACCTTTACATTAAATAGCCTCATATTAAACCCTGATGTATTTCTAACACAGACTATTCTTAGAATGTAGAATTTTACCACTGACAAAAGCATTTCATACAACAGGAAGTAGACCCTACTATAAATGGCCGTACCATGAGGAAAACAAAACTGACATTTATTTTTGTACTGTAGTTAAATCAGTTTAACCAAGATCAGGCAAGTTGTTTATTTCCTAAATGAACACTTATAGATGTTACGCTGTTAAATCCTTTGAATTATTTTATGGTAAAAATTCCCTTGCTTTCCACTATTCGTAATAGTCTCTAGCAGCTGGTGACAGCTGATCTATGCATGAGTCATATTGGATATAAAACACAATTCATGTCAAGAACAAATTACGGAATTAGGCATGCCATGCTCCTTTAAGAGTGAGCTGAATGAGTTTCAAGGTGACTTTTTTGGTCAAAGTGAACTCTAAGCACAGACAGCACAAATGATAGTCAAGGAGGGATAAACACCCTTGAAAAGGAGGGTGTTTATTTAAATAGTGAAACATGATCTGCAGTTTAATTTTCAGTGAATTAAGCAGCCAGTTCCTGGCAGTAATGCTGGTACAAAAATCCAGAAGATTTGAGAAGTCCTGAAAGAAATTACAGTTCTTTAAGAAATGAGGTCCACAGCTGTGGAGGGGGCAACTAAATTTATAAATACAGTTCTATTTTATTTTCATACTATTTGGCTTCAAAATACTGTTGTGTCACTGCAGTAGGTAACATGATAAATAATATTTGTGTATAATATATTTGCAATTATATACAATTTGCATATAAAGTAGATACAATTTGTATACAATGCATCAACTAATATAGATAACTACTATATTGACACAAAAAACCCAAAACAACAGAAGAAAGGGGAAGCAAAATACTCCTCTTGACATTGAAGTTGTAGAACAGGTTTTCCCTCAAGTTGTGTAGGAAAGTCTGCAGAATGTAAGAGGATATGGATTGTTAAGGCAATCGTAGAATGTAAATTTTCTGTGCTGGATTTCGGGCACTTTTGTCAGCCCCTTTCAGCGCCGTCGGAGCTCTTATTAAAGAGATGGGACTATCGTGGTTATACACGATTTATTACTTAACAAACAAGGCATCAGTCTCAGAGGTCGTGAGATTTGGTAACAAGTCGCCATAATGCAGAACAGTCACAAGATTCAAGGTTACATGGCAATTTATAACTTTCTAATCCAATAAGCAATTAACACGAAACTTTGTTTTGACTTTATGACCTATCACCTGTAGTACTTTTTACTGCAATGCGGCTGTCTCTTAACCAATAATACACACGTATACTTCTATTGTAACATCTAAATTCTTAACTTAAACTATAAAATCACATTATTATACTTAAAACCCTTCACCATAACACCCAATACATGTTCTTACTTATCACTATAGAGACACAGGTTTGTAATTCTCTTGCTTAAGGTCTATATATTTCTCTGTTATTACACCAGCCCAAGCTTCTTCCAGGGCTGCAGATCAAACCCACCATCAACTGCAGAAGTTTTTGCTTCTCTGTTTCCTACAGTAAAATATCCTGAGTTGGACGAGACCCACAATAATCATCAAATCCCACTCATGGCTCTGCACAAGACAAGTCCAAAAATCACTCTGCCTGAGAGCATTGTCCACATGCTTCTTAACATCTGGCAGCCTTGGTGTCATGACCACTTCCTTGGGAAGCCTGTAACAGTGCCCAAACACTCTCTAGGTGAAGAGCCTTTTCCCAATATCTCCCCTAAATCTCCCCTGACAGCTTCATGCTGTTCCCTTGGGTTCTGTCACTGGTCACCCACCCCTCCTCTTCCCTTTGTGAAGAAGTGGTGCACTGCGATCTGTTCTGCCCTGTATCCTCTTTTCTAGGCTGAACAAGTCACCTCAGACTCTCATACGGCTTCTCCTTTAACGCTTTCACCATTTTCATAGCCTTCCTTTGGATGCTCTCTTAATAGCTTTGTATCTTTCTTATATTGTGGCACCCCAAACTGCTCACCATGTTCAAGGTGAGGCTGCACCAGGGCAGAGCAGAACCGGACAATCCTCTCCCTTGCCTGGCTGGTGATGCTGTGCCTGAAGAACCCCAGGACACAGATGGCCCTCCTGGCTGCCAGGGCACACAGCAAGGAGCTGTTTTCGGCTCTGGGATCCTCAATGTCAGAAGGAGAGGGAGCCTGGAGAAGAGAAGCCCTAGGGTGTCCTAGGTCCAGCCCAGATCAGAGGAAGGTGATGTGGCCATTTTATTATTTGGTACCATCTCACACCATGACCAGGGGTGGGGAGAAGGGACTCTCTCACTTCTGAGAAGAAGGGGTGTGGTTTCTAGCTGGGGAAAGTGTGGTGGGGGGGTGGGGTGGTGCCAGCTCCTGTCACGTCAGGCTACATCGGGCCTTGGTGAGCATTTTGTGTGCAAATCACCCTCTTTTCACAAAATATGAAGCTGGTAGAAGAGAATCATTTCTCCCACATTCCTTGTGAGAAATGGACAGGTGAACCAGGACTCTTCAGGCTGAGAAAAAGACAACTGAACAACAGTATGATAAAAAGCAAGAATGACAGAAAGAATGTGAACAGAAAGCTATTGTTCATGCTCTTCATCTAACAAAATGTCTGGAGGTGATCATATCAAGTGAGAGCTGGCATTTAAAACAAGAGAAAGAAGATGTTTCTTCGCTCATGTATTTGTATTTGAGGACTCTCTGATATAGGGACCAAATCATTTACATGAATGCAAAAAACGAATTGGACAAACAGGGAAGGTGAAGATCACTGAGATGAATAAATTCCAGCTCTGAAGCAGGAAGTTCTTGAGATAGAACTCTCTTCTGGGAGAGGGAGTTGCAAAGCACCAAGAATTCCTGCTCACTCTGACCCATCCTTCTTCCACAGGCCTCCTCTACTACCTGCTTTTGGATGTGGCGTACTGGAGATGGTAATCTTCTGGTATGACATGAAATAACTGTTCTTTTTGAGCTCCAGCAGAGTCCTGTCTTTCTTCAGCAAGATTCAACATTTCCCCTTTCATCAAATTGTATAATTCCATTTCTTAATTTGTTTCAAACTGAGCAACTGATTTCAAAATTATAAATCCAAAAAGCCTATTTCTGTCCAGGTCTTCTTTTATCTATTACCTTGTCTCTTTAATTACATTGCATGATCTATTGCAATTGAAGTTACATTAGGAACACCAAAAATTTCAAACTATTAAAATGATGTAATACTGTGGGGTTTATGTAATTTTTTCTCACAGTACTTTTATGTTCCAATATTTTTATTTTTAACATCTTACAACTGTCCTCAACATAAATTGAACCACGGGGAGATTTTGCTAAATGAACAACATATTCACTATGACAATTCAAACAATATTTAATACCATTTTTTCCTCCAAATTGAGAATGATAGAATACATGCCCTGTAACCCCATTTTTTCATTATGCACAATATCTACAGAAAAAATCCTGAACTGCTTTAAGTTAGCTTAGCAAACTTCCTTCCCACTTCTGTAAGCATTTCACTGAGCCCTCCAGCAATTCTTTTAAAGTTTTTGATTTTACAGAGCAATTTGGTTCTTGAAAGAAATAGATTTCTTGTATTCTTAGTGCCCAGAGAACAACACAAATGATTAAAAAGTTCAATGATAGCAAACAGAAAAAAACATAGAAGTTCCATACTTGCAGCACTGAACAAGCAAAACAGGAGTATCTGTATGATATTTTTACCTTCTACCTGGTACACTGTGCTTTTACTCAGCATCTTCCTCAGCCCCCTCATTTTGGTTTCTGGATTCATTTTTGAAGAAAAAATAAACATTCTAGTAGAGAGCCTTGTCTTAAAAGAAATGCAAAAACCTAAGGACATATAGAGTTGGAAAAAATTCTCATAGTAATCTGACAGTTTGGAATAAATAATTCCTTTGATGGATTTAACTTTTTACTATGTTTGGGCATGGTTCTAGAATATTTCACATTTTTCTGAATTTTCTTTTTATCATTTGAAATTACAGAGCCAACATAATTGACATATACTTGGGCTACTGTTAGGAACAATTTATTTTAAATATCTGACACTGCATGTAGGCACATTTACTATAACACCTCAAAATTTCTGAGACTAATGTAGGTCTGCCTGCGCTCATCAATCCTGTCATGATTTTTTCTCAGGCTGCTGTCCCTGAAATATGTTCTCTTGAGATGGCTGTACAGCACACTGGAAACTTTGCATTTGTTATTATTATTGATTTATTTATGCAGACACTATGCTGAGTCTCCAGGATGACAGGCATCTACAGCATCTCAGTCTTTGATGAATCTTCCAAAGTGTGAATGTCTGATCTATAAAGCTCCTTGTGATCAGGCATCCTACAGACAACTGCACCTCAGAGCTGAGTCACACATGTAAGCACAGCCACTCTTGGACAGTAGCTGGGTAAGTGCAATCCATACGCATGAGTGTTTCACAGGGACATATAGCGCAATGCTATAAGTACATAATTTGCAGCAACAGGCACTTCAATGACCCAAGCTAATCCCCTGCCTACTTCCATTCTTAGTGCAGGTAGCCTTCCTCATATGTAGGTGGAATTTGAGTGGTAAATGAAGGGCATTTATTTTGTACTCCTGGAACTCTTAGTGAAGTATTGAGATTAAACCTGGGGTTATAAGAGGAGGGAGTAAGAACAGGCTGCCTTTTCCAGATGTGTCAGCCAGTCAGTTCCTAGCAAAGGCTGGAATAAATTACTGCTTCTACTGGCAGCCACAGAAAATGAGTTTCTGTTCAGGGACAAAGAAGACATGAACCTCTTTATATGCAACTTGGATTCAAACGTGGATTTTGCCTTTTCTGCTTCATCCTTTCATTTCCTTGATTCAGTTAGACTGAAAGCCCCCTTCTATGCTTCCTTAGAATAATTGCTTTGATGACTATAAATCCTCTCAGCAAATGAATTGTTAATAGGAGATTAATATAAGGGAATGGTGGTTTTTTTTCCTCCTAACTCATCTGCTCACACAGAGGTGAGAATCCCGAATAACTGTGGTTTTTTTCAGTTTAACTTACCATTACTACACAATGATTTTATATATTAAGTTAATACTGACTCAAATTCTGCTTCAGATTTGTAGACATGGTTTTTAGTGGGTTCAATAGGAAGTTCAGTTACATGTCTTTGGGCAGATTTTTGCACTTAGTAATGAATAAGCCATTAAATATAAACAGTGGAATAAAATAATGCTTAAATTTCATGCTTTTGTGTTGTAGGTATTTCTACATTCTAATAAATAGCAATTCTGAGTAGCCCAGCATAAATCATGTCAATCATGTAAATAGGTAATGAACCTCAAGCCTTTTTAGATATTTGAAGAAAGTTTCTGAATTTTAGGTAGGCCTGTACATGTCTAGACAGCTTTGCACTATAGACAGTCTTAAGACTTTTAAGGAATATAATTTGCAATGTTCAGTAAACCTCATAACACTGTTGTTTCTCTTAACTTTCTTTCTTTCAGAAACAAACAAAATTTTTGTAAAAGATGCAGGCAAAAGATTTCATCCATATCAAGAATGTAATGAAGAATTGGAGGTTGTTATTGCATTGCTTATAGAAACTTATGAAATGAAAGGAGATGAGAATTCCCTTCCCAACCTCACACATTATGTGATTCTGTGATTCTCTGAAAGTACCGCAGTTCCAAATGGGGTTCCTAATGGTATGAGAAACTGAGAAGCAAACCAAATAAAAAATATATTATTATGTCTATAACAATTTTGTGAATGTAGGTTATTCATTATAAGAAAACAAACAAATTACTATTTTTTTTGGTAAAATTAGCTATGTGGAAGAATTTCTTCTTATAAAAATATAAATTATTTTATCATTAATTTATATGTTTACAAACACTGCAATGTACTGTTTATAACTGTTCAGATATAATTTCAGAAATAATGAAGCAAAAAATAATTTAGTGGAAATACTCTGCTCTAATATGAATCAGCTACAGGGTGAAATCACCAACATGCCTTTTCCGGACCTTTGGAATAATACCCAGCCTTGTGAAACCAAACAGTCAAACAACTAATTATAAATGGAGTTATAAATCATGAAGCTTGAATCTTAGAGTTCTAGAACTCTTGTGGAAGCTCCTAGCCAGCGTTTTCAGCTTTCATTCTTACTGTTGTACCAGAATAATGACTGCTTTGCAGAAACTGTGAGATTCATGTTCTTTAAAGAACACAAAATATATTTGTATTTGTTCAGGTTTTTTAAAATTCTTTTTAAACTTCTTTCTTTTGGCTTTCAGTTCTATCTCCCTACTTTACATCTGCTTTGGATGGTGTGATGGGTTGATGCTGGCTGGACTCCAGGCACCCACCAAAGCCTCTCTGTCATTGCCCTCCACAGCTGGACAGGGGAGAGAAAATATGACTAAAGTTTCATGAGTTGAGATGAAGAACAGGAGAGGTCACTCACTAAATCCTTCATATAATTGTGAGAATTTACTTGTTTCTCAGAAAATTGAAGTTTTCTTCTCCATTCACGCTGTTTCAAATATTAGATAATATCACTGACTTATAAAAATAGGGGTGGATTTTCCCATGCTTCCTATTTAGAAAGGGGTTTGGTACAAAAGACAATCAATGGGTGTCTTTAACAGGTGCTAAGTTTACCTGTTGTTTTAAAATCCAAAAAGAGGGAATATTTGCTTTGTTCACACATTTTAATTTATTTCATTATATGCATTTGATAGAAGTATTTGTTTAGTCACTGTTCTCTAGGTATTCACATAAACTCAGGATTAGATAGTACTGTGATGACAGTAGGTTTATTTTACAGCTCAACTGTTGACCACTCACTATAGAAGTCAGTCATTCCTCTCCATTTCAACTACATTCCTCCAAGAAATCCATCCCTAAATCTGTTACTTGAGAGGCATAATAATCATAGGCTCCAGACATCTCCACAGTCATCCTCATGCGTAGAGTACTTTGACATCTATGGATGTACTTTACCACTAAAACCAGTTCTAAATCAACCAGCTGCTTAAAAATCTACAACTGGCAAGTAAAGGAATATAAATCTTCAAACGTGCTTGGAATAGCTCATGGGAAAAAAAAAGCACTTTAGTAAATAAAGGTCCATTATCTTGTCCTTCAATATCATATTACACCTTTGTAATTAAAACAGTAGTTGTTTAGCTTAATATCTTCATTGTTAATACATTGTCATCTCAAGAAATAAGCAACTAGGCTACAAAATGCGTCAGCACAATCAGTTTTGAATAAGTTTAAATCATGTGTTAGGCATTCAGAGAATTGTCTGATCTCATTCTCTACTTTGAATCAGATCATGAACAGAACTGAAATTAGTGAATATAGTCAATAATTTTATGCTGCCAGGAAGTTAATTTCTCCAAGTTTTTTGCGTCATTAAGAATTTTACATTCTGTTTAGATATCCTTAAATCATCATTCATGGCTTGCAGCTCAGATCTGTATTTATAGAAGTAAACTTATTGGAGTAGAAACAATAATATATTTTGGAGGTTAGATTTGGACTTAAATTAACCTCTTGTTTTATTCCTCTCAACTTCTAAATTGGTAACAGACAGTTGAAAAAAAAATAGCAGATTGTTTAAAATTGCTGGAGTCACTTCAGATTACATTGCTTACATTCTATGAAGTTGCTAGTTACTATCACATGATGTAACATAATTTGTCAAAATGACATATCAGTAACATGGCAGAAACACCAGATGTCACAGGAACGTAAGCACTGCCAGCCTAATTTAGTTAATTTGTCCTTTCCAGCCAACCCATCTTTAATAGTGGCCAGAACCAGATGCCTCAGGAGAAGCAAAAAACCTTTGACAGTGAAAAATGCTTGAAAAATCAGTGTAGGAGAGCATGTTCTTTCTTTCTAAATCCTGCTTAGCAAACAATTGGCTTATTTCCTGTGATATAAATATACAAATTTCTGCCTAACTCCTATATTCCTCAAGTCTGCCAGAAGTCTTCCATTTCCTCTAATTTTGATTATGCTCTTCATTCTCACTTTCATGTAATTCTGAACTTATTTACCCTGTGTCTCAACTGGCTTCCTACATGTCATTTAGGATGTGATTCAGCAAAACAAACAGAAGAAATATGTGTGCAGGTAACCACATATGCATTGATTAAATGCATATATAAAGAAAAAACTATATTATAATGCTTATCTTTCACAAAAGTATGTTTTTAAAAAGAATCTGAGAGAATCAAAATGATGTTTTCTTCCAGATACAGACTGCATTCATCTGGAGTGTCTCTTACATCATATACCATATGCACAGGTGACAAGCAGTGAAGTGATATGCCAGTTTATATTTTGTTGAAAGTTCAGATGACCTTTGCATAAACAGGATTTTGACTAACTTAAGCCAAACAGAGGAAAGTAGTCAATTTGCCTTTGCTCACAGACAGAGTTAGAGAAACTTCAGGAATTTGTGTTAGTAAGAACATAGACTTCCTATCATTTCTTATCTGAACCACTTTGCTAATTCCTAGTTTAACAAGTAGACAGTCAGTATAGAAAACTGTAATTCTTCTGTGAGAAGTAATGATTTACTGACATTCTATTAAGTTAGACAGCAAAATTCAATTTTCTGACTTCTGGTAAGGAGTGAGCTTCATTTCACACCATGAGTTCTTGAGACAGTATCCATATAATTCAAGAAGCCTGTTCCTCAGTTGTTGTTGCTCTCACAGAAACAGAACTCATGACTTTTTAAAGCAGTTTTTCCCATTTTCAAAGCTTTTGTACACTTTTGTGACTGTACGGGACTTACTAGCACTGCTGCTTCAAACTCACATGAGCTGCAGAAAAAATTGTTTATTTCTTGTTGATGAGTGCTACCTTGCAATGACATGCCTAGATAATTGAGAAACAGCATATAGGGAAAACACCATGGAGGAGATTCATAAATGAAATAGGTAAAAGGGAGGAGAATTTCATTGAGAATGTAGCTTGTTTGTATCCTCTTACACCAAGAATTTAATTTGAAAGAAGACATAAGATTAAAAAACATACTTTTGTCCCTAAAAATTGTCTTAGTTGCAGGATGTTGCCCAGGAAAAAAACAGCTTACTGAAGCAGCGCTGCTAGGCAGTGAATGACTGACAGTCTGAGCAACCAGCCTCCTCAGGGGCATCTGAACACTGCTTCATAGCAATCCAAATCTGATAATGAATTTATAAGCTATAAACTATTTAATTTGCTGCATTTTGTTAGGCTCCAGTCCTGGAACCTGAGACTATTTAGGGGAAAAAGAAGGGCAATATCATATACTGCAGTTCAGTTCCACTTGATCACATCTTTCTGATGACTAGATGAAGCTTCACCTTGACTTCAATTCTTATAAGAGAAAGAAGAGGTACAGTAAAAAGATGAGCAGAAACAAGCAGGCAGGAAAAACCAGCAACTTTTTTCCCCTTTACTAACACAAATTATCTTATTAACACAAATGATCTTATTTCAGGTTTTTGCACTTCTCTTTCTCTTATTTCCTGTTCTGATGTTGGGGTCCCAGCCTGTGTCCCTGA
>VZTH01000529.1:0-43663 GCA_013397815.1 Aleadryas rufinucha
TGCGGGAGCGGCGGCGGGGCGGGATGCGGAGCCGGGAGCTGCGGGACGGCCCCGGGGAGTGCAGGAGGAAGGTGAGGGAGCGGCCCGGCCGTGCTCGTCCCCCATCCCGGGGCTCGTCCGGTGCAGGGCTGCTCCCGTGCTTCGGCTGTGCCAGCGGGACTTGCTGGGGGCTCCCCAGGAGTTGCCTCCGCTTGGTGCCCTGAACCGCTGTCACCCTCGGCGGGGTTTGGGATGCCGAGCACTCTCGTATCCTGACCTGACCCAGCTCTGTGTTCCCAGTTTGCTGAGCCGCTGCTGCACGAGCACTGGAACAAAAACAGCACGGGGCTCCGACAGGTGATGTTGCTTTCTCTTCAGTCCCCGCTGCCTTGTGTTTATTAAACCAGTTTTTAATTTGAAAGGCATCATATCTCTACTGTTGTCACTCATCTCGCATCACAGCAACAGCCCCAAGTTCTCATAAACAAAAGGCGAAGAAGTGAAAGGGTTTAAGTTTAAATAGTTTTAAGAAGCTCCCTCAAAGCTGTATTTTTAAAAGTCAGAAATCTGTTCAGACTCTGAGCAAATTTTCAGTGCTCACAATGTAAATATCTCAGGTGCATAAAATATAAGTAATATAAAAAATATAAATCTTAATATCTCAGCTGTACCTGCCATGCTGTGGTGCTTCCTCATTCTTTATTCCACCCACGTGCTGCTCCAGTGCTGCAGCCCCATGTCACTGTCACTGTGGTGTTTCCCATGTGCCAATGACCCTCAGCTCAGGACCTGGTGGGCACCTCGAACACCCAGATAAGCCCAGCTCTGCAGAGGCAGATCCTGCTGGGATTTCAGGGCCAGGTGGTGCTCTGGAGAGTCTGGAAGATCCTGGGGGACAGAACCTCTGGCACTGATGGCCCTGCTGCATCTGTTGTGTCTCCAGGTGGAGTCGGAGCTGCACAGGAAGCACGTGAGAGAAGCTTGGGGTGATCAGCTAGCGCAAAAAAACAAGGTATGGGGGGTGTTCTGGCCTCTGGGAGGACTCTGAAACGCATGTGCAGGTGGAGATGTGACACTTGTGCCACGGGAGCTGCTGCCAGGAAGGGCACTGTTAACAAAGCCATCCAGCTTGCAGGAGTCTGCTCTGTGGATTTTCTGAGCCAGAAGCTGTTTCTTTGTGTCAGGCTAACCTGAAGTGCTGTTTTCTTTTGGCTGGGAAAGGAAGAGGTGGCCGAACTCGAAGAGAAGAAACGTTTCAAAAATGAGAATGAAACGGCGCGAGGGGAAGCACCGGAGAGAACGAGACAGGAGGAAGAGAAGCGTCGGCTGGAGAAGCAGCAAGCAGAGTTGTTGCTTCAGCAGATAGAAGAACTGAAATTACAGGAGACAAAGGTAATCTTGACTTTCTCCTCATTTGAGAATTCATTGCTTCACTTGGGAATACAGCAAGGCTGACCTGACCTCTTCTCTCCGTGTTTGCACTGCAGGGAGGGTTTTCCCTGCCTGCAGAGGAGCAGAACAGGGTGCAAACTCGGGTCAAGCATGCTCTCTGGGATGGTGTAGCTCTCTGATGTACTCTCTCTTGGTGCTTGTTTTTTCCTTTTTAGGCAACAAAGCTGAAAAAGGAACAAGAGAATTTATTAAAGCAGCAGTGGGAGCTGGAGAACTTAGAAGAAGAAAGGAAACAAATGGAAGAGCACCGGAGGAAGAAAGAGCTTGGGTAGGACACCAAGTGGACCTTGTTTTGGGTAGAATCTGTTCCTGTGTCCACAGCAGTACCTGGGGCACAAGGAGATATTCCAGGTAGCAGTGGTGGGATGTAAATATTTGGGTTTTGGTGGACTTGCCCACAGCAGCCAAGGAGCAGAGGCACTGGTGCCCTTTATTCTTTTTGTTCCTGGTAGCAGGTTCCTCATTGTCACAGATGTACCTCCCTGAGTGCTGCTGTACAATGATGTGGTGCTTTAGAGTCAGTGTGACACTGGCTTTTTTTTCCTCCTTCAGTCGCTTTTTGAGGCATCAGTGTGACATCCAGTTAAGGAGACGAGCGCAGCAGATACAGGAGGAGCTGGTAAGAGATTCATTTATACTTTATAGATGCTGTGTGGTGAAAAAAACTTGTTCTCTCTGTGTGTTTTGTGTCTGCCTCTGATTCCTACAGATCAGAAGGCCCCTTCCAGCTTCTGCACAGGAGCACAAAGCTCACGGGGAAGCAGCAGATGGAGCATCTTGCTGAGCACACCCTTGACACTGTCACCAGTAATGCCCAGAGGAGCCCTGCACACAGGCTGGAAGGCTGGTGGAGAGTTGTTAATCTCGTGGTTTTTCTCCAGGAGACAGACAGACAAATCTTATCAGCCCTCCTGGAGAAAGAAGATGAGGATCAGCGCCGGCAGATCGCGCGGCGGGAACGGGCGGTGGCAGACGTGGCCTGGATGAAGAGGGTCATCGAGGAACAGCTCCAGCTGGAAAAGGAGAGGGAAGCAGAGCTCGAGACTATCTTTAGGTGAGTCTGCCCACCTCTGAACCTCACCTGAAGAGTCCATGTGTGCTGAATGTTCCGGGTCAGAGGGTCACTGAGAGGCAGAGGTGGGGTGGATGCACCAACTGCCAGGGAACAAACCTGAAGAGAAACCCAAGTGCTCCTCTAAAGCACAGGATAGCTCATCTGTGCCTGTGGAATATACAGGGCTTTTAACCCCAGAGATAATTCTTCCTCTCTCCTTCAGGGAAGAAGCTAAAAAAATGTGGGAGAAGAGGGAAGAAGAATGGGAAAGAGAGAAGGTGGCCAGAGATCACCTGATGAATGAGGTGATGATGACGATCTCTGATGATGATGTGTCACCCTTGGCTCAATGAAACCATCATTCCACTTGTAACCCACCACCTTCTGGGGAGTCAGACAGAGCCTTCCATACCAGGGTGGAATTTTTCTGCTTGTCTGGTGTGTTTTCTGGGAACTGTGTAACCATCTTCTCCCTCCATCCCCGCACTTCGCACAGGTCCTTGCAGGCAGACAGCGGCAGATCCAAGAGAAGATGGAGTTAAACAGACGGGCCCAAGAAGAGTCCATAAAGTATCGAGAGCAGCTCATCAAAGAACTCGAGGAGGCGAAGGAAGGGACTCGTCGGGAGAAGCAGCAGGAGGAGGAGCCGCAGAGAGCCCACAGGAGGGAGCTGCAGGCACAGGTAGGCTGAGCTCCCCAATACACACCTGGCTGGTGAGGCTGCCCCATCTCACCCGATTTCCCTGTGCACAGGAGACAGAGCAGAGCTTGAGAGAGGAGGAGGAGGAAGAGCAGGAGGGATGGGCCCGGCAGCACTGCGAGGAGCTGGAGCAGCGGGAGGGCGAGCAGGGCTGGCACAGCAGGGTAAGGTCACACCCGGGTCACCCTGGCACAGGGGTCACTCTGACACATGAGCCCATCACAGAGGGTGACAGCATCAGTTGTGTCTGATCTGCACTTTAGTTGTCACAGTGCCATGGTATCGAGTTCGGTGGGAGGAAGGTGACACTCAATGTGAGTGATCAACAAGTCTCGTTTATTGGCGTCTTTGATAACATATTTATAAGTATCTTAATGAGGCTCATGCATAGTGCAAAGCAAAGCTCCTTATTGGTTAGCTAAAAGGTCAGCTCCACCTAGTTCCTTATTCCTGTGGGTTTTCAGCCGGGCTGGTTCCGCTTTTCTTCAACCGCAAGATTCTGGTTTTTATATAACATCTGCTGCAAGGTCAGCATGTCCTCGGACCTGAGGTGCTGCTGCTGCTGTATTTCGTGCTGACCCATGGGTATATGTCCTCTATCTTTCAACCACTCTTCCACACCATGGCACAACACTGGGCTGTTCCTTCCCCTCCCAGAGCTCTACAGTTGTCTTTTGCTGGTATTGATATATTAGGACCCTATCTTTTAAAGAATTTTTGAGGCAGATGTGTTGCTAATGCCTCCAATCTTGCTCAGTGCTGAAAGGGATTTATTGGCTGCATTAATGCAGTTGGTACAGTGCAACTCCCCTGCTCAGTGTCTTTGTTGTCTGTCCTGCTTTGCCTGGCTCTAAAATCAGATTTGAGTAACCCTAACTAAAGCCCCAGCCCAGCACATCAGCTCCTGTACATGCTGAAGAGTGTGTGTGGATTAATTCCAGAGCCCATAAACCAGTGCTGGTCTTTGTTTTGACCCCATTAGTTCTACAGTTACCCAAGAGCAGCTTGGACCTGAGGAACGAACACGAGATGCAGCTCTGGACTACAGAAAGAAAACTCCAAAAACTCCAGGAACTCCTGAAATAATGGTGCCTCTGGGATAGCCTACAGTGAGACCAAGACTTGAGACTCAGAAGATTTCTGAAAATATTTAGCTGTGGTGCAGCTGAAGAGGAGAAAATTTCTAATATCTTCAAGAACGTGGAGGTGTGAGCACCTTCAGAGAAGTGAACTGCTTCACTTTGCATTTTGGAGTTGTGCTCATGGACTTAGGTACGTGAGAGGCTGAGGCAACCCAGCAAATAGAAGGGCCCTGTGGACCTGAGCCATGAGAGCATCTGTGCCTCCCCAGGAACAGGAGCTGTGGAACACCATGGGCTGTGTCAGACTCCCACCCTGGAGAATGAGCCTGTGCCTGGGTGCCCACTGCACGCTGGGTGCCCACTGCACGCTGCAAATCAGTCAGATCATGTGTGCTGTGGCAGCAGTGCTTGTACAGTTCCTCTCCAGAAGGTGCTGGAGACTTCATTAAATATTGTTTTTCACTTGTTTCATAAATAATGAATAATTGAAACCTGAACAAGGATTTGGTTTTTTTACATGAGCAGACTACTGCAAGAGGAGGAGGAGATTGAGTTGATTATTGCACTTCATTCCTTGCTGTTACCATCAGCTACTGCAGCTTGACATCAGTCCTGTCACAGTGCACAAGGAGCTGTAACAGGGCTGTGACAAAGACTGGAGCCACCTCAGCACTTTACTCAAGAACAGAAACCTTTCCAAAGATGTTTAGAGGACCAGCAGTCAAATAACCCCACATCATTTCACACACTGAAAGGGTTTTAGCATTTTATAGTAATACTGTAAACAAAAGATTAAAAGTCAAAATATTGTACAGACAGAATGACACTGATAAATACAAGGTTTGGAAAAAGGCAAAAAAGCTTTTCCTTTCCTCTGCAGCATTTTGTAAAGGAAGAGCAAGTTTGTTTACAGGGGGACAAGAGGAGATCTAGTTCTAAAATAAAAACACACCTTTGTTATTTGAGGTGCTACAAACTCTGTGACTGCAGTGCTGTGAGTGGAGGGTTCATGAACTTGCTGCTGGGGGTTCCTGTGGGGTGTGAACCACTCTGATTTCAGTATAGCAGGGGCTGGCAGTTCCTAAAGTGTCCCTTGGTTTTGGATCAAAGGCAGGTTTAAATAAGTGATAAATTACACCATAGCTCAGTGTCACCCTGCTTTGGAAAGCAGGTAAGATATGTTAAAAAACAGCACACAGAGGTGTCCTGAGAGACTGAAAAATACCTTTCAGCCACACCAATTTAAGGAAAAGTTCCTAAACGATTCTCAATGTATTTAATTAATTGCTAGTTGCATGATTTTGAAGTAGGTTTCACAAAGGTCATTTGCAGTTTTAATCCCAGCCTGCCTGCGTTGTCAGGCAAGAGCTGCTTCTGGGTTCAGAAGGACAGAGAGGAAATAAAACCCCACAATGAAGAACATTAATTTACTGGGTTGTCATCTCCTCTCTCCATTCCTTCCCTCCCTCAGACTCTGGGAGCCAGACACAGCACCAGGAATCCAGCAGTGCTATGGCACTCGTGCTTGGCTATATCCACACAAACACACCATGGCTGGCTCCTGGGCAGTGACAACACACTTCCAAATGGGACACAGGCAGAGGCAAAAATCAGTGATTTCCTGCACCACCTGAAATTCAGACTCCCAAAAAAATTCTCATTTTTGAAATTATGGACTGACACACTTTTGTGAACTGTTATGGATGAAGAAACTTGGAGTACACATGGCCACTGGGGCCAGGCAGCCTGGCAGGGGTTACTCAGCAAGTTGTCAAATTTTGAAAGATTTGCATGAAAAACTCAGGAAATATAAGAAATGTTTTCACATTTGGATATGTTGAGGTACAGAGGTTACGTGCTGTGGCAGACACAGCTGCTTTTGCACTGGCACTCTTCTAACTTCCTTTTTTTGTTAATGAGCACAGAAATCTTGAGTGAAATTGCATCTGGAGTTACTGAGAAATGCTGCTGCAAACAAGACGGTGCCTCAAAAATGACAGGAAAATTCTGCAGGAAACTTAACAATGAATTACTAACTCAGAAACAAAGGATAATATTTTAACCACTAATGCCCTAAAATAACATCAAACATATATATTAATGGCATAGTGACAACTAAAAGAAATAACTATTAAGTTTCAAATTCCTTCCAAAACAGATAAAGTGACAAAGACCTTGTAGAGTTACACGTAACAAGCTTGGATGCCCACAACTACTACTGGTTTAGCAGACTAAAAACATATTGCACAACAGTTGATATGGGAACAGAGAACGTTGGGTTTGTACCCCCGTTACCAGGACAAACCTTCTTCCTGCTGGGAGCGGTCCCGGGAGCCTGGGGAGCCTCAGCCAGCGGGATCCCGGCAGGGGAGGCTCCGGAGGGACGGAGATGCTGCCCTCCCATCCGTGCAGTGGTGTCAGAGCAGTTCCACCAGCAGGATCTGAAAGCAGAACGTGGCCCCAAGGAAACATCTACAAGAGCTCGGTACAGCGCTGGGACGTGAGAGTGGCTCGACAGCTACTTGCAACATGCTATTATCCATAACTACACTGGCAACACAGGCACAAAATAAGGCAGTGGGTTAAATTAATCATAAAATTGTTAGAAAACATGCAAAAATAATACTGAGTTTAAAAAAAAAAAAAAGTTTCTTGCCCCTTTAAGTTTTTTTTCCTCATAAAAATGCGCATAGTTCCACACCTATACGTTGAAATCCAACCTTTAAAAAAACCCCAGAGTAAAAAGCCCCGAGTGCCTCAGTTGTTGTTCTCTTTGGTTGTGATGGTGACCAGCTGCTTGGCAGCCTTGGCGATGTCGTAGGCGCACTGGATGACCTGCTGTGTCACCAGCTGGATGTCGGGCGCGGGGCTGGGCTCCGCGGGCAGCGCTTTCCTGCACTCCGACTGCAGTCTGTAGGCACTGGATGTCAGCAGGCGCAGGGAAGTCCTCACCAGCTCCGACTTGGGCTTCTGGGAAGGGAAAACAGAAGCTGAACCGGGCAGAACAACGCAACCTTTTAATTAGCCGGGAGCGCTCACAAGGGTTCTTTGATGCGGGACGGCTGCGGCCGGGCTCTGCCTTCCCCTCGTGGCAGCAGACGGAATTTCTCCTCGCAGGGAGATTCCAAACGGCTGCCAGGCAGCAGGCAGGGAATATTGCTCCATGCCCTCCCTTAGGAAGTTACTCATGCACATTTCTGGTGCCTGTTTACTGTCCCAGCCCACGTCCTGGCTGGCAGGAGGGGACACCATGTCCGGGACGATCGGTGCAGGCGGGACAACAGCCCTGGCTCTCTCCTCACAGTTTTGGAGACGTGGGTAAGACTTCACAGGAACTCAGCCGTGGGGATTTCTACAGATTTCACTCCCTAAATTTGCTGTGAGAAAACACAGATCGCTTTGGTGGATGGATAACAGATCTAAACACAGCTGCAGGAAAGAAATCCAGGCAGTGGTGCTCACATGGAAAAGGGGATGATGAGTCTGGTGAAATTCCCATGTAACCACACAACTCTTCATGCCAGATCCAAGTACCTCCAGTTTTGTGCAATTCTTAAGAGTTTTAAGTTCAAGAGGACAGTTAAAGACCTGGACTCACACTTTAGCCCTTCCCAGTTGCCATGCTAATAAATACTAATGCTAATAATAATAAATAAAGGTGCATCCACAACCCCATCGTTTCTCCCTAACATTTTCATCTAAGGAAAATAATTTTTGATTTTAATTCTGAAGGGAAATCACACACGAGGAACAGGGCCAAAACCACTCTGATGGTGGCAGGTACTTACTTTTGGGAACAAGGCTGCCATTTCTGTCACTGCCACATGTATTCTCTCGGAGCACGGTATATAGCTGCAAAAAGATGCCCTGAGTTATTTATTGTGTAGAGACTCCTTTCCCTCTTCCAGTTCACTGCTCGGTGGTTGTTATTCTAAAAACAACCACGTGGCTTCAGAAAAAGCAAGAACTTAACCAACAGTGCAAAATTATTTCTTAGATTTTCATTGTTCTTCAGAGTTGGTTTGAAGGAGTAACTGTCCATACTTTTTATATAAAACATTCTCAGCGAAGTCTCAATTTCTGTGCGACTTCAGAACACCAAGATGCCTTCTTGGATTAATTAATACCCAGTAAACAGACAAGGCAGAGTTCTCACACACATGCATCCCCAAACTACCAAGGACATTCACAATCTGTGAGTTCTAGGCTAAATATTCACTAATTCTGATGAGTTAGTTAATAAAACGAAGGCAGATTCCATGGATCCTCATAGATTTCACTTCTGATTTACATACCAAATGAAAATTGGTCTGTTCAAAATAGATCTTACCATAAAGTGCTGTGAACAGTGAAGTGTTAGTGTGCTCTCTCACAAGTCTCATTTCAAAAGTCTTGTTTTTATGCTTCAAAGACTCAACTTTAGTATAAGTTAGTTCACATGATTCAATCTTAATGAAGACAATCTCAAAAACCACAAAGCATTCAAGAAAACTATTCAGCATGTGTGGGTTACGGTGGGTCAGTGCCCTTTCAAGCAAAAAGAGCCCCCAAACCCACCTCCCCCCCCAAGTCATTATTTATTTGATCTTCTTGCAACACCAAATGTGCAAAAAAACCAGTCACTTGCAAATGCACTGAGAGAGAAGCAACACACTGGGGTCATTTTGGCAATGCAGGAAAATTGCTTGAAAAGGACATTTCCATGTGTCTCAAGTCACATGAATTCTTCCAAATAAACTAAAAGTGGAGAGAGAGCTTCCAAGTTCACCACAATTCACAATTCCCCTTCTGCTGTTGAGTTAATGATTAATCTGCTCCCTGCAGCCACACTGACCAGCACCCTGCTCATTAAAAAGTCAATTTACTGATTAAACCCTTCACTAATAAGCCAGAGAAAGCCCTGAGAATAACCTGAATGAGACACCCACGTGAACAACACATGTTTCATTGTGTGTTCTGCAGGTCAGCTACAAAGTTTCCAGCGTGGCCTGGAGGAATGGCTTTAGTTTAATGTCTAAACACTCACTGTGAGCTGGTGAAATGCTCTGACACTGTGTTGGGTTTACACACATTCCAGTGAGACATCAGGAAGATATTCAAGTAGTGACAGCTTGGAAAAGGAATCCCTCATTAGCAGTAAATTGTGTTAATCTCTTCCTCCAATCCTGACATTTGTTGGTCGGGGTTTGAACCCGGGCAGTTCTGTTTTAAAGAGCCTCTCACTTGAATTTCACTTCTATTTTAGGCATGAACAAACAGTATTTCGGTCAGGTTGGAAGATACCATATAAACACACATCTTTTTTCATTGATTTGGGATACAAATGATCTAATTTGACCCCCAGCTGTATAAACACTTGAGGGGCCTCAGCTGTCAGGTGTGAATGTTCCACCTTGGGAATGTGAAACTCCTGCTACTTTTGCAATGGCGTGAAGAAGCAGCAACCACGTGTTTTGTTCATAAAATCACAGAATGCTTTGGGTTGGAAGGGACCTTCAAACCTCAAAGATTTCTTCCTAAAGGAAGAAATTCTTCCCTGTGAGGGCGGTGAGGCCCTGGCACAAGTTGTCCAGAGAAGCTGTGGCTGCTCCATCCCTGAAAGAGTCCAAGGCCAGGTTGGATGGGGCTTGGAGCAACCTGGGCTAGTGGAAGGTGTCCCTGCCTGTGGCAGGGGGTGGAACTGGATGGGCTCTAAGGTCCCTTCTAACCCCAACTGTTCTGTGATTCCATGATCCAACCAAGGTGTTGTAATTTAATTTATCTCGACAGACAATAAACTAAACGGAGGCAGGAGAATCCTTTACACCAGAGCCAGCTGCAGCTCCAGCCTGTGGTTCTGTTCCCCACTGATCACTATTGGGAGCTGAAGGTGCTGTGCCACACCCCTGTCCATGGAGGGGCTGCCTGCAGTTCCCTCATCCCTTGGAGCATTTCATGCATCGCCTTCCACGACCCCCGTGTGGCCGGAGTGGGAGGGAAAGGGGCAGCAGAGAGAAGGAGAAAGGACACTGTGCCTGGGAGGCAGGGACAGAGGCCAGAGTACCAGGAGGCAGGGCCGGGCTGTTGGCTGGTCAGAGGCTGCAGGGGGGCTCGCTCAGCCCCAGGGACCCGCGTGCCGAGGCTGTGTCTGAGCTGGGATGTGCCCCCACGCTCCGAGGGCCTGCTCAGCCCACGGAGCACAGGGAAAGGGATGGGAGAGAGTGAGAAACAAAAGGAAGAAGGGGTTTCATTAATAGATGATATTCTTGCATCACTTTTTTTGCTCTCCAGTTATCTACGCAGCACATGATTTTTCTCTACAGCATTCCCAGCACGAGCTCGGAGGATGTGTTATTACATCCTCAAGTATCTCATTTTGATAAGGAAGCATTCCCCTGTGTTAAGGGAAGCCAGGGAAGAGGAAAACAAAGAACAGCAGCTTCCTAGTTCAGTGTTTTGCAAGATAATACTCATCTAAGCATAGGCAAACACCCCACTCCACGTGTGGTACAGAAACCAAAAATGCAGCATAACAGGTTTTTTAAAAACCTGATCACTTCAACAATGAAAGCCAGGTATGCTGCATTGTTTCCTTCAATGATTTAGAAAAAATTCACACACTGTATAGTGTGATATACATAAAAACTAAACTCATTTAAAGCTTCTCTGTGAGAAACAAGCAACAAGAGAAAAGGTTACGCCAAGGGCAATGAGCTCAGCACAAACACGGCAGAAGTCGTCACTCGGCGTGAGAAGGAGAGGCCACGCCGGCCCTGCTAAAAATAGCAAAGCACAAGAAGGAAAAAACACAGAACAAAAGTGGCCCCATTGTTGTGCACTCCTCTGAGCGAGGCAGGAAGTGAGGGCTCAACACAAACCGCTGCTGCTTCTCCCAGGCACAGAGGGCACCAAGCTGGGGCCACGGCAGGGCCAGACCTGCCAGCCTGCAGGGGCAGGTTTGCTGGAGCCCGGAGTGTTCCAGCCCCAAAATGTGCTCACACCTGGGAGTATGTAACACTGATTTACAGCCTTCTAAAAGAGCTGTGTGGGGAGCACCACCTGACAATCAGCAAGGGCAGTATCACTTTTAGTCACCCACAGCTATTCTGGAAATTGTTCAGGTGGGCCAGAAGTTCCCTGAGGGAGGTGAAGCTGCTGCAGCCTGGTGTGCTCAGTCAGTGTTCTGCTTACTCAGCTGGGTCTGTGTCTAAACCCAATAGTTCAAAATACTTTTGCTGGTACATAATTTGTACTAATACCTCAGTAGGAAAGCCAAATTCTCCCCCTTTCACAATTTTCTCCTGAAGCAAGGCTTGGTGTTACTACCACATTCTGGAGGGTGTGATCACCTATGGACACAGAGGGGTGAAGACCCAAGAAACACTTGCAGTGAGTTCTCTACAACACATTTGATTTGTGTCTTATTCAACACTCGTTTTGCAGCAGGACTCACAAGTTAAGGGCAGGGCAGCAGCCCTGCAGCACTACAGCCAGAACCCACTTACAAGGGGCTGGTCACTCATCCCCAACTCGCCCTGTGGCACTAAGGACACCAGTGAATACCACAGACCTACACATTTTACAGCTGTGAAATAGTGGGACTGTATTTCACTTTCAGCTGTACTACAGGTGAAAACATCTGAAGAATTTTCTTCGTTTTCTCACCAACTGCAGAGCTTTTCCAGCGCTCCCTCCTCACCTGTCATGTTTGTTCTCCTGTGCCGCTCGCAGCAGCTCCTGGATGTTCTTGGTGATCTGCTCAGTTTTCCGAATCACATCTTCTGTACTGGGCAAACTGGAGCTGGGGGCTGAGTCTGTGTCTTCAGGGATGGACCCCTCCCCCTGCCAAATGACGCTGCGCTGCCGCCCCTTCCTGCCCGACCTGCAGGGGAGCGAAGCAGGGGTTGGCCCGGGGACAGAACAGCCTCCTGTCACCCCCAGGCTGTGTCAGCTCTGTCACAGCACCTACCCCGGCTCCTCCAGCTCCACGGGGGTGGTGGGGTTGTCATAATCGCTCTCAGACACGCTGCTCTGCTTCTCCAGCTTCGAGGCCTGCAAGGAACAGATTTACTTCAGCCCGTGCAGGAAAGAGCAGCCCTGGGCTGTGCCAGAGCCATGTCCTGTGCACGTGGATTTGCTCTTTGCACAACAGCTCCTGCAGCAGCCGCTACCCTGGAGCTGCTGTGCCCCTCTCCCCATGCCAGGCTCCTACTCAGATTGTACCCGAGGTTCTGGGCCAGCACAGCACAGCCCCACCAGCCCCTGAGCACCCAGCACGGCAGGACAGACAGACAGACACAGCACAGCAACCTTCCCTGCCACTGAAACTGCCCCAGGGGCACGCACTGAGAAGCCCACCAGGAGCAGTGGCCAAACGGAGAAGCAGCACCGTGAAACAGGAGCCTGAAGAGTGAGCAAGAACCACTGGAGAGGGGGAGAACCTCAGAGAAAAAGAGGCCAGACCAAGACAGCAGAGCACAGGCCAGAGACCATGGGGGAGAGGCTGAATGCAGAGTGGAAACCAACTGGTGGGAGGCTGGCCCTGGGAAAGCCACTGCAAAATGGGAGCCCAAAACAAGGGCTGAAGACTCTGGCAATGGGAAAGCCAAAATAAAGACAGGAGACAGAGATGGGGGAGTCCAAACTGCAGGTGGAAGACCGAGGGCACCCAAGGAGCTGATGAGACCTGGAGCTCATTACAATTTGGGGGCCAATACAAGAGTGGTTAAAGCCCACTGCAAACCCCCCAAAAACAGGATGGGAGGCCAAAGTGTGAGGAATTGAAGCCCATTGAATGCTTAATTCTGGTACAGAGTTGGAAGGCCAAAGAAGTGAGAGTTGTGCCCCAGAGCACAGGATGCAACAAGGGCAGGAGGCCCAACCATCAGAGTAGAGGGCCACGGAAGAATTGTGTCAAAAGGAGGGCAGGGGCCAATTCTGAAGTGGAAGCTGAAATGAGAGCAGGAGGAATGCAGGGAAGCAGAGGCTGGATTGGGCTCTGTAGGCCCATTGCAAAGTGGAGAGGCTGATCCAGCTGGGAGGCTGATCCCAGAGCAAAGGCTGAATGAAGAAAGAGATACCAAAATGAGCTTGGTGGCCAAATCCTCAGCCAGGCTCCAGGATCACCACACATCCGCCTACTCAAGTCTTCTAAAAACTGCAAAGCTTCTTTCACAGCCCAGCACAGCCTGTCTGGTGTCAAACACACCATGCTGGTGTCACTCTGATCACAGATCAGCAGCTCAGGGTCCTTCACAGCCCCAACAACCAGCCCTGGGGCTCTTACAGAAACCCTGAAGTCACTATGAGGGTATCTCAAGGGTTAAACTGTAAGGGACACCTCCAATGTGCACCCCTGACCCAAACATTTAGGAATCTGCTTACCAAATAATACTTCTACCTCGAGGACAGACCAAAAATGTGACCAGGAACTGGTTTTCACTGGCTGAGATTCAGTACATTTGTTAAGGATTCATCTGATGTTAAACCCATCAGTTCTTAAGTGAAGCACTTGGAGTTAGGAACCCTTTTCAATTTTAAAGTTACTCTGCACAGAAGGAAAAACCAGCATTTTTTTGAACACTGCTCTCTCAGGACAGCTGGTAAAGATCACCTGTATAAGTGACATGTATTTTGAAGATAAGAAACTATGATATGTAGAGTCTGACCTTTCCCCTCTCTCAGGTGTATAGAGACAACACCAATAGTGGCAAAGCTCTACCATCTGGTCAGAAATACAAACAGCAACAATGAATTACAAGAAGAGGATACTATGGATCAACAACACAGAATCAGTGTAGAATAAAAACAACCAACCAAACCCTGTGCAAGTTGCCAGTACCAGACAGCACTGCAGCCAAACCCAGATTTCCATTTGGCCAAGCAGGATATTCCCTTCAAAGTTTTATCATCTACCCCTACTTGCAAATCTAATATTTTCTGGAATGATATGTCCAAACTGTACAGTCAAAATAAAACAGGGACAGAAGGAATTAAAAAGCAGGTTGTGTGTCCTGGCAGGGAGAGGCCAGAGTGAACATTTAAAACCCCAAATTTGGTATCTGTAAGGCAAACAATCAGTCAGGACCACCTGGATTGGTGCAAGCCACTGGCCCCCAAGGAAAGCAGCTTTGAAGCTGGGCCTCATGCAGAGCTTTTAGTCAGCAGGAGAGTTGTACATTGTCTTAGAAATATCAGTTAGAGCCTGGAAAATCACTGTCCAAACAGCAGCCAGCTTGTCAAGTCACTGAACAAGTGACCTGGAGAACTGAGCGTGGTGTTAAAGGCTGAAGATGTGAAGTTAGAGAGAGGCAAGTGCCCGGAGCTCGTGGCAGCAGGAATGGAAGGGAGGAAGCTCTGCTCCATGCAGGCTGGAAGGCCAGGCAGTGAGAGGGGGAAGAAAGAGGATGTGGTTCTGGGGAGATTGGCACCTCCTCCAGGAAAAAAGACCGATTGGGAAGGTACTTAACCCTTCGTGTGCTCTCATCCCTCGACCAGGAAAGCGTGGAGGGGAAGGAAGGTAGAGATGAAGAGGAGGTCACAAACGCACTCCTCCCGATCTAAAAATGGGAAAGAGAAAAACACTCGGGAAAAACCAAAACACAAACAAACTCTTAACTGAAATTAAAGGAACATTCTTAAAACCATGGAGGTGACACAAAGGAAGGATGATGTTGAGAATCTGGCTTAGGCTGAGTGGACTTAATTCTTTCAAAATACAATTGAATTCATGCTCATTCTAATACTGAGATTCCAGAGGTGCCAAATTCCACGGAGAATAAAAAAAAATTCATCACATGCCAAATTAACTAACTCCACATAACAAACCAATGCTTCAGAACAGCTACTCCTATCCAAATCTCCACCCAATGACCAAAGGACCTATACAAAGCACTGTCAAGTTTTGCAAACACTGTCACACACGAATTCTGACATTTCCTGCTGGCAGAACTGCCTTCATATCAACATGACAATATAATTTAAAACTATCCACATTTCATAGTTTAAATTAATTTAATTGAAGGTGGGGACCAATTCCCTTGGTGCATTCAACTGTCTTCTGTGGGATGTGCATGGAACATTTGCCCTCCCTCATGCCAAAGGTAACTTCAAAATACATTTTAAAGGTCTTAATGATTAATTGGAAGGAAGTACAAGACAGTGCTACCAACAGGGAAAGATATTGCCAAAAATCCACACATTTTAAATGTGTGTCAAAAAACCACTGTCCTGTATTCCTGCCCACAGGGCAATCTAAGAAGGTGAAACAAAAAATTAACTGTATTAGTTAATTAAAAGCACTTGTTAATTAAATGCACTAGTGTGTGTTGGGTCACTTCTGTAAAGTGTGAACACCTCGGTGCAAAATCCCTCTGGCTAACAGAGAACTCCCTCTCCACATCACACAGGAAAATACTAAACCAGAAGATTCTGCTTGACTGGTAGATCTAAACCATCTCCAGCCTCCAGTTCCAAACTCAGAATAAGAAACTGGTGGTCTGGGGAAAATTTTTCTATTTTATTTTATTTTATTTTTGCAAGGTGGTTATGAAGTTCCACAAATTGGTACCTGTCTGTATATCTCCAGAAATACATGAACTTTACCTACCTCCTTGGAATACTATTTCCCCCCCCTTCCTGGTTTTCAGACAATCGCAGATTGATATCTGATTTATATAAATATATATATATAGTGTGGTTAAAAAACCAGCTGAGCAGAAGCCAAAAGCTCCAGTTTACATATTCCAGAATTGCTACAGCTTCTGCTTTTCAAACCATCAGGCTCCTGCAGACATGTTAATACAGCAAACATGAACAATTCTCACAGTTCTTACTCCCCCTTTTTTTTTCCCCTCTGAAGCAGAAGCAGAGTTGGAAGAGACAGGAAAGCTGAACATGAGAGGCAATGCAGAAGCAGCAGCAGTTTTACTCACGTGTGGAGGGAAGGGCTGCAGCCTGGTGATGTTTTCTTCTGGGTAGGTGACCTCCCCCATGGGCAGGTAGGGCTTCTGCCCCGAGCCAGTCTCGTACATGGACATGGGCCTGCTGCCCCGGGCCGACGGGCGCCGCTTTAGGGAGGAATTGCTGCTGGGGTCTGGGTACTCAGAACCACTTTGCACCTGATAGATATTGGTTGTGGCCTGTCTTCTGAGGTTGGTATTTTCACTCTGTAGCGTTTGGAGCTGAAAGAAACGTTTAGCAGTGGGACTCTGTTTCCTAAGAGCAAGTGCCAAAAGCAAAGTGACCACGCGGACACTCGCTCGGCAGCTGTGCTACAAAATCCAGGTACTGCTAGCTGAGGGTTCATTTCTATTTCAAAATCTACTTGATTTGCTTGGTATAAGCATAAAAACACCTTTGTTCCAGATCTGGAAATATTTAGGTGCTGATTTCCAGCAGCTGCTGGGCTGTAAACTGAGTTAGATGTTAAAATTGGCTGTCGCAGTCCAAAACACACGACCCATTCCCTCCAGCCTGCTCTACTGGCACGGGAATCCCGGGATAGAATGAGGCTGTGGGGGGAAGGACTGCCAACACAACTGTTTTCCAAGCAAAGGGATCCTTTTCAGCAGCCAGTACAAGGACTTAGAAGACTTTAACATAAGGCCCATGAAATCTGACAGTGCCAGAACTGCAGCACAGACACCAGAGGCAGCACAAAGGAACTCGAGCTTGCTCTGCAAAGCAAGGAGAGAGTTTAGCTTACGAAAATTAGGCATCAGCTACAGCTATCTAAGAAGCCAACAAGAAAGCATTTTAAAGCTTTTTATTATTATGTATTTATTTGATAGTAAAAATGCACCAATTCTGATTATTTTGTGGACTTGGAGTAAGTTTGCTATATTAACACATCGGAAAGAAGAGATGCAGTGAAGAAAAACTGCAGCACAGCAATGATCTCCCTTCTACTGCACCATGTAAATATCCTAAAGCCTCATTAATTCACAGGCCCCAAAGGTTTTTTTTTACCCTAAATAGACTATATCTGTTAAAAGAAACTCAATATAAGTGAGAAGTTAATTCAATTGATGCAAGAGAAATGCTCTACCAGTACAAGCTGTTGAAAGACCAAGGAAACACCCTGAGATCTCCCAGTGTTCACCATTCCAACAGAATAGAAGAGAATGTTGGCACTTAACAGACAAGGATATTTCAATCTGCTGAATTAGCTCAGCCTCAGGTGCAAACAGTCTCACCACTCTCCAAAAGCCCTGCTCTGCCCCAAAATAGTGGGTCCGCCCCACAGCCTGAACAACTTTCTCTACACATCACTCTTGCAGGATTGTAGTTATTCGGAAAACAGGATTTTAAACACCAGTGAAAGGGATTAATCTGAGGGTAAGCAGCCAGCCCTTTCTAGCCAGACAGACAGGATAGGGAACTCAGATATAAATTCTCCTTTACCCCACAAAAATAGAGATAAGTGCACACACTTAAGATGTGTGCTGGCACTTGCTTCCTCATTGTTTAAAGCTGCTTATATTGAAGCAAGACAGCAAAAACACACAAGACTCACAACAACTTGGAAACAACAACTTGTCACTTGGAAAACTGATGTCAAAGTTTTGACATAAGTCAAATCAGCCTCATGATTTACTAGGTTGGATCACCACCAGCACCACAAAAAAACAACATTCAAAACATGTGTTACACATAAATATTTATAGTCTCATGTCTGATCCCAAAGCAGCTCCACTCTAAAATGAGCTCTCACTATCCTAATACTGGATTATTTCATCCTCAATTCCAGCAGTTTTATTCTGACGACTTCAGACACCCCAAGAGCTGGAGGGGGTCCCTCTGCTGTGGCTGTTACCTTTTTCTGCATAATCCTCAGCTCATCACTCAGGTTGATGTTCACTTTCATTAACTGCTGTATCTTCACCTCAGAAGCCACCAAGGCATTTTTAACCTGCATATATTCCTGGGCTGTCACTGGTCCATCTGACAAGTCTGAATCCAAGCTCTAGGAAAAGGAAGAGAAAAAATACTTACACCATTAAGAAGAAGAAAACAAGACCATGAGATTTCAACAGCTTTTCATGTACTTACTTTAAAGGCATCACAGTTCAAATGGAGTTTAAATTAGTAAGATCCATTAACCAGAATAATTTGAAGTCCTCTATGAAAGCAATCTGATGTCAATTAGCTCTTAGCTCCTCTAAAAACATTTGCATCAGCATTTCAGTGACAAAATACTGTTTTATAAAGATTTTTTAAAAATATGCAATAAAGAACTGCAAAGTTATAAAAGACAGACTGGTAAATATCCAGTGTGCACATCCCAGGGAAGATTAAAGTAGAACCACCAGGTTTTACTGCCCTTTGGTATCACTCTGCATTACTCCAGGAGTGGTTTAACTCACTTGGACACTATTGGTCTGCTGTGAGTATTTCTTCAGTAGGAAGCAGTAAATGTTTGTGAAATACCATGGAATCACTGATTCAGAGCTTTTTGGCAGATCCAATTATTTCATCTATGCAATTAAATCTATATCTTATCTCCAAACATACGCATTACTTTTCTAGAGAGGTTTTTTTTTCAATAAAAATTCCTTAAGCAACAACACTTAATTTTAGAAAGTTCATAGACTGAGGCATGATTATGAAATTAAGACATTAATTTTCTGATAATTAATGCAGGTTACCTCTACAAATAACACTTAGGGGTGTATCACTGTTTCAAGCCTACCTTCTGCCTGTTTGATTTAGCTGCATTTGTTTCCAGATCTACATCTTCATCTGAAGCAACACTGTCGTAATCAGGCTGGTCATTGTCCTGACTTTCACTGCTGTGCTGGTTGCTGATTGATTTGAGTATCAGCTCCACATTTTCTGCAGAGCAACACATTAAACACATACTAGTAAGTCTGGAGAAGAAATGGAAGTTCATACTTTGAAAAAAATTAATTTATATCCACCTAAGAGGTATGAATGATTACTGTCCCAAACTTCGAAGTTTTATGGTTCTGTCTTTTCATTTCTTCTGTTTGGGCAAGTTAAAATAAGTGGTGAGAATTGTTCAGCAGCTTAATAAAATACATACAAATTAAAAAATCCCCACAAACGACACTGGACAAACGGGTGGCAGCATTCAAGTGAAAAATATAGGGAAAAATTAAAAGTCAGAAAAGATTCTTTTGTATTTTCTCTCCAGAAAAAACCCAAATATATAAAAACAATAGATCTCTCTCTTAATTCAGCTCTGCTGAGGGGCTCTGGGAGTGATTGAACTACTGAAGAAGTGCCTGCAAAGGAGCTGACAACAAAAGCTCACTCACCTTTGGAACCAGTGAGAGAATTCCCCTGTTGTCTTCGTTTGGCATCACTTAAAATATCTATAACCAGTGTAGCAAACTCGTGGGCATTAAATCGAGCCAGTTTCTGCCTTCCCTAAATACAGAATAATGCAAAGGCAAGAAAAGTACATCCTGTATCAGATGAACAGCAGAGTTCCCAGGAAAAATTAAGACTATACATTTGGAGCTGACTGTTCAACTACATTTATTGCAAAAAGTGTGATTTAAAGGGGAAATGTGAAATTATTTTAACGTCTTTCCACGTAGATACAACTCTTCTACAGAAATGAAATGCAGTAAAGCAATATTACTTAGGCCTATTTAATTACCTGGCCTATTAAATTATTTTTACACTATCAAGAAGATTTCATACCTGATTCCTGGTTGAGGAATATTCAGGATTTACAGGAAGAAAAGGGACCACTGTGGTCTCTGTCACAAGCGTGCTGTGGTTCTGAGTAGCAAGCCAAACTGCTCCAGAGAAAAAACAAAGAGAGGGAATAACCTTCCTGTACTGCCTGACAATATTTCTTTGTCAAATAAAAGACTGCAATTTCAAACACAAACACAATCAATTCAGAGGAAAGTTTTTCCCCAGAGGGTTCTCCATTTTGTGAAAAACACAAGATTTTTTCAATTAACATCCCCTTCAGGCAATGCAAGACAAAGCAACTCCCCTCAGCAGTAATTGCTGAATACAGAAGCACTTGAACAGAATTGGCATCGCGTAGGTAAAGTAACAATCCAGATTTGTTTTATTTCATTCCAGAAAGCCTCACTCACCTGCATCTGTTTCCCTTCTGTCAACTTCATCGTACACATCCATGGCAAGTTCTTCAAATAAGTGGTTGCTTAGCTAAGGGTAGAAGAGAATAGTTACAGTTTGAAAAGAAATGAAACCCAGTAAGATCTCTGATAACAGAAAATAACAGAAAATGTAAGAGCACAGCTCTGCTTTTTTCTTCAGCCTCTCTAATTCATAGAAATGAATTTCATTTCTATGCCTGCACAGGGAGCAGACATTAATGACCACCCTATTTCTAGGTACAGAGACAACCATTCTGTTCTGCACTTCTCCTTTCCCGATTAATGGATTTTTTTTTCTCTCCCATGTGACCACAAAAAGATCTTTTGTGTTTGGGGTGAGGCAGAGGCACTGTGGGAATGAGGTACCAAATGCCACTGGAGATGAGGACTTCAATGAACAGTGGAGGCTCACAAAATATCTGTGTGTTTCAAGCTGTTCCTACAGCAGATGGGTCAAGAGATACTTGTGTTAGGAAGCCTGAAAGATGAAGTGCAGAGTTTGCCACATCTAGAAAAGGAGTTTTACTTACAGACTGAAGCTTCTTCTTGGCTGCTTTTGCCAGTTCTGATACATCCAGACTGCTATGAAAACAGGAAGTGATCATTACATCTACAGCATTTCATGGCTTCTACAAAGCAAAATTCTACATTTTGATAACTCGGTGATTAAAATGTCACTTTTATCTTAAACCCCCCTAATATTTGAGTATTTTTAGCATTATTTTTAACATACTGATGTTACTAATATTGCTACTACAGTATCACAATTAGCACATCCTTATGCTCTCTTACACAACAATCTTTAAATTTAAAACCAAGTAATACCAAAAATTCTTTGGAATATGAATACCCACAGTTTTTTACCCACACAATTTTTATGTTATTAGAGTTTTTCACAGCAATTTTGCAAGCAGGAGGTTGGACAGTGGTTTACTTACAGCCGTCTTATTTCCAATTGCACAGCAATAAAAGAGGAACAGGGACTTAAAATTAGTACTTGTTGCTTCTTATACAAATATGATTTCATTGATCACAAGCAAAAGTTAAAAGCAGTACAAAAATCATGAAAATACTCAATTGGTCCTTAAATTACTTCCACAATCTGTTTCCTAGGAATTCCCCATGTGTGTTCCCTTCATAGGAATGTCTCACCTTCTCCCTGCTTTTTAACAAATACAGTCAACTTCTATAATTTTCTGATTTGTTGATATCCCAATATTTTTTCTAGGGAAAAAAAGCTTTCAAGACTAATAAAGGCACACATAAAAAAGACAGAATGGCAACAAGCTTAAAAGGTGTTTCAGAAAGGAAAGAAAACTTAATTATTAGGGTTTTTTTCACTCTGATGTTTTCAGACATGTGATGGAATCAGCAACTTACCTGTCTGCCATCTGAGGTATAACAAAGTGCTGCCCATTTTTGTGCTCTAGAGTTGAAAACAAATTGCACTTTAATATGTTGGTACTGGCCTACAGCTTTCAATAATACAAGCATCAGGCAACATTAAATAATTTATCTTGCATGTAATTACTCAATTTCCAATTACAGGCAACTAGCAAGTTATAAAAGAAGGCTTCTGCCATGATTTCCAGGTGTTATCAAAGATTCCAATTAAGGCTTATTAGTCATACTGAAATTCCATTAAAAAAGAAAATTGAGTTCTAACACAGGTACCTTTATGGTTAAAAATGTGTAAGTGTCCTTGTGTTCAAAAGGCACCCACTTAATAGAACACTCCCCTGCTGTTGCATTTCAATTAGAAGAAACTACTTGGAACAGTTTTTACAGTATATAAAAAACATGAATTTGTGGAAAAACAGGAAGGAATTTTAATTTATGTCTACTTAAAACCCTGCAGTTTTATCCAAATTTTAAAAGCATCATCCCTAATCTTGCATCTTATACTTTCTTTGGTTCTTTCTGTGTAATTTATATAACATTAGAATATTTGGAAGAGATATAAGAAGTGCAATGCTACTGACACAAACATCACACAGCACAGTCTGAATGTCCTGTAACTGCCAGAGACAGGTCTGGGAGTGCAGGTGTTGTGCTCACCTGGTTTCCTGCCACAGAGGTAGAAAGCCAACCTGTCTGTGAGCTCGTACTGGATCTCCACCAGCCTCTCTGCCAGCTCGTGGTGCCCCCCTTGCCTGCTCACACACACAGGGGACAGGGGTCAGTCAGTGACACACAGAAATGGGCAGAGAAGTGGATTTAGTACAAGCAAACACTGCAAGTGTTTGAGTGCATCAACCCATCACAGACTCACAGCCTGGTTCCACCCCGTGTGCCCCAACCCAGCCCTTCCCTACAGCAATTCCCGAGTCAACCCCCACTCCTGGAGCCTGAACTTGCAGAAACTCTTCTCTGATTAATTTCCTGTGAGCTGCTAGATTGGCACAGCCTGTGTCACTGGGATCACAGCTGGTGTCTCAGGCACCCAGAACACAGGCTGTGATCTGATGAAAATACTTATTCCTCATTTTCATTCATTCACTCTTTCTGCAAAAATTGTTATTAGCACTTAACAAACGAATTATTTCAGGACAGAAATGTATCTCAGCAGGTCCATTGTGTGATTTATGGACATCAGAGACTCCTACCTTGCATAGTCAACTGGAGTTTTCCCATTGGAATCTTGTGTGCCAGGATCAGCACCATAAACTGCCAGCAGTTCTGCTTGCAAAGTCTGTCCTGCCTTAGCAGCAACGTGGAGCGGGGTGTTTCCTTTCTCCTGCAAGAGATGATGGAAAATATCTACTTAACCAACAGGTCTGAGTAGGAGATTGAAATAAAACATGAATCAGCTGAAATGAGTATAAATAATGTGAACTCTAATTGATTGCATATCAAAATAATGGAAAAAAAAGTGTTCCTACAGGATGAAAGAAGTTGGCTTGAGCTCCTAAGGAGAGCAGTCGCAAACAGGTCTCCAGATTCCCTGTCCTCACACTGGAATGGAGTTGCTGAAAAAGAAGGATTATTATATTTAATACAGCAGCAACAACTGTGATTCTGCAGTTGTTTTTCAGCCATGCTTTGAGAAATAAGAGTATGCAGAGTTCTCATTACAGCTCTTTTGTGTAAAGGGTTTTCTCCAAGTTCACCACAATTAATGCCTCTTAACATCACCTCCAGCATCCACATAGAAAACCACAAAAAAGGGGCTTCAAGTTGAAGTCAAGCTTCATTTATTCATGTAATAGTGCAGAAAATCAGAAACAGTTAAGCCAAAAGCAAGTAAGGGAAGTCAGTGAGATTGGCCTGTGCTGTCCCAGGAGCCACTGACCTTGCTGAGATCCTTGGCAGTGACACTGTCGTCCTCCCGGCACGGCAGGCGATGCACAAATGCTAACATTTGATATTTAGCTCTGATGAACTCCGCTTTGTTGGGACTGCAAAGAGAAATCCAGGCAACAACAAGGGAAAGGAAGGAAATATCAGTGCTTTCATAAGTAATACAGAGGCACAGAAAACAGAAAAACTCACAAGTGAAGACTGAATCAGAGCGTTTGCTGGTGGCAAAGTTAGGCATGGAAAAATATTTTCATTAAAAAACAACCCAGTGCAGATTGTCTGATCACACAGAGAAAACGTCTGTTACAACCATCAGATATCTGCAGACTGTAGCATGTGGTGTCTGTTTCTTAAAAGAAATACAGACTTTAAAACCATGCCAACTTAAGATCTATAGTCACTCTACGCAGTTATTTACATTTTAAAATGAAGCACCATAGCCAGGGGACAAAAATCTCTTAAGTTTTATTTAATTCCTCAACCAAACTCCATTTTATTGGCAGCATTCCATTAAGTGAAGAATGTGACAAAGAAAAGTCCTTTGACTAAAGGTCCTCACTATTCAACAGAAATCAATAATTCAGAGAATTCAAGCACTGTATTCCCAATGTTCAATAAATTAAAAAAAAATAATACTTGGAAATAAAATAAAAAAAATAACCACTTTAACCTTTTTCTCTTCTAGCAACCAAACACACACGGATTCCTACAGATTCCTTGTTGCCCTCTCACTGCTGAATAAAACAACCCCACTTCTCCAACACAACAATTCTGCATTTCCCACTTACTGCACTTTATCCTGCGGGCTGGCCTTGCGCCGCCCGCTCATCACGGAGGCAGGGTCCAGCAGGGAGTGTTCCCAGATGGAATTAGCACCATTGTTGTACAGAGTTTCCACCATCTGAAAGCCAGAATACACAGACATTTTGCTGCTGGCTGCACTAATCAAATATCTGTAATTATTTTCAAGCAGCTATCAAGCCAACAGATTCCCACTCTGGGTGCCAGCATCCCCAACCTACTGGGATATCAGAACTGGGCACGTGCTTAGGAGGTTATGATGTGGAATGCAGAGAGAACTCCCTTAAAATTCTCTGCTATTCCCAACAGCAGCTCCAGTGAGAAGAAAATCTTGCATTACACTGAAAATTCAGGTTGAAGCAGATGCACTGCAGAATTGTGAAAGAAAACTTGAGGTGACCTTCCAAAGCAAAGGCGTCAAATTCAAAAGGCAAAGAATATTCTTATTTTAGTGGTCCAGCCCAGCAAAACAAGAGAAACAAAATGAGAATAACTTAGAAAAACAAAGCTTAAAAGCACCAGCCCCTCTCAAACAAAAGTTTAGTGATTTAAATTTAAAAAAATCACTATATCTGGTTTTAATGGAGGAAAACAGATTTCCTCTCTACCTGCAGCAGTGTTGGAGGCCACGGGGTGTGTTTGAGATGCCTCACTTGGGAGATGTGACGGCCCAGGCTCCTGTGCACACTGCAGCACTCGTCACAGATCAGGATCCCCCTGTTTATGGATGCCCAGCAAGGATCTGCAAAAGAAGCCATTCATTACAACACAGGAAGCAGCACGACCTTGGATTGCAAAAGCAGAGTCTAAAATGAGCAGCTCTGCCTTTTAACCTTCCCTGCTTAGCCACTGTGTGAGCCTGTAAATGTTACAGCCTTGCTGGGGCTCTGGATGCTGGGAAAATGGGAAACACCAGTCCTTGCACTCAAGGGGGTTGTGGGATTCCAAGGACAGTGAGGAGATCTGCACTGGAAACTTGGGAAAAAGCCCCACTGCTTCCAGTTCTTCCCATGAAAATACTTTCCTTTTTAAACATAACAGGATACTGAATTTATCGCCACCTTGAAGTGCTTTACTTGTTATTTTGTGGACTCCCACAACAGTATTCCTAACAACAGTGCCTACCTGCTCTTTGGAAAAACTCTGGGTTTTTTTGGTTTTTTGGGCTTTTTTTTTATTTCCAAACTTGTCAAAAACTCTTTTTTAAAAACAAATCTATACACATAAAGTTGCCACAGCACTCAGGCTTTTTCACCTGCCTCCCAGTTCTCAGTTTTATATATAACAATGTCTTTTAAATTTCCACTTTAAATAATAAAAGCACTCAATAGTGTCATAATAAAAAAGGATACTTATGTGTCAAGTCAAAGGCTCAATAAAACCCAAAATTCTCAAGCAAAATAACTTCATCTCTCACCAGATCCAAACTGAGCCATCTTATAAGCAGCCCAGAAAGAAAACTGATGGGAAGTGAAGTAGTAAATAATACATATGAGCTATTATGTAGCTTCAGACATCAAAAGGCATAAAATCAGGTAGGAATGGCACATTAGGTTGAAACAATAAATGCCCACAGGACACCAAACAGGTCCCTAGGCTGCTCAGAGCTCAGTCTCCAGAAGAAACTCCAATTTCTGTCAATGACACGTGAAACTCAGCGTGCCAGAACCCAGCAGGAACAGGCAACTGAGCAGCCAGACAGAGCTTCAGACCTAGCACATCCCAGGAGAACAAAAAAAGGAAATCAAGATCTCTTTTATTTTGGAAAAATCTTAATTTCAAATGCAGAGATGAGTCTGGGGCCAAATAAGCGAGTACAAGGCGAGCCTGGTATCTGATGAGAGAACTTCTGAGCCCTGTCAGAACACATCTGAGCAGTGGTGTATAATGGAAAAGTCTCCTCTGACCCATGCAACAAACGGACTGAATCCCTGCAAAGGAGATGTGATCACAGCTGTGGTTTCTGAGCAGACTTGATGATCCGGGAGTGCTGCAGGCAGTGCAGGCAAACCTGTCCGAGCCACGAGGGATGGGAGCATCTCCTGACCCATCAGAACCAGCCCAGCCCAGAGGCAAATTAAAGCAGGTGTTTTAGAGAAGAAAAACTTATTATAAAAACCAAGTTAACAACAAGCACATAAACTCCTTTTAAAATCATTCCATTATTTAACATCTTTCACTTCCAAGAAGAAAAAGAATAGCAATGGAGTGAGATGAGTTCATGGCAACCTAATGACCCAAACTGAGGCAGCCTTCCAGATTAATGAGCCTGGTCCCTTCTTGTTAGAGACAACCTCATCACACACGGATGGGATCCTAAGGGATATCCTTCCCCTTGCCCGTTCCCAGGCTGTTTGTGAGCATTGCTCTGCATTATCAACAGCCAGCACTGGAGGTTTTCTTTACCTCCACCTCAACACCCAATGCCCCTGGATATTTCAGGTTTAAATTTAATGCAATGAAGTGTCTGTCCTGAAATCTGAGTCATTTTTAAGAGAGACCTAATTATGAACTCAATCAGAATATGCTTAGGCCAGTACCAAAATACACAGAATCCCAGAATAAGTGAGGTTGGAAAAGACCTCCAGGACCATCGAGTCCAACCTGTGCCTGATCCCCACCTTGTCACCAGCCCAGAGCACTGAGTGCCACATCCAGTCATTCCCTGGACACCTTGGGATGGGGACTCCAAACCTCCCTGGGCAGCCCCTTCCAATGCCTGACCACCATTTCCATGAGGAAATTCCTGCTGATGTCCAACCTGAACCTCCCCTGGCACAGCTTGGGGCCATTCCCTGTCATCCTGTCCCTGTTCCCTGTGAGCAAAGCCCAACTCCCCTGGCTGCCCCCTCCTGTCAGGGAGTTGTGCAGAACCACAAGGTTCCCCCTGAGCCTCCTTTTCTCCAGGCTGAGCCCCTTTCCCACCTCCCTCAGCTGCTCCAGACCCTTCCTCTTCCCTGGCCACGCTCCAGCCCCTCAATGTTTGTCCTGGAGAGAGGGGCCCAGAGGTGGACAGAGCACTCAAGGGGCCTCAGTGCCCAGCACAGGGGTGGTCACGGCCTGGCCCTGCTGCCCACGCTGGTTTTGATACAAAAGACAAGCGGGGAGAAGCTGCAGGGCCGGGCAGGCGCTTTCAGGAACCTGCAGGGTGGCTCAAAACAGGAAGCGTGAGATGAAGACAAACCCGGCCGTGGGTTCGAGAAGTGAGCTCCTGCCTCAGGATAGGAAGTGCAGCACAAGAGCTCCCCTAAGACCACCTCGTGTCAAAGAAAACCCTCCGTACTCTGCCACAGAGACAAAGGGGGCATTGACGAGGTTCCAGGGGAAGCACTAATCAATGCAGGTGCCAGGCACACCCACCGTGGTGCAAAGGCTGCAGCCCCCAGCTCTCCTGACACAGCCCCTCTGCACCCGCTGACAAACCCTCTGGTTTAGGTAAAGGAAGGGGTTGATTCGTTTTATTTACAAAAGGATTAAATTAAGATTTCTTTATATTCATGGATAAGCCAGTGGATTTCTAGTAAATAAGTAAAGACCTGGCAGTGCTCTAATGCCACGATAAAAGGCCGGGTTGCAGGATTACCCCGACAGTGATTCCGATACCCCGAGGAGCTTAAGGAACACAAACATTCACACAGCTTTATCTCAGAGTCAGAACACCCCTGATGTGTGAAAGCAGAGATAGGCTTCCTTGTGTGATAGGGACAACTGCCTGCCTGAGAGATGCCAACTCTATTTATCACAAAACCAAAATTCTACAAGGACACAAGGAGAATCACAAAATTCCAGGCTAGTTTGGGTTGGAGGGAGCTTAAAGCTCACCCAGTTCCACCCCCTGCCACCTTCCACTGTCCCAGGCTGCTCTGAGCCCTGTCCAACCTGGCCTTGGGCGCTTCCAGGGATGGGGCAACCTTCTCTGGGCAACCTGTGCCAGGGCCTCACCAACCTCACAGGGAAGAATTCCTTCTGTAAAAAGAAGAAAGTAACTTCCTGGAAGTTAATTTGGAATTTTATCATTTTTTAAAACATAACTCAGATTTAATAATCCGAGTTTAATTTTCTCCCCTCTCCCACATCCTATCTTCTGCCAATTCAAGTGTTACCTACATTACAGTGCTTTAATTCATTTCAGCATGTGCATAATTAATTAATTATATCGGAAGAACCCGCCCAAAACGCAAACAGCAAAAACTAGAGAGGCAGAAAAGATACAGACAGAACAAACACACAGAGCTGATGAAATAAAGCAGGACAGTTTTAGACACAAGAGCAGCAGAACTACAGATGGTCAGGAGATGCAACAGCCTTTTTAAAGACAAGATCTGTTTCCATAAGCTCCCGAACGGATCTGCAGTGGGAGACGTGTCAGCACAGAGCAGACACTGCTCCCTGAGCGTGTCCGCCTCTCCAGACACCTCACCACAACTTTCCTTGGAAGCCTGGGACACCTACACCCAACCCCGGCCGCGGGACAAGTCCCAGTTCAACTCCCCCCTGGCCCTGGGAATACGGGAATGGATGCACGGCTCCGAACCCAGCCCCGCTCTCGCCTCCGCAACTCCCCCAAAACAGCCACCGTCCCTTCCAGTGACACATTCCCAACCTACGCCCTCCTCCCACCTTTCAGCCCCGTGACTGGAAAGTGGATTTCTGTCAGCTTTCCTCCTTCCTAAACTGGGGAGCTCCGCGTTTCCTTTCATGCCGTTGGGTGTCTACGGCATGTTCCGCGGAGCTCTGCCCCGCTCAGCCTCCCCCGAGCTCCGGAGGGGCGGCGGTGCCAGCGGCACCCGGACACTCGGACACTGAGTTACATCCCAGCCCTGGAAGTGTCCCAGGNGCGCGCCGAGCCACCCAGCGCCGCTCCGCATGTCGCCCGCGCCGCCATCTTTACTCCTGGCAACGGCGTGCCTTAGACTGAGGTCTGGTTCAGCGGCGCAGCACCGAGCGCTCCCGCCCGGGGCCGCGCCCGCCCGCCCGCTGCGCCCTCTCGGCGGGGGGATGGGAGAGACGGGGCTTCGGGAGCCTGGTGGAAGAGGCCGGTTTGNCTGGGAGGTGTCCTGCCCACGGCAGGGGGTGGACGGGATAGGCTTGACGGTCCCTTCCCACCCAAACCATCCCGGGCCCTTCACAGGTGCAGCGGCGGCCGCTCCGGGGCGGTGACACCCCCGGGCCAGCGGCGCCCCCGCGGCCCCCGGGCCGAGAGAGGTCCGCGGGACGAGCCCGCGCGGTGCCGGTGGCGGTTCCGTGCCTACCCTGAGCGCTGCAGTCGGCGCAGACCTCGCTGCTCCTCAGACGCTTCGCCATCGCGGGACCGGCGGCAGCGGCGGCAGCGGGGCCGGTAACGGGCCCCGCCAGCCCCGGGCCGGCCCCGCGCATGCGCGCCGAGCCACCCAGCGCCGCTCCGCATGTCGCCCGCGCCGCCATCTTTACTCCTGGCAACGGCGTGCCTTAGACTGAGGTCTGGTTCAGCGGCGCAGCACCGAGCGCTCCCGCCCGGGGCCGCGCCCGCCCGCCCGCTGCGCCCTCTCGGCGGGGGGATGGGAGAGACGGGGCTTCGGGAGCCTGGTGGAAGAGGCCGCTTTGCAGCAAGCCCTGCCCTCACCCGCCATGGCGGGCGGGTGAGCGAAACCAAGGCCGGGCGAAGGCGGGGTGAGAGCAGCCAGCGCTGAGCACCCCCCCCTCCCGCGCGGAAGGCAATGGGACAGCTGCGGGCGGGACGTTCCATCTGTCCGCCCGCAGAGGGGGAGGGGGAGCAGCTTCCGCTTTCCGTGCGGTTGTCCGTGGCGGTGGAGTGCGGGGGACCGCGAGGAGCCCCCCTGCTCCGGCCGCGCTGTGGTTCGTCCCAGCCGTCCCTGGAGGGACAGGGAAGAGGGACGGGGACGGCTGAGGGGGCGAGATCGGGGAGACCCCCGGGAGCGGGGCTGAGGGGGCACCGCGAGGAGACCCTCGGAGGCGGGGGGCTTCGAGGGCCACCAGGAGCAGGGGAGACCCCCGCGGTGGGGATTTGCATGGGGCTCCCCTTGGAGCGGGGTGAAGGGTTCATAGAGGGTTGTGGCCCAGGCTCGCACACACACACCTGGGTCAGGTGGGTGCCAGGAGAGACGAGAAGCTGAAGGAGTCCGGGCTTGAGTAACTCGGGGTCTCCAGAATCCAGAGAGGGAAGAGTGAGGGGCCCTCCCCAGGTGTGTGCCGGGATGAGCTCCCCTGGCGGGGCCAGCAGCGCGTTCCCCCTGCACGTCCTGGTCTGGAATAACGACTACAGGCGGCTGGACGAGGAGCTGCAGGACCAGGTAACGGGGGGCCCGGGCCCTGAGGGGGCTGCTGGGGGGCTGGTGGCCCCAAAAGAGCTTGTGCCACAGTGCGGGGCTTGGTGCCCCTCGCTCACTGCTGTGCCAGGGAGAATCACCCTGGTGATGCTGCCAGGAGCGTTCGCTGGGCTTGAGGGATCCCTGCGCTTCGTTACCTGTCTATTTGTGGTGTGGGAGCGATGGAAGAAGGTGCAGGAATATACTTTTATGTCAGATATTAAACGCTGGCTTCCCATCTGTAACGCTTTCCTCTAAGTATTCCAGTGCAGCTGCAGAGTAGCTCTTTGGGAGAGTTAGGAGTCGCTTAAGAAGAGCAGCTGTGATGGACATTAATTTATTTATTAAAGCAATAAATAGCGTTTGTCTTAATGGGAAGTCAACGTGCACCAAAAGTGGCTGCTGCTGCCAGAGATCAAACTGGCCCCTGCCTTGCTGAGTACCACCAGTTTTTGTAGATTTATTGCTGCCCAAGATCGGGGGCAGAGTTTTTATATTGGTTGGAATGTTTTCAGCATCTCTGGTAAAAAAAAGAAAAAAATGGATCATTGTTCCATGCTGGAGAGTAGAAAACACAAAGCTGTCCCCTCTCTGGGACATGATGACGTAAGGAAACGGCCTGAAAGCTGCAGCAGAGCTCGAGCAGCAAAAATCCTTCTGGCTGAGCTGCTGTGGAGCTCTGACACGGGCTAGAGTGAGGTACAGTTAACAAGCAGAGGTGATTAATTAATTATACCTGACACCACAAGTACATGAGCCCAAGACCGGCTGTGCCACCTCCTGACTGTCACCTGCAGCTCTAACGGTGCACCTGACTTACTAATTCCTGCTTAGAGCATGCTCCTGCCCTGGTTCGGGAGAATCTTTGGAATGCAGTCACTTTTTATCTAATTTATGTCATCTTATGCATTAACAGAATCTTTAACCTCACTGGCACGTTGCTCCTGTGTGTTTATTTCTGACACCTGTGAGAGTCTGTTGTTAAATAGGGATCACTCAGCAGCTCCCACCTGTGGAATGCTGCTTCCTCCCTCCATTCCCTGTGGAAACCAGCAGCGTGTGAAGATGGACTGTGTCTGTCTCTTACTTCCTTTACCTGCTTTTCAACACCTTCTTTTACTTTTTTTTAAGTGTTCCAAAGATATATTTCCCCCTGCTTCTTTGGGACGAGCTTCCTGCTGCCGGAGGGAGGCGTGAAGGGATCGAAGCCACTTCCCAGCTGCAGCTGGAGTGGCAAACTGGGTCGGGCATGTGGGGACCAGGGAACAGCAACAAAGACAGTGGGGAGGGACCCCTGGAGCCCTTTACCTGTTGGAGCTGCAGGATGTGGGGAAGCAAATTAATTAATGTTCCACCCTAGAAATGAAGATGCGTTAAACCGAAGCTTTCCCCACTCTGTGTGAGATATTCTGACTTGATGCTGTCAGATAATGCTGTTAACATGCATAATAACCTTCCTTTCTCATTCTGCTATTGACTTTCCCCTTTTCCTTTAGTTATAGATGCTCTTCTGTTTCAAATCTCTAAGCTAATAGTGAAAAATGTGTAAGGTATGAGTATGTTGTGCTTGCATGTTTTGGATATTTGTGCCTGTGTAGTTTACTTTTTATTTTAGTGACCTGTAGAGAATGCCCTCACTCCTCATTGTGCTGTGTGTGCTTTGTGAAACACCATCTGCTTCTGTCCTTTCCAAAAGTGCTGTCTAAAAATCCGTGTTGTATGCCCTGTTGCCTTTTTTTCCCCTTTTCCCCCCATTTTGCTGGACACTTTAAGCCTTCTGTGGGGTCTCAGGCTCTCGGCTGTCCGTAGGGTGATGCACACGGATGAGAACTCCCATCTCCTCCTGACCCTTCTGGAGGGAGGCAGAGGGGAAATAATGACAGAAAAGGAAATGAGAAGCATCACCAAGAGCTCCTGTCCTACGGTTTTTGTGTCATTTCGTAGGCCCCGTTCTGCTTCTCCTTTTACTCATGTGGGGAAGCGAGACGGCCCCGCAGAAGGGCGGTGCAGTAGAGTTTGGGAACGGATCCGTGGGAATGGCAGGGAATATTGGCTCCTGGATTAACCCTTTGTTTGTGTAAGCTCTGATGAGCTGCGTTATTTCTCTCTCGGACACTGACAGGATGTTGACCAGCGGGATCCACGGGGCCGGACCTTGCTGCACTTGGCTGTTTCCTTGGGTTACATAGAATCTGCCAAGGTCCTCCTGCAGCACAAGGCAGATGTGACCAAGGAGAACGCTCAGGGATGGACGGGTAAGGACAGCCTGGGGTGTGACACTTTCAGTAGCAGATGTTCTTTGTTTTCACGTGGATTTTTGGTCAGCAAGCAAAGTGATGTGAGGCCGTGGCTGGGTTTCTTTCAGTTTTGCACGAGGCTGTCAGCACAGGGGATCCAGAGATGGTCCAGCTGATCCTGCAGCATCGGGACTACCAGCAGACCTCCATGACCCTCGGAGGAGTTCCTGAGTTACTGCAGAAAATTAACGAGGTGATGATTTATTGAAATGTAAACTCTCACTTCAGACTGAAATCACTGCTTGAGTTCTCGTTCAAGTGGTTCAGTTAAGTGAACTACTGCAGTCATCTGGGCAATTGTGTTTTGTTCCAGTAGTGTTCTTGTGCATGTTCCATAGTGCTGAGGGACATGGAGGCTTTTCCTTGACTTTATTTAAATCCTTTGTCATGAGCTCCAGCATTGGAGGCTGAATCTTGAAGGCATTACTGCCTCTCCGGTAAAACAAGGAAGAACAGCTCCCCATATAGCAGCAGGGGCAGGGCAGTGGCTGCTGTGTTTGCTGCTTTCAATTTCAGTTTTAGCATTCACTTATCATTTCTCTGGTTCTGCTCTCCTTTTTTCCTTTATGTTCATGAGAAATGCTGCACTGAATGTCAGAGTAAAACTATTTCATGAGGTATTCATCAAGTGTTTTCCTTCTGCAGACTCCTGACTTTTATGTGGAAATGAAATGGGAGTTCACTAGCTGGGGTAAGAATCCTGCTCCTTGTTACCAATTCCAAGCTGCAAAAATGAGTTACAAATGTCCCACAGCACAGGCAGGGAAATATCCGCTCCCCAGAATCGTCCTCTCTTCCCGCTCAAAATGACCTCTTGTGTTTTTGTTGCACAATTATTCTTTGTTTCCTGTTTATTTGGTTGGTTGGTTTTTAGTAGTGGAGAATTTAGCTGTTGTTGCAATTGCTGAAGACTTTTCTTGGCATTTTTTACCTGTCCCTGGCCATCCATGACTGAAGTGATCGTGTGTCATCTATGGATGCACTGGCTATTTGGGAAGTACCTGCTTTTCCTTGAAAGGAATGAACACTAGGCCTCACAGCTGACTAAATATTTCAAATGCCAAACTATTAGACTGCCAGGCATGGGGCTTATGCCATTTCACATCTTTCAGTCTGAGCAAAAGTCTTCTTCCTTTTCATATTCATCTTTAAATTAGGCTGGTTTTGCCCTAAGCTGGTTCTTCTGAAAGCTAAAGAGGATCAGTATCTCACCTCCTCTGGAACGACATTCCCAGGAGTGAGCAATCCCTGTGTTTGAGTTCATTTCCTCTGTACTGCACCTCTTTCATGTTTTCCCTTTCCCTTTCTCCCCCGTTTCTCCCAGTGCCCCTGGTGTCCAGGGTGTGCCCGAGCGACGTGTGCCGCATCTGGAAGAGCCGGGCCAAGCTGCGCGTCGACATCACCTTGCTGGGCTTCGAGAACATGAGCTGGGAGAGGGGCAGGAGGACTGTCATCTTCAAGGGGGAAGGTAAACACTTCACCTGCCTGCACCACTGATCCCCAAATACTCTGTGAGCACAGTGAGAAATCCTGGTTTTACGCAAAGAGGCCTCTTGTGTTTTATGAGTTTTATGCTTATATTCGTGTCTCATAAAGGCACTGTTTTGTGATGGTTTAAATTCTTTGCTTTGAGCAAATCTGAGGTAAAAATTTGGTGATAGGGCTAAAATTTCAGTATTTTACTCAGTTTCCCTCCTTCTGTTCTGCTGCCCCACATACAAAAACTAATTTCAGTTCCATCTCCAAGTTTGATCCCAGCTGAGTGCAAAACCACCTGGATTTGATACACAATACACCCCCAGCTTTTCACTCTGGAACAGTGGCTGAGTTTTTTAACTTGAACTGTGCCTTTTCCACCAGACACTGGTGGCTGGGCAGAGCTCATCGAGATCAACCACGACGACAAGTTTGTCACGACGGAGAGGTTTGAGATCTCCCAGCACATGAAGCGTTTGACGTTGGGATCCATGACGCCCAAGAGGAAGGATGTGGAGAGGCGCCTCACATCTCCAATCATCAGCACGTGCCTTGATACCAAAAACATTGCTTTTGAAAGGTGAGAGAGAGGGTTTCTCTTAGCAAATAAACATTTTGATGTTATGTTTGAAAAAAGCTTTAATGACGAGCTCTCAAAAGCTTTGATAATTAAAACTCTTAGGGCTAGGTCTAAAATTACTTTAAGCTTCACAAACCACTAAAGAAATTTGGGTTGGTCAACTTGCCACTGCTGCTTGGCAAAAAGTTCCCAGTTGAAAGAAATCGTTGGCAGAAAACTTCCAGTTTCTCGTATTAGTGGGATAGAATCATTAAGGTTGGAAAAAGCCTCTAAGATTCAGGCAATTGCTCACTGCAAATTTGTATTTCACCCAAATCCACCTGCTGGAACTAAAGGACAAGAACTTGGTTTTGGTAACAAATAAGTCAACTTTCACATGGATACTTTAAAAAGATGTCTACATTGTGTCTTTCAACAGACACACATTTGTCTTCCTTCGTTACTACACCTATTTATCCAGGTGTCTGGGGTTAATAATCTGTCAAATGTTGTTTAAAATCAGATTTAGAAGAAGCTGCTGGGGGTTGTGTAGAAATGCAGCTGTGTAGACACTTGTGGTGTTCCCTTTTTGTCAGAACCACATCTGGATTCTGGGTATGGAGGACAGAAAAATCAGAAGGTGTCAATGGTTACGAAGCCAAGGTAAAGCTTGTTCTGTTCTTCTGACAGGTCTTGCAGCAAACTGAAATCTGGTTGTGCTTTTCCTGTATTTCCTGGATATTGCAGGTCTTAAAATTCCTATTGAGACATTTATTGTGTTGCCAGCAGAATTGGGCTGGAGTGAAGAACTTCCAGGCCTGTGGGAGGGATGGAGCATGTGTCTGTGCAGGAATGTCACTGAGGGATATAGAGGAAAAAGTGGGGTTAAAGAGGGGAGAAGAGGGATAAAAGATTCAGCAGAGCTGCCAGCAGTCCTTCCCTCCCAAAGGCCAACACAGCTCATGCTTGAACATTGCCATTGTTTCAGTGTGTGAAAGTTGAGGAACCTGTTGATAATAACAGCATTGCAAGGGACTGGCAGCCTTGAGTGGCATCATGAGTTCATGAACTGGACTCTGCCCTGCTCCTGAGTCACAGCTGCTTAGAATGGTTCCACCTGACACTGGTTTTGACCTCCATTTCACCTCAGTGAAATATTTTTGAAGGTGGCTTTACAACCTCACTGTGGTCGGAATTTAAGTTCAGAACCATAAGATTTAATTTCCCTGATTCTGTGTTTACTCCAGCTTTGGGAATTGGTGCAATAAATTACATTTTGTAGTTTCATTTGCCAGAAGAGTAAGTGCTGAGTAGCTTTTGCATTTATCTGAAGGTTTTTGCTGGTGAGACTGCAGGGCTGTTCAGCTGGACAGGGGGTTCACAGTGCTCCTGCAGAGCTAAACTGTCACTAGATTTAATTTCTGAGGTCTTATAACTAATCTCTGTTTAGAAATAGTGTTCTAGGGACTTTGCTTTTCCATTCCCTCTTAAAATCTCTTGGAAATTCCTGTCTGGTGTTGAGGTTGGTTCAGTTAGTTTTGTGTACATGATGTTTTACTGGGTGAACTCACTTTTTTATCCTGTGGTGCTTCTTGGGTTTTGTCCCTGTATTTTTTGTAAGGTCTACATGGCAAACAACGTGAACGTGATCACACGGATCAGAACAGAACATTTAACAGAAGAGGAGAAGAGGAGATATAAAGGTATCTTCCCCATAGGAAAATTGGAAATAAATAGAACCCTTTGGCTCTCTGACACCTCCTTTTTGTGTCTGAAGAACTGGGCAGACGAACAAGGAAATTCTCTTCTTACTGGCTTTGCCCTGCTTTACTTTGATGTGTTCTGTGTCTGAGGCAGCTCATTATTTCACTCTTAACCTACAAATGAACCTGGTTTTATCCCAGCTGTATTTAAAGGAAAGAAAAACCCTTCAAACCTGTTGAAAGCTTACTGACAGTTTTAAAAGGCTGCACTTTTCTGCTCTGAAATGCATTCATGCCCTTACTTCACTTTGGCCATGGATACAAGATTCACAGAGGCTCTGTTTGCTTGGAATTTTTGTGTGGTTTGGTCCACTAATTTCTTCTAGTATTTGAATTAAAGGGTGACCAGCCAGTAACTTTATATGGAAAGTCTCCTTCCCTGGGGCCACTGAGGCACTGGGACTCATAAAGGTGTCTGCTAGTCAGTAAAACCACTGACAATCTTTGCTCCATTCTGTGTTGTACCTGTTTTACACTGTCAGCTGCAGGTTCTGGGCTTGCCTGGTAAAGCTCACAGGAGATCTGAACAACTTCCCTTTGAGTTGGAAGCCTGGCCTGAGTGCCAATTTTACTGCTAATTAATACTAATGGCTGTCTTTGTTTTCCCACCTGTTACTTGAAGCTGACAGGAGCCCTCTGGAATCCTTCCTGGGGACAGTGGAGCATGAGTGTGGTGCTCAGGTGAGTGTCTGGTGTCAGCACAGGTCACTGTGCCAGTAGGAATTCCTGGCATGTGGGATCACCTCTTGTTTCCTTAGTTTGGCAGCAATTTTGATTATGAGGTTTTCATTTCCCCTGAGGATGATTTTGTTTGGTTGGAAATAGGTGAACTTTGAGATCCATTCCACTATTCCACGTGATTTTAGAAACTCCCTTACTTCTGTCCATACTAAAGAACAGTGGATAATGGATTTGCTGTCTCTCTGTCAGGATGGCATTGCACATTTACAGGGATTTAGAGATTTTGGATTCAAATACTCCATCAAAGGTTTGACTTCAGTAAAGGATTTGGAGCCTGGAAATGCTGTGGCTCACGTGTGCATTTCTGGTTGGTTTTCAGCTTTAAAGTATCTAAGTAGATTTTTTCTGTCTCTAAAAAGCATGGAGGTTTTTAACCTCAATGAAACCTGTCTAATAACAGCTGGTATTTATGGCTGTGTCTGAAATAGGGAATGAATTACTTCACAAAGGGTAACTTAAAAGTTTCTTGTAGTAGCCACTGTCTCTTCAGTACTTTTTGGGTTGTTTTTTTCCTCTCTTTCCTTCTAGAGCACATCCAGGACAACAGAATATGCTGCAACCAATAATCCCACTGCTATTACTCTGGAGGAATACTTCAACCCAGAATTTGATTTGAAAGGCAGAGACATAGGAAGACCAAAGGAAGTCACCACTAGAACACAGAAGTGAGAAATGTTATTTTAACTGTTTCTAGTTTGTCTCTTCCTGGTTATCTAATCCCTGGGAACCATTTTTACAAATATCCTGTGTGGTTTTTCCTCTAGCTTTCACAATTAATCAGAAGAGAGATCTTGAAGTATTCAGCTATAATCTATTTTTAATTCCACTGAGTCAAAGCAACCATTTGGGCTGGTGCTGTAACTTGTTAGTAACCTCCTGTCACTGCCCAACTGCCTGTTTTGGTTTGCATCTGTTCCTAAACTGTGAATTTAGGACGTTTTTATCCTACTTTGTCTTTAAGATTTAAAGCAACCTTGTGGATGAGTGAAGAGTTCCCCTTGTCTCTTATGGAACAAGTCACTCCAATCATTGACCTGATGGCCAGAACCAGTGCTCATTTTGCCAGACTTAGGGATTTCATCACTCTGGAATTTCCACCAGGATTTCCTGTCAAAATTGGTAATATTTAGCAATTTTTATTGTAGCATCTTGTCCATTTTTTCCTTTGGTTTTGCAATATATTATTTACAAAAACCGCATTAGCCTTTTACTCATCTTTTACTATCTCTAAATGATACCTAAAACATTGTCTTGTACATCTGGGGTTGTGACCAAATTCTGAATGAACAATTCAGAAATATCATTTTAAAGACAGTGTCATTTCAGTGAGAACGAGCTGTTGTCAGCCCCTTTCCTCTTACCTTCAGTGCCTTAAATTTGGCAAATCTTATTTTAAAATAAGAGATTTAGAGAGAGGTTGAGGATAACTAAAGCCACCTTCTTGGTGAAGTGAGTTACTCTGTGCTTTGTCATTATAGGAAGCTCTTGTGGAATATATCCCATAAACATGTAAGGGTTTGATGTGGAAGTGTTTTTTTTGCTTCATTTTGACAGAAATCTTGTCCTCTTACAGAAATTCCCCTGTTTCATGTCCTGAATGCCCGAATTACTTTTGAAAATGTCAACAGCTGCAGGACAGCTGAGAGAACCTCCCCTGGAGGTGCACAGAGTGATGCAGGTAAGGGGTGGGAAGGTGCAGGGATCCCACCTTTTTACATCCCTGTCCGTGAAATGCACAGAGGAGGGAGGAGCTGAACTGCAGAGGGTGGAGCAGAGAGAGCTGCAATTTGTTATCCTGCAAAAACATTCCTCAGGATGTTTTCAGTTACAACTTGTTACAAACAGGGCACAGTGTATTTTTAACTTCCTTTGGCTTCTGTAGGTGCTAATTTCGAGGTCGACCAGTCAGTGTTTGAGATCCCCAAATCCTACCACGTCCAGGATGATGGCAGGAACATCCATGTGCAGGATGAGGATAATGAGATCATGCAGTTTGCCATCCAGCAGAGCTTGTTGGAATCTGGTGGAAATAAGGTAAGTTCTGGGGTCTGTGCAGTGGCATCTTGGGCAAGGATTGTGCAGCAAGAGCTGAAGGAAGCCAGTGTAGGATCAGTTTTTCAAGACCTCAGAAGATAAAAATAACGCATTTCAAAGAAGAAATAAGAGTGGTTTAAGGGTTACTTTCAGTGAGTCACTCTGCAGATCTGACAACTGCTGTGGAATTGTCTGTCTTTGCCCATCTCTAGGAATTGGGGGTGCATTCCAACGGAGCAGTTGCATATTCCCAGGACTTCAATATCCAGTATCAGAAGTAAGTACCTTTATTCACATCAAGCCATGCAGTGACAGAGCAAAAATACCCCCAGCAGTAGCATGAAACAATTTGGCAATTTTTTTGGTGTATGTGAGTAGCAGATGCACAAAACTCAAGGTCTCTTCCTGTGCTTCTTCCAACTTTTCCAAGAAACAAGAACTCCAAACTGGGCCTGCCTGGTTTATGTAGTGTAGTTCTTCCCAGCTGTGGGACTGGTCTGTGCACACAACAGATTCTTTACCCAACAAACAAACCCAGTCCTTCAGTTCTGCTCTTAAAACTCTGAATTTGATCCTTCTGGGTTGAATGTTTGGTTATTAGAGGCTGCACACTTCAAGGCAACTCTTCTTTCTTTTCAAAATCCTTGTGTAATCCTTAAAAACATAGATTTAATGGACACTTAAAAATGGGCTCTGGTGTCTGTGGAGTCTTTCTGCAGTCAAGTGCAAAGAAACCAAGAACTGAGTCCTCTGGGTTCTTCTGTAAATGGAAAATCCTTTAAACCAGGTGAGGATGCTTTTAGAGGCCCATTGAAAATGTAACTGTTGGTATCTATGAAAGATTCAGAGGAATCCAGGTTTGACATTGGGAATTTTACAGGTGTTGGAACAGCTGCTCTCATATCCTCAAACTGTTTTCTCCCCTCCTGGGAGAGATTTTCAGGTTTGTGAGTCTAAAACAGTTGCCAGGAAGGATCATTGCAAGGAATGTGAGACAGGCTCTGTCTCTTTTGCTTTCTCAAAGTTGTTCTTTTCCATCAGGGCACTGCAGGAGAGCTTTCTGACAAGATCAGGGACCTCCCACAGCAGCAGCTCCAGTGAAGCTTCCAGCTTTGAGAAAGACTTGCAGCTTGCCATGGAGTTGTCCGTGCGGGAGCAGGAGGAACAGGAGAAGCAGCGTCGGGAAAAGGAAGATGCAGAGCTTCAGCAAGTTTTACAGCTCTCTCTTGTGGAAAAATAGCTCCTAAGTGACCTCCTCAAGCAGGGATGAGCAAATCTGTGTAAAAGTGGAGGTTTTCGGAGCTGTCAGTCTGAAGACCACTCCTGGATTGCTTAAGGAAACATTTCACCTGCCTTCTAAGTTGGCATCAGCTGCAAAAACCTGATTTATTTTTGTTTGGGGGAGTTCCAGATCACAGGACTCCGCATTTGGCTCCCCAACCATGCAGTCTTAGCTTTGAAGGAAATGTTTTTATCTAAACTTATTTATTGAAGAGCAGATGGAAATTTTGCTTTGCATCAGGATGTAGGATTGCAGTAAAGCTTGAAAGCCTGATTTATGGGGAGTTCAGGAGGGAAACTTCATTACTTACCAAAGAAATACTCATCTGCTTCATTATTTTTCAATAATTCAAAGCCATTGCCTGTTTTTCCAGCTGTTTCATGGGAGAGCATCTCCCTGCCTATACACACACGGTAGTTCTTCATGCTGACAGATGTTTTCTGTTAGTTTTGTTTAGATGTGGTTATCTCTCCTCTAGTTATTGAGATTTTTGGCTTAAGAGGGATAATTTTATACTTGAACAGCTCATCCAAGCTCCAGATTAAACTAGTGCTTTCTGAAAAAGGACAAAACAAGTAGCCAGTAAAATTTTAGATGCTGCAATGGGACCATCTGTCCAGTACAGCAGCAGTTTCTGCAGTGATTCCAAACCAGCTCGTTCCCGTGGTCAGAGGGCAGCAAGAAATTAAGGGATAGATACAGGTGCTTCTTTGGGATCTCTTGGTGTGCATGGCTGAGTGTGGGTGCTAAATGCAACCAGGAAAAGAGTTCAGGTGAGATTTTAATGTATCCTTATTGGAAGAGAAGTTTTAATTCTGCAAGGGAAACGCGTGTTGCTTTTTAAAACCCCGACGCTTGTCCTTCATGTGAATACATCTATTTTTTTACCTGAATATTTTTATTGATTTTAAACCAAGCCACTAGGCCTGCACTCATCAAACTGGTCTCGTAACGATTCCTAGGTCTGTTTTAACCAGCTTTCCTCAGGTTTTTGGCCATACAGGATCTTTGTAGCTCTTTTATCTGCACTTCCGTCGGTGTTTACAGTACTCACACTGTGACTCTCGAGTGCACTCCACAAGTACACGATGAACAGCCACAGGAAAGCCTTACAGTTATTAAATGTGAGCAATATCCCTCTGCTCTGGCTGGCAGGAGTGGAGGAACCTTTGGTACAGCTGCTCCGAGCTTGCTCCTAACACTGCTCCTGTTCCTCAGGTTAAACAGGGCGGTTCTGGGTGACCAGCTATTAATTAACCAATGTAAAATCACTATAAAACGGACTTGATCATAACCAGTGGGGCAGTTGGTAACTTGGAACCCTATTTTAAATGAATAATCCATTGTTTTACATAGGAAATGGTTACAATTCCTTCAACACACACTAGGACTGGCCTCTCCACACTGGTTTTGTTCCCTGAGACAGCTTGCATCCCTAAAAACATCTTCCTGGGTGCTGCAGGAATGGGGAGGGTCCTGCACGGGGGCAGTGGGCTGGGTTGGAATTTCTTTCTTTGCAAAGGGGATTACTGTGACTGTCACAGTTGGAAAAAGGGAATAGGCCTCGTGTTGAGCTCCTGACAGGGTGGGAGGGAGGAGATGGAGCCGTGGGCATTCTTCCAGCGGGAATAAAGAGTGCTGTTGCCTTTACAAACCCGTCTGCCTGGCATTGCCTGTCTTCTGCTAAGCATTTCAAAGGTTACAAGAGGGGTAAAAATAGCATTTTTCAAGCTGACTTGTTCTGGTTTTATATTTAAACTAAAGAACATTGAGCACTTTCAGTTGAAGTTTTGTTACGCTCCTGCTTCTTAGTCTGGGACTGTAAAATAAATTGGATTTGCTTTTGGGTTTGTTTTTTTTTTTTTTTGCTTTCTTTGACATTTGTATCATTCCAGCTAAAACTAGAAGGCCCTGCTTCCCTCAGCCAGGTGCTGCTTCTCTTAAAGCTTGACTTTTAACCCTTTCAGTATAAGATGGATGCCCTCTGTGTGCTGGAAGAAAAACCAAAGGTACTGCACATTTACACCACACACAGTTTTTTTTTTCTAGCACTGTATTTGGAGTCTTTTTTTTACTAATTATCTGCCTTCTTGTTGTATTTTGGTACATTAAAGTGACATTATCATCTATGAAATTCTCAACTTAGTTCTGGTTTAGTGTGAATCAGACACATAATCCCCAGAACCCCTTTTTTGGACATTTTCAGCCAAGTTTTGAGTCTCCCTGTTGTGAAAAAGGGGAATCAGTACAACACAGATGTAAGGCAATGAAAGGCACGAGGGTAACTTTATTAATTTCTCTCTGCACCTTCTTGTAAGAAAGGAGCAGAGGGTTCTGTTTAATATTTAAGGCCAAGACTTGTGTAACGAGTCCAACCTCTCTCTCTGAGGCAGCTTGAGGCTGATGTAGGAAAGAGAAGCTCAGAGTTACAAACACTTGTAGCTTCTAAAACTACAACCAGCTTTAAAAGTTCTTTAAGTTCATGCTGTTTGTTCCTGAAAGCAGGACTGTGTGCTTTTTTTGTGCTTCTGACCCCGTTTCAAGGCTTTTTACAGCAGCACTTCATGATTTTATTTGGAAACCTTTCTTAGCACTGCTTTGGCTGAGTTTTGATTCATAGCTGAGCTGCTGCTAACTGCACAGCCGTTGTAGGATGCGCTTCCACGGTGCTGTTAAAGGCTCCTTGCTGACAAACATCCATGGAAACCTTCCCCCAGCACTGCCATCCTATTCCCTGGCTTCCCCCAGCACTG
>VZTH01000531.1:0-15065 GCA_013397815.1 Aleadryas rufinucha
CCCAAGCGCAGGACCTGGCACTTAGCCTTGTTGAACCTCACGCAATTGGCCTTGGCCCATCGATCCGGCCTGTCCAGATCCCTCTGCAGAGACTTCCTGCCCTCCAGCACACCAACACTCCCATCCAACCTGGTGTCATCTGCAAACTTGCTGAGGGCTGCCCTTGATCCCCTTGTCAAAATCATTGATAAAGATGTTAAACAGGACCAGCCCCAGTACTGAGCCCTGGGAAACACCACCGGTGACCAGCTGCCAGCTGGATGTAGCTCCATTCACCACTCTCTGGGCCTGACATCCAGCCATTTTTTCACCCAGTGAAGAGTGCACCTGTTGAAGCCATGAGCAGCCAGGTTCTTGAGAAAGCTGTGGGAAACCGTGTCAAAATGCTTTACTGAAGTACAGATAGACAAGGCGTTCCAGCTATCTGCAAACAATTACAAAGTCAAGTACTAATGATTTTATGCAAACTTCTTGGAAATGATTGTAATTAACTAGAATGACTAATGTGGAGAATGAAGCTCTTAACATTTTTCAAGAGATTTGGAAAAAATATCCTAGAAAACCTCACAGACATAAAATTTGAAACAGCGTAAACATTAAAGTCAAGCAACACAAATGCTGAAGTCATGGGGTACTGAATCTGGTTCTGGGCCCACCAGTACAAGAGAAAAATTAAGCTACTTGATACAGTCCAGCACAGGCCACTATGGGGAGGAAGAGACTGAAGCATCTCTGCTGTGAAGAAAAGCTGAGACTCTTTTGCCTGGAGATAAGAAGGCTCAGGGGGATCTTATGAATGTGTACAAACATTGTGCAAGGCGGGGTGTACAAGACAGAGCCAGGCTCTTTTCAGCAGTGCCCATGGACAAGACCAGAGGCAATGGGCATAAACTGAAACAGGAGGTTCCCTCTGAACATCAGAAGACAGGTTTTCACTGTCAGAGTGACCAAGCACTGACAGACACAGGTTGCCCAGAGAGGCTGTGGAGTCTCACTCCCTGGAGATAAAAACCCATGTGGATATGGTCCTAGGCAACCTGCTCTATATGGCCCTGCTTGAGCAGGGGTGTGGACAAGACAGCCTTCTGAGGACCCTGATTACCTCAACCACTCTGTGATTGTGTGAAGAAATTAGATGTGAAAGTAGGTAACTTTTTGCATACGTGAACAACCACGGATCTTTAAATACTCATATAATTCGTCAACCATGTTTTCTCCAAAGCCACATGGTAAAAAAAAAAGTAACGCATACAATGAACAAAAATAATTATATTAAAAAATACTCAGTAAGTTATTGATGTATCTATTTAAACCCAACTATACTAACTGTTATTAATACTTAACAACAGGTAATACAGACTCAATACCAAATACTCAAAGTTTGAAAAAGAAAAAAACCCCACACTTGACTAGTTCAGTGATCCTAAACAAAACATGTTTTCATTCTGTCTGAAATACTGAAATATGGATTAAACAACATTAAACAATATGGAAGAGTAAAAATATTTAACAAAGATTTGTCAATGTTATTTGGTAAACAAGTAAGTTTAAATTTCCCAGACTAAGCTTGGACAGCTAATACCTTCCAAGACTTTCACACCACCTAAATAGCATCCAGAGTTTATATACTTTTACACTTCAACACATACTGTGGGCAATGGTTTTCAATGTTAGATGAGTTAATAAACAATATTAATATATAGGTTATGAGATGCTGTACATACACATGGAGTTTTATAAAGATGCTTCCTTCTCCACTCCCTTGCCAAAGAGACTACCACCTTCCCATGTAACACATTAAGTGACAAAAATTAATGAAACTTTATCACTGGCAGAACCATTTCTGCAGCTGACATAATTTAGTGTTCTATCCCCTCTTCCTTTCCTGGTGTTTAGTAAAATGTGAAAACCCTAATAGGTTTTTTTTATAGTTCAGACAGCTAAAGAATCTCTTTCCTCTGATGAGTCACCTATTCTATTAAAATACATTTTCAATCTCTTTACTGAATTCACTAAAGTCAGGGCATACAATAAAGGGTAAATGGGAACAATATACAGGCATTGCATGACTGGATTTGCCTTCTTTCCCTATGAAAACTGGCCAAAGATGGTGGTAGGAAAATTAGGAGATATGATACAAAGCATATGGCTGGCATTATTTAGGCACTGTGTTCTTCCACTGCTAAGTCAGCAACCTGACAAATACAAATGTCAGTTTAATTTATTGTGATTATGCTATGTAGTAAACAAGTTTTGTGATGTAGTTAAATAATTCTAAAAACCCCACACTTACTTTACTCAATTTCACAAGAAAGAACTCCATGTTGCAGTTTATGCTTAAACTCCAAACATTCTTCAATATGCACTGAACAACTAATGACATATAAGGCAGCTTAATTTAAAATCCAAAATAACATTTTATATCTTACTTACACTTTGTTGGTAAGTTGTTCCAAAAGCAAAAGCTGCATTCAATTTAGTTTGAGTATCAGGACAAAGCTGAATAAAACATGGTTATAATTAGGTTAATACAAAGGTATCATTTTCTCATGTGAAAAATATTTATAGGCACTTCAAGCACTTATGCATTCAGAGTTCTCACTAAAGATATTTTGTTCTATTTTTTAATAACAGAAGGATTGATTTTGGAGTAAATACAATTATTTATTTCACTAATATTGATGTTCTTAAAATGCTGGTTTAGTTTATTAATACTTGCACAGTATTTTTCAGTTCCATCACTGAAATCTGGACAGCAGCATCCAAACCAGCAAGAATAATCTTTCTGTGGACTGCATGTTAAATACTGTGTTGCCTCAAGCTCAATCAGTGGCTTCTGCTGAATTCAAGAATCCAATAAGAAAAGAAGTCCACATTCATACAGCCCTGCTTCTCTTAAGCTAGCATTCTCAGAGGATCAAAGTTATAGCAAGTAACAGACTTTTTTTTTCTTTTTTAATACAACACATATTTTCAGCAAAGAACAGCAGATTCAGCTGAATCCAGAAAAAAATGGACCAAAATCTAACTAAATGAGAATGGCATTTAGTGGGGGGCACAGCCATTTTTCCCGAACTGAAAATCAAGTCTAAATTTGCATAAAACACAATTCTATTAGTGTGAAACTGAAATTCTGAGAATTGCTACAATTATGCATTGAGACCGCTTTAGCACTGTGATGTCTTATCATCATGCACAATATATTACATTAAAAGAGGCTTTGAATGGAAAAGCTATTCCTTTCCCATTGGCTCTTGATAGCTGTTAAAAGCTTTGCCCTAGAAAATAAATGTGCCCCAATAAACCTTAACTTGTATGTCAGAATATATAATTTTCTATGCATAGTAACTATCTTAGTAACCTGTTCAGTCAGACACTAGTTTTCCTTAAAACTGGAGATGCAGATGCAAGATGGCTCATCCTGAGGTAATAACAAAATAAACCCTGAATGTCAGCTGCCCTTCTGTAGACACTGGAACGTCTGAAGTGATGTGCTCCAATAGAAAAGGGATGGACAATTCCTAATTGTTCTTGCTAGTGTTCCTATTGTTGTCTGCCTAGGGAAGTACTGAGAGTGCCTAGATCACCACTGGACTGCTAAATAAATTCTATCCTGTAACATGTTGCAGCTGCCAATTGTTCTCTCCGATAGACTAATTACTATTGCACTTTCTAATTGCTGCTTACATGCATTTTTCACAGCCTAACTACACACCATGGTACTGCTGAAGTAGAATGTCTGTGTCCCTGAAATCCGAGGGTGTAGTGTCCAAGGGTACTTCTAGCCAGTATTCCCCCTTTCTATGTAAAGTCTCCCACCAAGTATTTATAACTTTCTGTTATGAAAAAGACAGGCACAGGCTGGTCAAAGTGTACATTTTATATTTAAAACCAAAAGAAATAAGCAAGAAAAAAAATTCCAAGACAACACAAAGAAAATAGTGTAGATCAGCTTTCCTACCTCCCTTAACAGGGACATAACCACTGATTTGATTGTCACCCCCACGACGTGTGCAAATAGGCAACAGCATCTAATAGGGACATACTCATAGAATCATATATAAACACATGTGGACAAAGAGCTAAAGAATACACTTTTCTCAACAAGAAAAATAGATTTAATAAGAAACTATACACATGAGCAACTATGCTGAATGGAAGACAGAGATAGTTGGTTCTAAATGACTAACACTATTTTTCAGAGCTTTTCAATATGCCAGGTTTATACTAGTCCAAAGGATGAAGGCAGTGTTGATGAATTTATACTTTTGATTTTGTAGAGGTCATTGCGAGCGAGAATAAAGGACTATTTTCCCTAACCTAGCTCTACAGTTATGAACTGTCATTAGTGTAATAACCAAACTCTTGGCCTTTGTCTTAATTTGGCTAAAGGCACTCAGAACATTGTGTTATCAAGAAAAGGTACTAAAATCAAACATACCTGTAAGATGCCTCCTTCCAAACTTTGCCACTTAAGAAAGTTTCCTGCTGCATCAAATGAGGCTGCAATAAATTGCAGGTTTATATCCTGATGATGAAGAAAAGATAAAGAACAATGAAACTGCCCTGAAGTGGACATACACATTTTAGAGACTGCTGTCTAATCGTTTGATGTTTCCCAAAACTTTCACCACAATCCTTCATTTTTTTCCCATTTTGATTTTGGTTTTAATCTTGGGTTTGGTAGTTTACTTTTAAAAAAACTATACCATTCTTCTGCAGCTTCCCTGGTGACAAGGAAGAAGTTCCAAAGGAACTTCTACACAGTTAGACATGCCCCAAACTAATCAGAAATATATGAAGATTTCTAATGTATACTATGCTGGAATCTTGAGTGGGTATGAGAGTGTAAGCAAAGGAAGTGACTAGACATTATTTTATGTAAATATCCCCTTCCTCTTCCGTAAGATCTCACACTGAGTTCTGTTACACTCACTGCCTAAAATTTACCTTCAGTAGAGTCACATCTATAATAAATCCAAACCTTTTTATGTGATTATGTCCTTTTCCTAGCATATGCTTCCCTATGTCTACTACCCAACACCTACCTTATCTGTTCCCTTAAAACTGAAGGTTGTGGGAAAATGATTTTTCTCAAGCACTTGAGATGCTAATCCCGGTTGGTCACCATAATACAGCCATGGAAGATTATGCCTCCTGAAAAGAATAACAATGTTTTCTCTAAAGAAACATAATATTTTTCATCAAGGAATAATAATTAGAATAATAATTTCCATACAAAGCTATTAAAGACCAAAAGTTATGGAAAAGGCAACTCACCAGTAGGGTATTGAATGAACGATGCCTACCCGTGCTGTACTGACAAAAATATACTGAAACAAACCACAGGCATCAGTACTTGAAGAACTCAATGAGTTCATATTCATCACACACATATTTCCAAGAGCTTGGCATGCTGTTAGATTAGAGTACAACTGCAGTGGAGAAATACAAGAACACAGAAAAAAGTATTTAATTACACCTCCTTTTTGTGAGGCAGTCATAAAACTAATGTTATTTTTAAGAAGCCACTCCTAAACCCTTGTTTTCACTTGAAAGTAATTTCATTTTGTCAACACCTAATATTTTCTCCCAGGTATTCAGGTACCATATTTTTATAGATCTGCAGATGGCAGCATGAAATCGATACTCTTATTTTTTCAGGTTATTTTAGTTGCATCAGCTAGATGGTAAAAAGTGACAGAAATGTCAAAATCTGAACTTAGAAAACAAAGTAAGAATTAAAGTATTTAATACCACTTAGGCTGTATGGCAAAGATGACTCCATCAAAGACCTCAGACTGACAACTACAGATGCATGTAGTGTATTTTCTCTTCAGTTTTATGTACCTTGTTCAATTTTGGTAAACACACCACTGCCAAGTGATATGCAGAGGTGACACCTGGCATCTGTGTGCAGTGGTCACTGCACCGGTATTAACTTGCCACCCCTGCACCCCCATTTGTGTGGGTCAGACCAGCAGCTGCTCAACACATTCAGGCAGCACCTCTGAATCGTTGAGCAGGCTATGGCAGAAAAACAGGATAAACTGATGTCAGTGATAAAGAATGGGACCAGCGGGGGAATACATCTCAGAGCTGTGTTTATGAGATGGTGATGGAAGCAGCCACAAAGGTGATCTGGGAAAATTCTGAACAGAAGCCTGCTGAAATACTGACTGAGAGGACATCTGCCAGCCTGGGAACATGGCCTAGGAGCCTGAAACATCCTTGAGAAGTGCAGCTGGGTACCTGAACTTTGGAGACCTTCTGAGATACCATCAATAAGCACAAACCCAAGGAATAGTAACGGCAACCTACCATCTGGAAAGATGAAAAAGAGTCTAGAAGAGGCTAAGGGTTTAGAAGAGGGAAAACATTCCAAAAGAGTAGGAATAGGCAACTGCTATTGATTGTTGTACATGAAAGAGTAGAAAAACAGTCTGGAAAAACCAAAAACTAGCCTGAGAGAATTTAAAACATTGTCATCTACTGGCTGCTCCAAGTGATGCTGTCCTACACCACCTCATGTCTCTCTGATATAAAAATTACTTTTTACCCAAAATGGAGAGTGAATCTGTCCCTGTCTGTTGTCTCTCTCTCTCAATCTCTACATACAGAGAAGGTTCCCTGCACAAACTTTTCTATGAGCTCTCCTAGGCCAGTTATCAGACTGTGGCTAGGGATGCCTGACTGACTCCAGATTCTGCAACCTTGATCATCTTTGAAGTGAAACTTCATCTGTCATCAATTTTGAGGCCTCACTCCTTGGAGTGGTTTCTTGTGTATTGCACTGGTACTACTGAAATAATATGCATGCATACGGGTAATTCATCCTAAGAGCATTTGCTGCTTTCCTAGTGATCATTTTGTAGCAACTTGTAATATTGAAATGTATGCCTGCTGCTACTGTTGACTGCTGCTACCACTGCAGTACAATTACACTTGCTTTACTAATCATAACTATACTCACTTTACCACTGATAATTTGTAGCAATCTCTAATAAAGAAATGTAGGAAATAAAGACTTCATGTGCTCGTGTATTACAGAATCCTGCAAATCCATACTGTGATCTTTACAGATTCCTAGGCCAGGTAACCCTTTGGGTTGTGACAGACAGGGACAAAATGTAGAACCTGAGAAGTTGAAAATCTGATCTTCAGGAGAGCAGTACAGAAGGAAAATGAGCATATATGATAACAGAGTTGGTAAAAGGGTGGCAGAGGCACATGCCCTTCACAAGTGTCTGTGATTTTATTGCTGCAGCCGCTCTTTCACCCATGGCTACTGTCACCCAGAGCAACATAATGGTAAATAACACTTGCATACATAAAGCAAAGCAAAGCTAAAAAGGGTGGTTCTGTGGTTATGAATAACTGAAAATCGACTAAGAGGTAAAGAGCAGGTGCCAGTAAATACTGAATATATAAGAATTTAATTTTCTGAGTGATCCCTTACTGGATATGCTCATTTATATCCATATATATGGATAGTAGGTCACATGCTACTGAATATTGAAGGATTTTTTCTTTAACACCATTCATCTTGTGAAAATTCCAACCCTGTAGACTTGCATTAACATGACTAGCCCTCAATATTTCCAAGCATTCTATATATATAATTATTTCTTTTCTATTCTCACCTCAAAATTCTTTAAAAATAAGCAAGGTAACTTCCAAAAATAAAAGTGACATGCTTTTATAGAATACCATTCTGCATAAAAAAGCAAACTGCAAACATTAATGAAACTCACCCAACAGGCAAAGGCTGAGGACTGCAGGTTTTTCAGAAACCATGCTGATGTCAGTGTTATACCCTGTAAATAAGGAACTTTTTCACCTTCTTTGTTCACAACAATTCATCCATAAGGTAACAGTCTGGAAAATTGTATCAGCTAGAAGATGCTACTTATTTTTTCCTAAGAGCTTTCTGTCCTTTGTAAATATCTCAGTCTAACAATATCAGTTCAAAACACAATCATAATGCAATAATTTCTTTCACTTCACTAAATTGGACAAAGTATACAGAACAAGAGCTGAAATACTTAAGCTTTGAATATGGATTCTGTGACACAGAAGTCTTCTTTACTGCAGAAGAGAAGTACTAACAATTTCAAGGGTAAGATGTTGACTTGATGGTAAATTTAACTCAGGACCAAATTTGCCAAATTAATTATTTAGCAACCTCCTTTCTGTAACTACTCACATCTGAACTACACATAACATTCAAACACACAATAAGCAACTGAAAAGATGTATTTTCAATAAAATATTACTTAGAAGATGGCATTTTCAGGGAGCAAACCAATGTTTGATATCAGAAAAACTGAAGACTGCTTCTTACTTTCTTTCAAGTGGTAGCTTTTAACATTAATTCATTTAGGAACAAAATACATTTCTTAGCCACATAGCATTTTCTGAATTCAGAACTTCATGGCAAATGGTACTAACTTTGAGGAGATTTCACAACTAATAAAAGTTCATTAGATGAAACAATGAAAACCCCTTCATTCTTCTCAATAGAACATTTTTTCATTCATTAGCCAATTCAAGGAGTTCAGCAATTTCAGACACAATCTCAAACTTTAGAGGTGCCCATTTTCTTCTGCAAGCTCTAAGATCAAGCAGTAAACCCAACCCTTGTATCTTTTTTCAAATGTTTTACACAAATACAAATTTTTTATAGTAAAAAAGTCCAGAGGCACTCATGGACTCCTCAGCACATTTTTGTGATACAAGGGTACGCTTTAAATGCACACAATTAATACAGAAGGCCACATGCTACTTGTTTTGATACTAAAGTCATGTAAATTACTTCCCTTTTTCAGTTTCCAAGAGGGCATGAATTTTTAAAAACTTACTCAATTAGAACAATGCTTGCTTGGTGTCCATACCTACACTCTATCTTGATGCAAATGACCTTACAACCACTGTGATCAGATAAAAAAGTTCCACCTTTGTTTTCCAAGAATGGGAATTTGAAATACGTACTGAAAATAAGTAATGAGAAAGCTTAAAAGTGTTTTACAATAAATACACTTACTAGCTGTGCAAAACGAACAGTTGCAACTCCCTTTGGGGGTAAGCCTTCACGAGCAAAGAAACACAATCCCCCAGTCTGAAAGAAATAAAAGAATAAAAAATATTGATAAGCTATTGATACACTTGTCAAAATAACTTTTCTTTTTCTCAACTTCAATACAACAACCATTCTACTTACTAGAATGTTTGGGCTGTTGCAGTCACAAGACTTGCTTACTTGGATGAATGTCTTTTCACATCTTACACACCTATGGATCACAAACATGAAGAATGCACTTAAAACGTAGTTAAGGATGAGATTTAGTACTCAGTGAAAGCTGATTATGAAGTATGCCCGGGAACAGTGTCAGCAACTTCACTAGCTTGAGATGAAATTCAAAAGTTATTACTGATTTGTTTCTACTATCAGTGAAGTAGAAAATAAATCAAATAATTAATCATCAAAATAAGAATTCTGTTCTGCTTCCATGCTAAAAAGTACGCTTTTTAGTCACACTAAAGCAAGAAAAAAAACCAAGCTGCTGGTCTTATAAGGACTTCAGCGAGCACAAAACACAGTGGGTTTGATATGGGGTTGAGAATTTCCAATTCCTTGCCTTCAAAACTGTCATCCCAAAGACACAGTCTGTTCCTCAGGAATATTCTATTTAAATGCAGCATGACACGTTCAAATTTATCATCACAAAAGGCAAAGAGCACTCACCTACTTCCTGATGCATCTGAGGCAGAGAACGACTGCTCACTTCCATTACAATGCATGCACAATGCTTCACTGAGCAAAATGCCATCGATGCTTCTTTCCACTAAGTAGAAAAGAAAAGCAACTGTGATAAAATTGCCTGATGTAAAGTGTCGCACAGGTTAAGATAAGTGTGAAAAAATTCAGTGTATGTGCAGATCTAAAATAAATTGAAAGAGTTTATTTTGAAAAAATCAAGAGCACAACTTGCAAATAACATCCACTATTACATGCACATTCATGTATATATGTGTGCACTGCTTATAGCTGTGCAAATGCAGTTTAGTTTTAATGAGTAACGCAACATTTCATGTCTAGTTTGGCTGCTCCTCTGTTATTTATTCTGAATCAAATTTCAAACAAAGGCCTCACTGCAAAGCAAAAATTCAAAACAACAAGTTTGTAAATTACTAGGAAAAAAATTTAAATTTCATCTGAAATGATTCACGGAAATGTCACAATTTCCAAGTTTCAAAATGGCACCTTCCACCAACTACATCATCTGGCAAGAGATTTGAAATCTAATTATCAAAAAAAAAATCCAAACCAAAAAGAATCAAAAAACCACGATACTAATGCTCTTCCTGCATGTCAAATTATGAATTCAGCTTTGCTCTCAATATTTTACCATAAAGGCCCAGAATGTATTTTGTAACTCTCATGAAGTTTAAGGTAGAAGACTGGTATTCAGTGTTTTCCAGATTCCTAGGAAAATCAAAAATTATTGATCTGCAAAACAGTGATTCTTCAATATACTCTGTTGGAAATGTAACCAAAGTGGACATTTATAATACTTATTCAGAGAATTATAGGCATTCCATGTCTTTTGAAAATAAGGAAAAGCAGAGGTCCCAAGAGCTTTCATGTTTTACAACACTGATGAAAACTGTACTTCGCTCTCAGGTTTTTACTATGCAAAATAAGCAAAAATCCATTTAACACAAACTTTATATAAATTTATATATATATAAGTTTAACATTATTTTTCTGTCTACTGAAAATCATCTGCAGCTACTAGAGAGCATCAAGTAAGAAGCAGAAACATAGGGAGGCAAAGGTATAGGGAAGCACATCTCAGAAAGTCACAGGTACAGGTGTCTCAGGGAGGTGTGAAATCCACTGACACTAATGCACAGCCACTTGCTTGGCTTGCTCAGGCTATTCTCTGCCACCTACTCATGTAGGTATAATTCCTTTACTGCTTTTTATACTTAAAAGCATTCTAATGCTTTTATAGTCTATACTGACATTGTTTTTATTCCAACTCCATCCATTGCCAAGGAGCTTGAAGTATTCATTGAACAGTATTCATTTACAGAATGTTTGGATAGTAGCTTTTATTGCAATGGGCAATGGTACAGATTTATCCGTTGTCTTTCAGAAACGACGATTAAGATCATGAGGAATGTTGAATTTTTACATTAGATATGTAAACACACATAAAATTTTCTTTTTTATTTAACAGAAGAGCGCATATTAATAAACTCAAATATCTAAACCAAGTGCTATCATCTCATAATTGGCATATATTTTTTACCTAGTATTTCGTTATTGGGGCATTTACAATTTCCTTTTGAAGTCAGGCCTTTGGGGCAAGTAATACAATTCCACCCATCTTGAGTAACTCCACTCTAAAATAAAACACAAAACTATTAGGATTTTCAAAAATATAGACATCATTCAGTATTTGTGAAGAATGCCTTATCCAGCCATTAGTTACTAGAAAATGTGTTCAGATAAAACATTGATAACATTCATGAAACTTTTAAAGATAAAAAAAGGCTAAACAATCTGGCGAAATTAATTCCTATGCAGACACAGAGAAAAATGTCAAGATCTTCTGAACCTGTCAGCTTACACCCTCCAGTGAAAATGAAAAGTAGAATGTTTAAAAAGAGATGTAGAAGTCCTACATTGAATAAACATAATAATGCATACACAGACAATTACATATAAATATACAATAGTAATGGAAATGGAGGAGTTCTAAGTGAAGCAGCTTATATAATTGCTTGGAATTTTGTGCCTAACCAGACAGTTCTCATCCATACTTATTTTACACTATGAAGTAACTGCACTACAGATAAAAACCACTGAGGAAAATGAAGATAACTGCTTATCCTCAAGTGCTACTGCTGTTACTCCCTTCCCCACTATCATCATTTTATCTTTGCAAAAGCCTTGGCAAAGGCAAATGCCAGCACTGCAGGAAAGAAGAAGAAACAGCAAAATATCACAACACAAAAGGATGTGTGCCAAAGTCTTTGTCTAACACAGCAAGAAGACGGAAAGAAAAGGGAAATTACCTACATTGCCCATTAGCCATTAAACACCTAACTCAGGCAACTAAACTGCTCTCCTGAGAGTTCTTCTAGAGTACTGAAGGGAAAGAAGTATTCAGGAAGGCTTCACCCTCAAAAGTTGATTTGTTGGAAAAATAAATTTCTTTGTTTACTATAATGGGAAAAATCTGGTTAAGCCTGGTGTCTTTGGTTCAGTGCTGTGATTATGACACAAAACGGTAACTTGTCAAGGAAGGTTAAAAGAACTGACCAAGCTATAATTATAATTACTGTAACATAGTAGGAGCAGCTCATTTTGAAGTAAGAAGATGAAATATCAGGGATTATGAAGACACAGCCTAAATATTACAATAATAGTATTTATACAAATAATAAGTTAAGATACCTGTGAGCTGAAAAGAATCTTTAACATTGTACAGAGTTGTGCTCTCTGGGCAAGGACAATGCAGAGAAGAAAAGCAGTGGAAGGAACTTAAACACTTAAAAAAATTCTTATTTTGTCTGTGGGGTTAAATTTGTAATGAAAAAATGCCTGCAAAATAATAGTAATAGATAATTCTAAATTGAAAAAAATAATACCTACAAGCATGGTCTTAAAAATTCCCAAGCAAAGACTATTATGCAAAAATATTTTAAATTAATGAAAAATAACTTGCAATCAGGATAAAATTTAAAATTAAAAAACCATAATGATTATGGCTTGTATGATTATAATTTTTGTGATTATGATTAGTATTATATCATTATGGCAAACATGAAAAGTTCAATACTTACCATATTTTCTGGGCATTTTTCACAAATAACAGAGAACCCACCATTACTAGAAACCATCCTGTATCCTGGCTCACATACACAGGAACTACCTGAAGAAAACAAAACAAATGCAGTTTTAATCTATAGGACTGACTGGCTGTAACAGAATACCAGGAGCAACTGCTATATTCTCAAGAGATCAAGATGGATTATTACACAGACACATAAAAACACCTGAGTGAGACATGTATGAAAACCATCTTGCTTTTTAAAAAGTGCCCATGTTACAGTTTGCACACAGACGTTTTAGGAGAATGTTGCAAGGCTGACTGATCTACCAGGGTGCAACAGGGACACAGAGCTTGTATTTTGTGGGTTTTTTTAATTAAACTAAACTTTACCAGTTGGTCTGTAATAGATATAATCTCTCCAGCTAAATCTTGTCACAGCCTTTCCTCTCTACACCAGCATTATATGTTTGTATACAGGTTTTATTTTTTTTAAAATGAAGTCAGTCCTAATACCAAAATGTGTTTCTATGAAAAGGATTTTCAAAATATAACTGTTGTATGGAAAGCTGTTTTAAACTCAAGGCTTTTAAAATTGTGCATGGGGATCAAGGTTTATATTGAATGGTTTTCAGTGAGTGAACAGAACACAATTAACATTTTATATTAAATTAAACACTACTTTCATGGCACAGTATAATGTCCATCTGCTAGTGCTCAACAACTTTGTTTTTAGTAACTTTTCCAGTCTCACTATCATGAACTTCTCTCTGTAATTTTAAACACATACTACAAACCAAAATTGATTATATGTACTAATAAGCTGTTTTTATCATTCAAGATTATTGAACTGTGCAGGTAAAAATAATGTCAAATTCTGTGAAAAGTTTTATAACCTTAAAGTACATTTTAATGGGACCAGTTGTACAGAAATATTTGTCAAAATGATTAACCATTTATACTTAATTCTAAAGAAGAAAAAGCCCAATTGTATTAGATCAATGAAAAGTTTGAGTTGTGACACTCACAGTGACAATACGTAGATTTTTAGGCATGTCACTTCAAAGCAGAATCCACAGTGATGAGCTAGCCAGGGAGTGTATGGGCAATCAGAGTGGAATTCGGTCAAGATGCAAACAGCTCTGAGTGGCACCTACCTACACTGCTCCAGTCAGATCTGCAGGAAAAAATAAACCCTTGACCTCCCCTTGGAGTTTTCCTCGCCTTGAAGCCCTTGATTTAGAGGAAGATTCAACCTAAAAGGGAGTTATGGATCTAGACACCCACATTATCAGGGGATCTGAAAAAAATAGTGTATATTTTTTCAGTAAGAGCACTATGGGATTACTCTTTATGGTGCCATGGTGGCCATGGAAAAAGTGACCAGCTTTTATGCAGCAGCTGTGAACACGGCCATCCACACCACTACTTCTGACTGAGGTACCAGTTCTGAAAAAAGATGCTGTTGGGTCTTATTCTCAAATTTGTGTCTGTACAAACAACAGGGAACCCCCACTCTTGTTGGACTGTGTATTTATAAAAGATGGACCCTTTAATACCTCCTTACGCCCTAAAGAAAGCAACCAACTATTTGTATTGTCCATTTAGTACTGTCAAGCTGTGCTGTATCTGCTCCAAGTTCCCGCGTGGGACTCGGACGAGCATGGGCACAGCCTGAGGATCTCAGACACTCGGTATCACAGACGTTCAAGCTTTGACAATGAGTTTCAAGTTATAGAAGTGTTCGAGAACATAAACTCAGGGTCCTGTGGAATTTTACAGACGAAAATGCAAACACCTATAATGCTTGAGGAAAGAAAGATTATTAAAAAAGGTGTACAGTCATTTCTCCGAGCTGTATCTCTGATACATCACAGCTGTGCTGGGGCCTCTTAGGTCTTTGTGGGATCCTGGCCCTTTTACGGCTTTCCCAGACGTGCCCGAGGGCTGCTGTTTTATCGCCACAGCCTGAGCCCCGACTATGCATCTCCCGCTGCTTGGGGACGGATTCAGCGCGGAGCCGCCCGAGCCCCGAGGCGCCGCCGCCTCCCCCATCGCTCACCGCCGGCGCTCTGCCGCTGGTGGGCCCCGCAGGGCGCGCAGGCCAGGCGGGAGCTGTCGAAGTAGCGGTCGGCGCCGCAGTCGGCGGGGCGCTGGAGCGGGACGGAGAAGCCGCGGGCGGGAGGCAGCGCCGCCGACAGCGCCATGAGCAGCGCGGCG
>VZTH01000531.1:15707-40181 GCA_013397815.1 Aleadryas rufinucha
CACAGGGCCACGACGTTCTGCGCCCCGCCCGGACGGTGCGCGCGCAGGCCCGCGCTCGCGGGCCGGAAGCGCTCGCGCAGCGCAGCTTCTCCTCAGCGTTGAGGGGGGCAGCGGAGGCGGCGCCATCTTGGCGGAGCCGTGCCGGGAGCTGCGGGGCCGTCCGAGCGGCGTGTCCGGTGGGTGCGTGGATGGATGGCGTGAGGGACAGAGCACGCCTCCCCGGGGTGCGGCGTGTGGCCGAGGGCGGCGCAGAGTTTGCCGGTTCTCAGTTGCCCGACCCTCGCGGAACCGCTGCGCGGCCGCTCCTTGTGCCCCGGCCTCCTCCTGTCCCTGGGCTTCCCACCCCCCTTCCCTGCTCCCGGTGCCTCCCTCAGCCCTTTCCCGGTGTCGGGCAGCAGACGGGCTTCTGCGATGGGGCGGAGCACCGGAGGCTCTGGCTGGCCGAAGCGCGTGTGGCACGGGGCAGCCTCCCCTCGTCCCGTCCCCCTCGCCCGTTCCCTGCCCTGTCGCCCGCGGCGGGGCCCTCCAGCAGCGCTGGTGCCGGCGGGGCGACTTGTTTGGAAGCGGTTCCGTGCTACATTCGACCGTGTAGCGGGCCCAGCTGCAGAGCTCACTCACGTTTTCCTTCCGCACTGTGAAAACTGCTATTAGCAGCAGCCTGCTTCCTTTATTAAGGCTTATTTTGAAGAACAGAATAAGAAACCTTCTCCCGTTCCGCTGGTTATTCTATACTGGTCCAGTTTCGGAGTCGGGGTGTTTCTGTGGGTGTTCTTTCTAGCTTGCATATAGTCTGTGTAATCTTGCAGTGTTGTGATAAAAATACTAGTCTAGTGCAGACTTAGTCTCCTACTGTGTTTACAAGTTGTGGATTACTTTAATGGCTTTAATGATGTTTGGAATTTCCCGAGGCTGTGGAAGAATAGGTATTGTACTGTTTTCTAGCCAATTTTGCTCATATATAAAAGTTCATAAAACTGTGTGTACTTCTGTGCTTTTAAGTTGTGGCATGAAGTTGTCTAGTCTCCAAATCCTTGCTCTCTGAAGTCCTTGTTCAGTTAATGAATTGCTCTTACTTTTCATGACAAGTCAACTCTTTTTGGTTATGCACTTTAAATTGTTGGATGGCTTGTCTATGCTTTCTACCTATGCTTGATTGTTTACTATACAGTCAGTAAGAGCTTATTATTTGAACTTGCATTTGTTTGTGGACTTCTTAGAGATCACATTATGATCTGGAATCACTGTGTCTGGTTTTCACCACTGAAGGTTGTGTATTGTATCCCTGGTGCATCGTGGAGAACTTGCTGTTTATCACCGAAGAATTATGGAGGAGAGCTGTTGTGAATGATGTTTAAAAATTGGGATAAGAAAGCGGAGTTGTGAATCCAGAAGTACTACAGATTAAATACATCATGAAGTAGCAGGGCAGCGGATTTGCTTTTTCAAGACACGAAGGTGCTGTATGAAAATTCTGCCCTTGAATTCTCCATGCTTTTTGGCACTGCCATTGCATCTGTTGAGAAGACACGTTGTAAAGTGTTCTGGGTCTGGCTGGGATGGAGTTAACGTTCTTCACAGCAGCCCATACAGTTCAGTTTGGATTTGTGGCTAAAAGAATGTTGACAACACATCGGTGTTTTGGCTGTGGCTGAACAGTACTTGCACAGTATCAAGGCTTTATCTGTCTTCCCTACTCTGTTCCTCCAGTGAGTGTGCTCAGAGTAGGTGAGAAGCTGGGAGGGAACATGGCTGGGACAGCTGACCCAAACTCACCAAAGGCATAATCTGTGACATGTAACATCGTGCTCGGCAACAAAAACTGAGCTAGAGGAAGAAGTATTTTGTTTGATGGTTTTGGTTTCTTTGGGGAGATTTTTTCTTGGCTCCTAAGGCAGTTATTTGGAGGAAGGCTGGACATCAGTCAGCCTGTGGGAGGTGGTGAGAGATGTCCTCTGTTTTGCATTTTTCATTCCACTGATGAAACTGTCTTTATCTTGATGCACAAGTTTTCTCAACTTTGTTCTTTCCCATCCTGTTGATGGGGACAAGGAGTGAACAATCGGCTGTGTGGGTGCTTNACTTGCATTTGTTTGTGGACTTCTTAGAGATCACATTATGATCTGGAATCACTGTGTCTGGTTTTCACCACTGAAGGTTGTGTATTGTATCCCTGGTGCATCGTGGAGAACTTGCTGTTTATCACCGAAGAATTATGGAGGAGAGCTGTTGTGAATGATGTTTAAAAATTGGGATAAGAAAGCGGAGTTGTGAATCCAGAAGTACTACAGATTAAATACATCATGAAGTAGCAGGGCAGCGGATTTGCTTTTTCAAGACACGAAGGTGCTGTATGAAAATTCTGCCCTTGAATTCTCCATGCTTTTTGGCACTGCCATTGCATCTGTTGAGAAGACACGTTGTAAAGTGTTCTGGGTCTGGCTGGGATGGAGTTAACGTTCTTCACAGCAGCCCATACAGTTCAGTTTGGATTTGTGGCTAAAAGAATGTTGACAACACATCGGTGTTTTGGCTGTGGCTGAACAGTACTTGCACAGTATCAAGGCTTTATCTGTCTTCCCTACTCTGTTCCTCCAGTGAGTGTGCTCAGAGTAGGTGAGAAGCTGGGAGGGAACATGGCTGGGACAGCTGACCCAAACTCACCAAAGGCATAATCTGTGACATGTAACATCGTGCTCGGCAACAAAAACTGAGCTAGAGGAAGAAGTATTTTGTTTGATGGTTTTGGTTTCTTTGGGGAGATTTTTTCTTGGCTCCTAAGGCAGTTATTTGGAGGAAGGCTGGACATCAGTCAGCCTGTGGGAGGTGGTGAGAGATGTCCTCTGTTTTGCACTTTTCATTCCACTGATGAAACTGTCTTTATCTTGATGCACAAGTTTTCTCAACTTTGTTCTTTCCCATCCTGTTGATGGGGACAAGGAGTGAACAATCGGCTGTGTGGGTGCTTGGCTGCTGGCTGGGGTCAATTCACCACAAAAGAACAGAGAACAGATGGTCTTCAGTGAAGTTTCTAAATGGGCAGTTGTTTTCGGTTTGTTGTGCTTACAGAGTACTGGTGCAGAAGTGACATGGAGTCCATTAGTTACAGAATTTGGGTTTTGGTCTTGTTTTGCTAAGTTCAGGTGGAGTGACAGTTCAGGTTATTGATAGATAACTCGTCATCAGGACCTAGTGCTTTATAGAGGAAGGTTTGTAGGAGGAGTGTTCTCAAATGCTCAGAATGTTTGGCTGTTGTGTTTGTTTTAAAGGGACACAGAGGCTACAGAGGCTTGTGTTTGTTCTGAGAATATTGTGGTATTTATTGTGTGATGTTAGAAAATGTTGAAAATCAGAGTATGTTTAAGTGAGTGTTTTCAAGCTTTTCTTGTTCTTACGTTTGAAAGGCAGTAGAGTAATGATATAGGGAAAATACTGAAGTTGGCTTTGTAAATTCAGGTACTTTCTGAAGTTTCTCCTTGTTGGATATTTTTGCTCTTTCATTTGATGGTCTTCACTGTGTACGTTAAGTGCAGTGCTGGACTGGTGAGTAGCATACTCTTGTTGTGAACTTTGAAACCAGGTGGATTTCAGAAGAATGGACATGTCCTGTAATCCTGAGATGGACCTAAGCACCTTTCAAGAGCTCAGTTGAGAACTGTTCCCTCGATACACTGTCAGTCTGTTTCATTGCAACAGTTCAGTGTGGCACAATTGATGACCAAGTAATCTCATCGTATTTTCATCGTTTCCAGAAGTCAACTTAAATTTTGAATTTCTTTTGCTTCCAAAATGGAAACAGAAAGATGCAGTGCATGGCATCTTGGAACATGGAAGGAGTTCTTCACATGGGTTCATAACATGCTTGGCTTTAGTATTAGCCACTGCTATGGATGGGCTGTAGCAGTGTAGCACAGTGTGTAAATCAAAGTACAGGTATCAGCCATTAATTATGTTTCGTTTTCTTTCCACAGTTAAGTTGATTTTACAGAATTTATCAGGTCTCCAAAGCAGAAACAGGTAAGCTGTCAAAAGCTTAACACTTCTCACTGAGTATTGTGATGAGATCATACACAGCCTTTTTTCCTCACAGACTTGTGGCTGGCAACTAGGATATGCTTGTGGCCGCTGCAGTTAATACTCTGACTGCGTCAAAGAGACAACATTTTTGAATGCTGAGAAAACATACATTATTGAACTGAACTGACCACTGGGTAGAGCAACTTGTCAAAGCAGTAAAGTCATCAGTGTTTGTGAATTACTTCATTTTCCAGTGACATAGTTATTCTCTTTCCTTTCTCCTTTTATCAGCTAGTAACCGGATTTTTTTTGTTCCTTAGGACTGGGCAGAGATCTCTGGCATATAGTAACTATGCCGTGAAAGACTTGAGGTGTTCTTTAGGTATTGTGGATGGTGAGGAGTGACTTAGGTGGATTTTGTTGCCCTTAGGGTAGGGAATATTGATAGATTTGTGCAGGTGTGCTGGTGGAGTAGCTAATTGTTCTGACTAATCAACATTCAGTGAATTGTGTTTTAATCTTGTTCTTGTGAACTTGTGGGTTTTTTGATACCTTCTCTCTTGATGAGACAAGGGCATTCATTAAAAAGGCTCTAGCTTAAGTGATAAGATACTGTAATAGCTGAGTACTAAAGACGTGCTATCATGTGTACCTTTTTGTCTGCAGGTGATTTTTGCTGTGGGTTGAGCTCAGCATGGCTGTAGTCATCCGTTTACAGGGGCTTCCTGTTGTTGCGGGTCCTCCAGATATTCGTCGTTTCTTCTTGGGATTGAATATTCCTGATGGAGGTGTGCATATTATTGGAGGAGAGATTGGGGAGGCTTTTATTATATTTGCAACAGATGAAGATGCACGGCGTGCCATGAGCTGTTCGGGAGGGTTTATCAAGGACTCGCGCATAGAGCTCTTTCTCAGCAGCAAGGCAGAGATGCAGAATACCATAGAAATGAGCCGGAAACGATTTGACCGTGGGGGACGAGAAACTATGTCTGGCTCTAGAAGAACAGGTACTAATGGTTCTGGTACATCAGGTGTTGGAGATATACCGCATTTAGTTACAGCTTCTCCAAAAGGAATAAGAAAACCTAGTTACGGGCCACCAAATCGCCTGGAGGCTGGTTTCCATACCAACGGCACAAGATATGGTGATATGGGTATACCTAAGTCAAACTATCAGATAAGAAAGGATTCTCACCCATTTAATCCTGATGATCGTTACTTATTTCTACGTGGTATACCTTACTCTGCAACAGAAGTTGAAGTACGTGCTTTCCTTTCGGGGATACGCGTGGATGGAGTGATTCTGATAAAGCACCGCAATGGCTTAAACAATGGTGATTGCTTGGTAAAATGTGCTACACCTGGCGATGCTTTAGAAGGACTTAAACGTCATAGACAATATATGGGTCAGAGGTTTATAGAAATTAGTCCAACTACAGAGGAACGGTGGATTGAATGCGGTGGGAGGATAGATGTGCCAGATGAAATGGATCACTTTTTGTGCGAAGACCATTCTCCAAAAAGTTCAGGCTACATGCATTCAAGGAAGCATTCTCGTTCAAGATCACCAAGGAGACAAAGAACACACTCTCGTTCATCTCCCAACCAGGAATATTACATACACTTAAGAAATCTATCTTTTAATGTGGAGAAGAGAGATTTGAGAGATTTTTTTCCTGATCTGGATATACACAGCAAACAGATCAAGATTCTAACAGATAAGCATCAGAAAAGGACTAGAGATGCCTTTGTAGTGTTAAGGAGTGAGAGAGAATATCAGGCTGCTTTGGAATGTCATAGAAAGGTTCTTCTCAATCGTCCTGTGTACATTTTTCCAATTTCAAGAAAGTCAATGTTGAAAATAATTGACTCTTGTGAGAGGAAAAGATCACCGGATAGAGATCATCTTGGACAGGCCATATCAGAAAAAAGTTACCGGGAAGGTCATTCCAGCCCTAAGACATGTGTTTATGTAAGGAATTTTCCATTTGATGTGTCAAAAATTGAAGTGCAAAAGTTCTTTGCAAGATTTGATATTGATGAAGATGATATTTACTTGCTCTATGATGAAAAAGGAGTTGGACTGGGAGAAGCACTAGTGAAGTTTAAATCTGAAGAACAAGCCATGAAAGCAGAAAATTTAAATCGTCAAACATTTCTGGGAACAGAAGTATTAATAAGACTTATATCTCAAGACCAGATGCACAAGTTTGGTGTAGCTGCACCATTATCTGCACCAAATGAAATGCACGGTCGTTCACATCTGTATGACAGAGGTGACCTCTCCCGTCCAGTTGGTTCACCATCTGGGCCACCACAAGGGCCACCCATGCATTCATTTGGTCCCCCTGGGAACTTTAGGCATCATTCTGAATTTAGACATCCTCCTGAGGACTTCATGTGCCCTCCTAAGGATTTTAGGGGTCCACCACCCCTCATGGATTTTGGTGGTGACAGTGAACCTTTTGGCAGAATGGAGTTTGGGAATAATAAAATGGGAAATTTTCCTGAAGGAAGATTTATGCCAGATCCAAATTTCAGTGGTGGTTCTGAACGTGTTGTTCCTATTCTCTTGAAAAATTTACCTTTTAAAGCTACTCCTAATGAGATTCTGGATTTTTTCTATGGCTACAGAGTGATACCGGAGTCAGTTTCTGTGCAGTACAATGAACAAGGATTACCTTCCGGTGATGCCATCGTTGCTATGACAAACTATGAGGAAGCTATGGCTGCTATTAATGAACTGAATGATAGGCCCATTGGTCCACGGAAAGTTAAGTTGAGTTTGCTGTAAAGGAGGAAAAGATGGTCTAATAACACATTCTAGGTTTGACAGTATTGACAGTTATTTTAACTTTTAATTACTGGAAGATGCAAAAGAAACAGTTTCCATCAATGGTTGTAAATAATATGCAGTTCAGTTGTTTAGCTCTTGGTTGAAATATCTGTAGGACACTGAATGTCACACATCAAGGTATAAAGGGATGGAGCTGTAATGCTTTGGGTTCTTTTTTTTTTTTTTTTTTTAGATTAATTCCAGTCTTATGTCTTTGCATCAAATAAAAACGTAAGTGCTGGCTGACTGACCACACAAACGGTTCAAATAGAAGATTTTCAGTGCCACCTGCATTAGTAAATGACAGTTCTTACTGAAGTTAGCTTAATAAAATTTTAAAAATTACTGATTTTTTTTGGTTGTTTCTTTTTGTGTAAACTCTCCAGGTTTTATTCAGTTTCATGTGTTTGCAGGCATTCCTGTTAAAGAGCTTCCTGTTCTCATTAGCTGGCTTTGCAACTTTTTTAAAATAAAAAGGAAATTGCCATTTAAATGTGTGTCTTATATTTAAAACTTGTATAGTTAATGATCTCAACTATTATGCTCAGCAGATCTGGGTCCTGGTGAGAATGATGCTGGCTGCTTTCTCTGGAAAGAGTGAACTGGTAGTTTGTCACCTCAGCAAAGGATGTTTACATCCAAAAAGTAGTTTACAGAGATTGCAAGAGGCCGTATTAATCAGTTAGACAGGCCTTTTTCTTGTTCTCTGTAGTACCTTGAGGCAGAAAATGAATGTTGGAATCAGATCAAGAATTCTGACTTCAGCGGTCTTCATTTTATCTTCACATGCTGCATAATATGAATACTAACTTGCTAATAATGTCTGGATGCATTCCAGGTCAATCTCTGATTAGTTTTAAGTAACATCTGTCTCTGGCAACCAAGTTGACAACCAACTATGTTATTTTCTTATGTAATAAAATAAATGCTTATGTCAGCATTTAGAACGGGTTGTTTTCATTGGTTTTGTACCAGCATATTTAAATTTTAGGAAGAAATAAAAGGGAGCTTGGAAAAGCTGTGTCTTCAAAATTTAGGCTTTGTAGGAAACTTTGGTTGTGTGGGCAAGGAGTTTCCTTGACATTGCAACTGTGCAAGATAGTATCCATAGTATTGAAGAATGAAGTCTCCGTCCCCTCAAACTGAGACAACAAAGTTGCAACTTGGCAGTGAAAACTTCTAACCTTTGCTTGGGCAATACCAAAAAATCCTGAATTCATGAAGTAGGGAGGTCTCTATTCCAATCCCCTCCTAAAAGGAGTTTCAGCTAGAACAGGCTACTCAAGGCCTTGTCCATTGCATCTTTAATAGCTTTAAGGCCAGAGCTGTCTGGGCAGCCTTTCCAGTGAATGATCCCCCCTCACTGGTGGTCAAATCTTAATTACTTTATATATAAAGTCATCAATATGATTGCTAAACTTCCATGCCAACTGTTTGGTACAAGCAAGCAAAATAAATGGAATTTTTTGTTCTGTAATTTTTAAAAGGTTAGTGTAGCTTTATTTCTTCTGCATGTTATTTGTTCTGTGTTTTAAGTGCCAAGAAAAAAGCTTTTTGAATGATAATGCAAGGTCTGTATATGTAGATTCCTCTGAGCAAAGAAACGTAATGGCCAAGTTTTGAAATTCTGAACATATAACATACTGGTTTTTGCTGTCTGGTAGGAATTAGCTTCAGAATCATAGAGTTTTGAATCCTCTGAACTTAAAAGGAATTAAAACCCAACAATTTTGTGCTTTATTAAATAGCCACTGTAAAAGAGATCAAGGAGCCAGATGATATTACAGGGAAAATAAAGACATGAGAATCCTCAAAATAAACTTCCCCGACCTTACCATCATCTTGAAAACTTCATTGTGACTGGTTTTGTAAGCTAGTATCTTTACTACTAAGCTTTGTTGAAAATGTGGATACAGCTAACTTCTCCAGTTAATCAGTTTTAGATGATACGTTGATTTTAAAGCTCTTCTAGCTACTACACAATAGAAGATTTCAAACTTGGGAGGCTGGAAAGGTAAGGGAGTTTAGTAGGTTGTTTTGCCAGTAAAGTGTGAGATTATCTTTTAGAAAAAACATTATCTGTTCTCAGAAAAGGTTAAGAGTAATTGCTGATAAGATACCATTAGTTTTTGGGATGGTAAACATTTTTCCCCCTTAGTGAACATATAAAAAGTATCATACCGCTTATAATGGCAAAGGTCATAATTAAGGCGTTTCAAAATGGTCTTCTGTTTGCCCTGGAGCTGATTTGTATTTTATTTAAAGCCAGATTTGAGTTTGTGACTACTTTAGGCTAATCTGAAATGTTTGATTGGTAGGCCAAAAAAAATATTATTTTTTCAAGGTCTGTACAGAGAAGAGCTGTACCTCAAAGTATGTACAGAGGCACTGAAGCACAGGAAACTTGGGAAGGGATGCCAGTACATCAGTTAAATAATAAGGTTAACAGGACAGTTGATTCTTAGTTTATAGCTGTTATCTGGTTGGTGTTTTGGGTTTATGTGTGTCTGTCTCTGTTCCCCCTGTCTTTCCACACTGAGCATTATATTCTGCTTCTGCCTGAATAGATGGTACAGGTGCATGGTGTGGTGACAGCATTTCCTGATAATAGTGTTTTATAACATCAGATGTTTAGTAGTTTGGAGGCACTGGATTTCCAGTACAAAGGACAAGTCAGAGACTGTCTGTAATTACATGGTTTGAAATACTATTCTTCCTTTTTAAGTACCATCCATATAGTAAAGAGTAACAAATGAAATGCTACAGTTTGTGATGTTGATATAAAACATAGCAAGTTTCCTTAGTTATGCCTTCTCTGAAGTTGCTTTTGCTACCATTGCCCAAAAATTCTGATGTAAAGGAAAACAGTTTCTGTTGTCAAAAACTAGAAATAGTGATCACCTACGAAAGAACCTTGAGGCATTTAGGGAAGGTCTAACTGGACAGTCTGATGAGCACGCTTAATCCCAAAGGAATGTGCCAGTGTGTTCAACAGAGTGGCAAAATAGTCTAGGCGAGAATGGATACAAGCCTGCATCATCTAGGTGCCAGTAAAAAATACAAATGAGTGAATGGAATAACTGCAAGTCAGTCTTGCAGCATGCACTATGAGAAAATTCTTTGCAGAAGTATCTTTAGGTAATATTTAACTCTTTAATAACATTCTAAATTATTATTCTGGCTGTGAAGTATTTTAATCAGGGACTTTTCATCTATAGTTTCGAGGTCACAATTTCTGTGCAACATGCAAACTTAAGACATCACACATGCAGGACAAAGTTGCCCAACACTGTACTTCTTTTCTGGAAGTTTTTCTGTAATTCCTGAAGCTGAGTTTTTTTGTGACGTAGGGAGAATGAATTTGATGCTGCTGGGGAAAACAAAAATCTCTTTCTGTACCCTAGCTACTAATCTCTCAGAGGGCAATTAATCTAAACACATCTGCCTTTTTTTCAGAACTGCTTTCTCAAGGCATAGTACACTAATAATTGCTATTTGCATATATGTATATTGTATGGAAACCTGAAATTGTTATGAAGTTAGCCATCTGTTTTGGAGACAGACTACTTCATTCTGTATGAAATGGTAAAGTGGCGATCACTAGAATTATGATGTGATACAACTATTTACTGAAGTGCCTTAGTTGCTGAAATAGATGGGAATTAATTTCCTAGATACTTTTTAAAGTTTTGCTCATTGGTATTTACTCCAACAGTAATTCATTGTCAATAGTATGTAATGCTGGTGTAAAATTATTTTCTGAGTTTAAAACAACCCTATAATTTTGAACTTTTCACTTATTTTCATCACATTAATTTTTGGCAAAACCTTTTTTTTCTCATGTCAAAACAGGTATGCATTGCATACTTCGCATCACTGGAGAAAAGTATCATCAATATTATAAATGCGCTTCCTGGTTTATTTCTGTAACTGAAAGAATATTTTGTTGTAATTTAAAATTGTTTTCCCAGTGACAAGTTTAAATTCTTCTGCATTTGTTCTTTAGCAGATACTAAAGCTGGAGGTGAACAGTGTGGTAGCAGCTTTCTGGAAGACAACCATACACTGTTAAAAAATGAACACACATAACCACCATGTCCAAACAGGGTAAGAAATTGCACTCAAAATGTGTAATTTCTTGTATGTTTGATGCAATCAGTAACTGAATCGTAGCTAAACACATGAAATTTAAACTATGTGTAGCATGTCAACTAATATAATAAACATCAACTACATAAAATATCCACTCATTTTATTATGAAGGCACTTTTATTTAAAAGAAAAGCAGCATTAAACATAGATACTGGGCCAGGTCCTTATTTGTGACTGTTCATTCTGTATGTGTAAAGGAACCAAAAGTCATCTGAGCCTGATGAAAGCCTGAAGAAAATGAAAATAAGAAAAAGGTACACCTCACCCTGCCTTCTGCCATCCAGGGTGGAAAGCAAAATGAAATCCTAACAGGTTGTTGCTGCAAACAGTTTCTTGATTACTACAGTTACCCTGGGATGTATAAACCCAGTTATAACAGGTACAGCTAGAGTGCTTAATAAATTCAAGAGGTGTGTAGCTAGAGAGGTATATTGGCAAAGTAACAAGAAAACANTGTGAAGTATTTTAATCAGGGACTTTTCATCTATAGTTTCGAGGTCACAATTTCTGTGCAACATGCAAACTTAAGACATCACACATGCAGGACAAAGTTGCCCAACACTGTACTTCTTTTCTGGAAGTTTTTCTGTAATTCCTGAAGCTGAGTTTTTTTGTGACGTAGGGAGAATGAATTTGATGCTGCTGGGGAAAACAAAAATCTCTTTCTGTACCCTAGCTACTAATCTCTCAGAGGGCAATTAATCTAAACACATCTGCCTTTTTTTCAGAACTGCTTTCTCAAGGCATAGTACACTAATAATTGCTATTTGCATATATGTATATTGTATGGAAACCTGAAATTGTTATGAAGTTAGCCATCTGTTTTGGAGACAGACTACTTCATTCTGTATGAAATGGTAAAGTGGCAATCACTAGAATTATGATGTGATACAACTATTTACTGAAGTGCCTTAGTTGCTGAAATAGATGGGAATTAATTTCCTAGATACTTTTTAAAGTTTTGCTCATTGGTATTTACTCCAACAGTAATTCATTGTCAATAGTATGTAATGCTGGTGTAAAATTATTTTCTGAGTTTAAAACAACCCTATAATTTTGAACTTTTCACTTATTTTCATCACATTAATTTTTGGCAAAACCTTTTTTTTCTCATGTCAAAACAGGTATGCATTGCATACTTCGCATCACTGGAGAAAAGTATCATCAATATTATAAATGCGCTTCCTGGTTTATTTCTGTAACTGAAAGAATATTTTGTTGTAATTTAAAATTGTTTTCCCAGTGACAAGTTTAAATTCTTCTGCATTTGTTCTTTAGCAGATACTAAAGCTGGAGGTGAACAGTGTGGTAGCAGCTTTCTGGAAGACAACCATACACTGTTAAAAAATGAACACACATAACCACCATGTCCAAACAGGGTAAGAAATTGCACTCAAAATGTGTAATTTCTTGTATGTTTGATGCAATCAGTAACTGAATCGTAGCTAAACACATGAAATTTAAACTATGTGTAGCATGTCAACTAATATAATAAACATCAACTACATAAAATATCCACTCATTTTATTATGAAGGCACTTTTATTTAAAAGAAAAGCAGCATTAAACATAGATACTGGGCCAGGTCCTTATTTGTGACTGTTCATTCTGTATGTGTAAAGGAACCAAAAGTCATCTGAGCCTGATGAAAGCCTGAAGAAAATGAAAATAAGAAAAAGGTACACCTCACCCTGCCTTCTGCCATCCAGGGTGGAAAGCAAAATGAAATCCTAACAGGTTGTTGCTGCAAACAGTTTCTTGATTACTACAGTTACCCTGGGATGTATAAACCCAGTTATAACAGGTACAGCTAGAGTGCTTAATAAATTCAAGAGGTGTGTAGCTAGAGAGGTATATTGGCAAAGTAACAAGAAAACAATGTTCATAACTGCTTGAAAGCTTAGTGCAGTGTTTGGACACTGTTCATCATGTAAGTTTAAGCAAATGTGATTACAATATAACATCTATGCAAATATAATACAGGCATCTATTTAAATATTTAATTTTCTAGCTACTGAAATTGCCCACTTTCAGCAGATTTTTTTCCATTCTTTGAAACTGGTCATTTGTTGTCTGGCACTCTAGAATTAGTGCTGATTCTTGCTCCTCTTGGAATTTTAAATATATAGCCCTGGTGAAATTTTAGATCCAACATACAAAAGCCTTTAGGTAAAGGGGTTTTTTGTCCCCTTAAAAAAATCCCCCTCTTAGAACAGCTTTGTTATCTCACTTCCTTAGTAGCACCAAATTCGTCCTCCTCATCTTCCTCTTCCTCATCTTCATCTTCCTCATCCTCCTCTTCTTCATCTTTTCTTGGCGTTCTGCGGGAAGTCTGCTAAAACAAAAATCCAAAAAAGAGGTATCAACTGTTTGTTCTCTGCAAACAAAAACCAATTCTCCATTGGCATTTTCAGTCTAAGTGTAGGGTTTTCATTTGTAGGAGGTGGTAAGTTGTTTATTTATTAACCCTTTGTAACATACACACCACTGGAAAGATACATGACACAGAATAAAAATACTGTAATGATTTTTAAAAGCTAAAAAAATCCCTATAGTCCTTGACAACTATTATAGGATAGAGAAAATGGTATTTTGATCCAATTAATGCTAAAAATCAAGATACAAATCAGTTTTTTCCTGGGTTGGCTGTTGAAACAGCAGGCTGAAGATGAGTATTAAGTAATCTTACCTTGAAGACATCAGACCTCTGACATTAAAAGCTCAAAACTATGCTGCTCTAAGCTTTTTATTTTTTTTTTCCAAGAATGAATTTGACAAACTTATTAAAAGAGTCTTGATTCATAGATTAACTTCTTTCCCTGCCCATCAGTGCTTGCTTTCAGAGTGACTCCTCTTTTTGGTTCATCAAACATTAAAAGTAAGTGCCAGCTGCCAAGCTTTCATCTCATTTGACAAATTTTGCAGTCTGTACTATTTTCTAATGAGGACTCAATCTAATTCCTATTGAAGATAGATTCTTCACAGACAATGCAACATTTACAATTTAAAGAAGGATATATGGGGTTTTCTTTCCCCATGAGAAAGAGAACATTGAAGACAGTTATCCAAGTCATCTGGAATGCTTTTGAAAAATTATTTCAGGTTCAGTAGTTCTCTAGGGGCAGCTGCAGCTCTAATTTTGGTTATATTTTCTGTGTCTTCTCACATACAGTGATATAATGAAACTTCTGTACTGAAGACAAAGCTTGCCCTTTTTTTTAAGCAGCCTCCTATTTTAAAAGTCGTTAAATGCTCATTATTAAATTGACTTCTGAGACATTATAATTCATACAGCCAAGTATATAATGTAAGTTTTTTTGTGTGTGCATAAAGCGAACTGTAGTCATTGAACTTCTGAAAGCAGAAAAATCCTTAAGTCTTGTTGATGCTCACAAAGTACATAATTTAGCTTGAAGCAAATGCTTGCTTACAAATTCCTGAACACAACAGAAAATTGAGTTAATCATTGGATGAAGCTGGGTTAGCTTGAGTTGAAATGTTTAAAGTAGCAGTTTCTCATTCTGTGAAAGAAGAAAAAGACAATGGCACTGATTTGTAATTGGAGATTAAGGAATGCTGCAGATTGAGCCTGTTAAGGTAGCTTCATTTCAATGGGAGAGACTAATTTTCCAAGGTTTTTTTCTAGTTCAGAGCATCTGAAATTCTTCAGCAGAACTTGCATCATGTTTCTGAAGAAAAGCTCCCCCTTACTCGTTGCTCAAATAAGAAGTGTTTTGGCTTTATGGTTTTTTTCTGCTCACTACTCAAATACCTCTGACCATGCAGCAATTAACTAAATAGTATATTAAATATTATCACTTGTGGTGCTAAGGTGGCTATCCCTAAGAACCAAACTGGATCAGGGAAGGAAAGTGAGAAAAGAAATTACGCAGTTTAAATCCAAGTTACTGTGCCAAAGAACTAAAACATACCAGTACTGAAATTTAATTTTTTGTAAGTTAATGCAAAAAAAGGAAAAAATGAATATGATAATTTGTTGACCATAAATAATTTTATGTAAAAATTAATTCTATGAGTTGCATGTAGTTGATGGTTGTCCTTGCTTAAGCAGTTCAGCTCCATGTTTCACTGCAGATGCTACTACAGAAGCATGGCAATTCTCATGTCTTAGTGTTGGAACATTTGGATGCAGACATTTTCAATAATGGTTAAAGTCATACTTTGCTGTTCTACAGAGTCAGTGCAAAATGCATGTAGATAAAACTTTTGTAGTTAAGTTTGATTTAAAATATCTGGAAAAGGTCATTCTGTTTTGCTATAGTTCTAAAATATAAGATATACCAACCTGAATCAGTAAACCAAAATGCTGAGGATAAATTGCCAGGTAAAGTGTAAAATGAAGGACGTAGCTCTTTGTGAAAAAATCAATCAAGCTCAAGGAGTACTTTAGATTTTTAACATACAGATAATACAGAAAGTTAGTCCACAGAACCAGAAATAAATTCAAGGATGGTATGTGTTAAATCCTCTGAAAAGACCTGAATTGTGTTACTGGCACACTTCATTCCATCTGGTATGCAGTGACTTCCAACACTGTCCCTCACCTACACGTTAGCGTTTGTGTGTGTCTGTCCTCCCCTGTCCCACAGACTTAGGCTGTGTGATTCTGTGAACTGCTTACCACATTATTTATACTGTTTTACATTGGAAATGGCAAAGTACTGCATTACACTCAGTAAAGGATTACTGTGTAGCAGGAAACCAGATCTGTGAAAAATTTTGGAGTGAAAGATCCACAGAAAAGATAAAACAAGTCACCTGAAGGTTTATCTGAATACAGCGGGTTTTTTTTTCTCATGAGATGTTTGGTGGTTCCAGAGATTAGAGCCCTTAGTGTAATTCAGCACAATGCTATGTGCAGAATCAGGAAGGACAACATGGGGGGGCGTGAGGAACAGGCTGCCCTTTCTTCACTGTCCTATGGTGACTGCATTAGTAGGGTGTTCCACCCCTTTTTTCTGCCATATGATCCTCCTCTGCAGATACACTGTACAGCCAAGTAAGAAGACATTATTTTGAATTGCACTGCAGTTTCCCTCTAGGTCTAGATGACTTCGTGTTCTTTTCAGGTAAGTGAGAGATTATGAGAACACTAACAGCCAAAGTTAGAATTAAGAGAGCAGTCTAGGAAAAGAGAAAGTTGACTAACTTTAAAGTTAGTCAAAATGGAGTTCCACTCTATCTCTGGGAGAAATCACAGTGTGCGTACACTCAGTTTTCTGTTGTTTTGTGTTTTTTCTCTCTTTCATTTTCTGAAGTAGCCTGAACATGAAATTTGCTTGAGTGATAGAGAGGACTGGTAAGTTACTCAGTCAAAGTAGTACTTCATGCACTGCATCACCAGGCTGTATCTCTTCAGATGACACAATTCACACTTTCAACAACAGAACAGATCAGCTGTAATAACTGATCCGTTCTATGTTGAGAGCAGAGGTGTAAAGTGTGTATGAAGTCAAGAGAAGTTCTCCTTACTACAATATCAATGCATGATTCTATTTAAAGAAGGAAAGTAAGATACATACATTTTAAATGTGGCTTTGTCTTTAAGTTAAACACTGGTAAGAATCATCGTAGTTACAGGATTACAGTTGCAATAAATTAAAAATAACTTAGCCATTTTGCAATGTCTGCAAGTTTACTGCTGTAAACAAGTGGCAAAGATACTTGCAAGGTAGCTGATCCAAAAGGCGTGGCACTGTCTTCAACTGTTTCACTTATTTGTATCGTCCTTTTCCTCACCTTCTGTGAATTTTCAGAGTGTAAAAGCAGAGGTCTGTTGGTCACGGGTTTGCTCTGCCGCTAGAAGGTATCACTACTCTGAATTAGATCTGGTAGAGAGTCCGCACTCTAGAATCTGAATACTAAGAATATGGAAGTGTATTTAAAGAATGTCACTACTCTTTCAAATAAGCTCCTAGATGTCTTCTCTGCAAGATGCCACAGTTTGTTGATGGAAGGAAAAGTATCGCTGGAAATGGCATTTGTCAAAAGTAAGCAACACAGCTTTAAAAGCTGAGGGTTTTTTTCCTTCAATGATAAAGCTGCATTATTAAGAGCTTAATATGATATTTATGCCCTTTAAAGTTTCTTTACCTTTCTGACGGTTCTGAACTGAGTAAAGATAGTGGATCCATGTGCATTAGCTAAAAGATTATCTTAAGCAGAGCTTTAATACAGTGATTTACTATGTAATTTTTTTTTCTTACCTGTACTGTTCTCAATGAAGATTTTGAGGAGCCAGTTCTTTGCAGGGGAGACTTGGAATTTGCACGAACTATGTCTAAGCGAGACTGATAGTCTGGTGGATAAAGTGAGCTCCGAAAAACCTAATCAAAAGGAGAAAGCTGTGACTAGGATGCTTGCAAACTAAGAATCACCAAGACTGAAGCTAGCAGAAATGCAGCATTGGACAATGAAACCTTATCTAAAGATGTGCATCAGCTGTAGTTTGGAGTGATCACTTTTAGCTGAAATAACGACCTTGCTTAACCTGAGACACACCACCATACTTATGTGGTCAAAGTACACATTCTTCAGAGGTTTGAGGGCATTTACACAGGGAAAACTGCAATGGTTTCCCACCAACATATGTAGCTGAGTTTCAGGCTAAGCTAGAAGTATGAACCCCAGCAACTCCTTCAGGCTCTCTATTTCTTGCAAAGATGAACTCTTAGTCCCTTCACAAGCAAATCCCTGCTGTCGGTCACAACTGCATCAGAAAAATTTTACTTGAAATGTACAGGAGATGTACAACTCAAGAAAAATTTGGGAAACCTCTTAGAATAAAGGGGAGACCATAACATCCATTATATTTTCAAGTTATTTCAAAAACCAATAAAGCTATTTGTGCAAGACTTTAAGTCAAGGAGATGGTAAATTATGGCCAGTATTTTTATGAAAAGTAAATAATTGTCCAGTTAACAGGAAATTTAAAATGAGATTAGAAATTTGGTTGTGAAAGACAACACATTGACTTAAAGGAGATTTCTGAACTGGTGCCACATGACATCATAATTGTGAAACTAGAATAGTACAAAATTGCCATGGCATAGTTTAAATGAAGTAAAATTACCAAATAGTCTCAAATATGACTGTCACTGAAGAATCACGTTTAAGTCTTGTGCTAACTTGGTTCTGAGCTGTGTCATAGACAAAATAAAATTACGACTGGTAGGATCTACAAAAAAAGACTGAAAATGACTCAACTTTTTTGACAAATCAAACATATATATACAACACACATTTCAATGATATTAAGTTTAAAGACCCAACATCCAGAAGAACTGCAAGAATGAATAAAGGACTGAAAAGCATGTCTTGGGAAAGAGGGACTATAGTTCAAATAGAAAAGAAAGGGTGACTTGAAGCAGTTAACTGCCACAAGGCAAAAAACCCCACTGTAGTAAATAACAAATGTATCTTAATTCTAGAACAGCCTAATAAAAAATGACTAGAAGATGAAAACAAGCCAACAGAATTCAGGTTAGAGAGAGACCTTTAATGCAGTAATTAGTCTTTACATCATCTTATCATAGCAGTGCAGGACTTTTTCTATGTGCATCTTAGGAGCAAGATTCACTGCAGAAGTGCAAATTGTGATGAGCTGATCAGCTGCGATTAGCTGAGCTTGGAGTGGCAGGTAATTTTGTGACTCTCTTTTCTGTGTTTTATGGGAAATATTAGATTGCCACTGCAGTTGCTCTCTGTGTTCTCTGAGATTATACACCTCCATGCTCTTACTGGAAAAGTGCTAAAAAAAGGCTTGGTATACCCGAGTTTGTTCTGGGAACCTGAAATATTTGTTGCATTTTTCTGCATTGGACATGTGTAGCCCAACTGTGAAAACTGTTTTTTATACAGGAAGTAAACAGAAAAGGAAACCTTAAACACTCTTACCTCCAAATCTTCATTTTCATCAATATTTTGGATATTTTGGTAGGCAGCAGTATATATCTCTAAAGCTTTCCCATGGAACAACATTTCTATAGTTATAAATTCAGAAAGTATGTTCTGAAAACAAATTCAAAGAAAAGTTTTCTTAATGCAGTTAAGTACACTTCCATTTCAAAAAATTACTGCATTCTGTGTTCGGTATTTATATGATATAAATAACTGCATGATACTTAGTACTTTTAAGTAGTCAGACCTGAATTTTAGAAATTAAACATACATGCTGGCTGGGCTATCACTTACGCAGTTATTATTTCATAATAAATTTTAAATAAATACTTTGAAAAGAAAGAGGAAATGTATTAGGAATAACATGTCTTACTGAAAAGTCACTTGATAATCTCCAATACGTATTCACAAGATGTAGTCAGTCAGAAGTTTTGCTATTTTGAAGACAGTCTTTTATAACAGGTTGGGGATTAGTTATCTGTAAATTCTATACATATCTATAATTTACAATTCTGTGCAATATTCATGAATACCATGAGATTTGCATTTCAGTGAATACTGAATGTTGCTAATCTTGCCCCCGACTAACTATAGTAAATTTATTATGCAAGATGAAATGAGAGCACACATACTTTGATGTCCTTTATCTTCTGTTTCTCAAAGTTATCAATGGTTTCCTCTAATTGCCGAGTTGTTCGAGTAGTATCCAGTGTTGCTTTATGCAGTTCATTTTCAGCCTGGTAAAGTAAAACAAAGGTGAAATTAGTCTTGTATTTGATACAAAGCTATTTGCTGTAGTTGCCATGAAAACATTTAAGTCTTGAGTTTTCAAAACAATACATATCATCTGTTACAGTATTCTAAATCTGTAGCTTAATGAACATATAAAGATGCTTTCTACACTGTTGTGGCTTTGATGGGAAACATGAAAAATGACCAGCTGCAGCCAGTCAGGAAAGTCCCTCTGCCCTGATTAATTTTCTGTAATGATCGTGATAATTTTACTGAGCCAGCCCCGACACCCTGTTGACAACACAGTGACTGGGTTTAGGTACTTAACCCAGCACAGGCCAGAGTGGTGGGTGAGCAAGAACGATCACCCTTTGTTGTCTAGTGCAGATCAACCTGCTGGGTCCAGAAAGAATCTTTTCCAGTATCATGTCCTGAACCTCATCTTAGTAAGTTTTTATAAATTATTTAAATAGACAATTATAGCAGCAGCAGGAACTAATGTGCTTATCCTGCAAATATCTCAATCTGCAGGCTAGAGTTATTGTAATTTTTAGATTCAAAGGCATTTCAGGTATTTTATATTTTTAATATTTTGTATTATTAAAATATCGTGTAATAAATGTTTTATAAAAAACATCTTCAACAGGGCACTGGCAAGGGGACTCATCAACCAATTCCTAACACATAACTACAGTTTTTCTTATTTTGTTACTACAAAAAGCATTTTAGATAGCTATTTTATTAGATATAATTATGAATTTTATAGGAAATTCACTACCATTTAATGAAAGATATAAGATATTGAAACTATTCTCATTAAGTCAAGTCTGAGAACTGTATACTATTACAAATTAACAACGTATAGTTGCACTTGAGAGCTCTTATAAGAGCTTGCACCTGAAGTCTACAAAATCTGGGTCTAAACTTCTGGGTTTTTTCCATGCATTATTGGTCAAACATCATATACTAGTGAAAATTACAGGCTCAGTCAATAAGTATCATCACAAATCTATTTTGTTGTGAGATTTGAAAGTAGTATATGGATCAAGTATTGTATCCTATGATCAAGTTGTAGGGTTCTTTCCATTTCTACAAAACTGCATCTTAAGAGAGGATTTTTTTTTAAATGGAAAATGACACCACAGGTCCAGTTCCTGTGATCTAGCTTTTAGTATTACATATATAGAAACCTAAGGCATAAGGCATGCTCTATTCACTTCTTTGATTATAATCTGCTAATCTTATATTACAGGATTATCAATTTGGAACAATCTCCTTTCAAAAACAGCCTAAAGTCACAGACACAATTCTGCAATTACTGGGTAAACAAAAATGACAACCATCTTTAGCAGTACGTAAGGTTATATGTTCATTTCTCTTTATTGATTTTGCCCAAAACACAGGAGGGAAGGACAGTAAGAAAAGACATTTTGTGTATTTTCAATTAGTTCAATCAGTTGCTCTCTGTAAGTGAAGGCAGCTATTATGCACAAGCAGCCCTTACACATACAAATACAGTATGTTATTTCTATGATGATCAAATGTATCTTCTCAATACATCTTAAATAGATTGGACATAATTTGTGCACAGATGCTTTGGGAGAGGAATTCTGTTTGTTGTAGAGTGAAGTGTCTAGAGTCGCAGAGCCTGCATAGTCTGCACAACGGCAGTTTGGTATTTTCTCTTCTGAACACTCACCTGTGTCTGCAAATATTAGTAAAGGAAAAAATGGCAACATAATCAATATTCATGGAAGTATCAATTTTCAATTTTCACTTCTACTTGTTCTATACTGTGAACTATTTACCTCAGTTATTTCAAAACATCTCTATTTTTAGTGCTATTATTATGTTGTCTGAAGCTTCTTGCTGTAAGATGTAGAGTTTGGTAGAGCTTTGCTAGAATTCAAGTATCCAGGCCAAAACATTTCAGGACAGCAGTTTGTCTTGGATGAGGGTTTGGTTATTTATTTTTAAAAGAATAAAATAAAAAGCAGGTAACCTAGGCAGACTACTTCAGGAAAAAAAATCCATTCTGATTTACAAAAATATATTTTTGCATTTTTAAAAATCTGGCAATGTTTTCTTTCCAAAGCTGTGCTAACATCCCATTTGTAAGATGCGAGTGAGTACAGATCATTTGCTATCTGTGGCCAGTTGTTCACTGCTGCAACATCACAGTTGCTCAAGAATAAGAAAACTCCTGCAGGAGCCCAGCTGATGTTCTCTAATGTGGTAAAGCCTCTCTCAGACCTCAAAGCCGCCCTGCACACACCTTCAAAAAAGCAAATGAACACATTCCTGTTCCTAATACCTTTTTATGCGTTTGTGTCAATCACTTTAAAATGCAAATATGCAGCATTTGGTGCCTTTGTCCATGTGCAGAATCAGACCGTACTGAGATTTTATAACTCTTCAGGCAAAGCCTTAAGTACAGAAAACAGGTGTTACAAGAAGCTAAGTCACAGAAGGGTATTTGGGAGAAGCTTAGAAAAAAAACCAAGAAGAAATGAACTAGGTGCCAGTGACATACCCATGAAATGAAACGGGAATTAACTCGAGGGAGAAAAATGGGATCGGTCTCCCTCTGGGGAAAACAGGTTACTGGTACAATTTACTCCCTTACTTCCAACAAAAGAGAACTTTGCAACACAACTCAAGTTCTAACCCTGTGGCTGACATGCATCTGTCTTTATTATATGAGGAATTTGAATTAGTCATCACTTGATTTAACTGATTTGATTAATATTAAATGGAAATTCTCTGGCAGAGACAAAAATAAAATGTAGTTCTCCTGTGCTGCATTTGACCAACACAGTAATTTTCACTCTTTCTACAGTCTCATGCCCCAGTCACTAGAAAGATCCTGAAGATTCTGAAATAGAGTTGATAAAATCCAACAACAAATAGGATTGCTTAACTCCTGAGTCCAACACTAAAATGTAATAAAAAGTAAACAGCACATCATGAAGCTAGATCCTGTATCATAATATGTAAGCATAAAGGGACTGAATCCTACTTGCCTTGATCCCATTTATTTTGGCATTCTCTAGATTCTGATTGCTTCAAAATTTGAAACTTCAATGAGATTTTAATGGAAATTCTAATTCAGTTTGATGGAGGCTTAATTTTTCCCACTGTGATACAAAATAGTATAGTGGGGAGGGTGACTGGTCTTTGGAAAGGAAGAGTAGTCTAGTTGAGTATTCTACTAACAGAATAACAACTTTTCTTTTCATGCAGCTGGAGGAAACTCATATCCCATCTAGGTACTAGGAAGCACAATTACCAAAATGGCAGGGAGAAAAACAACAAACCAAAAAATCCACAGAAATAAAAAAGAAATTGTCTGTACACTTACTTTCAAAAACTTCCAAATTCCTAGATGTAATCTATGCTTACCTCTCTTGCATAAACATATCAAATAATTCATAGTTTCTTTTCAATTCGAAAGTGAGTAACAAAGCAGCTATAACTCATCATAAAAGTTTAAGAAAAGATTCGACATTGGAAACAGTCCCTCTAAGGAGCATTATTGTTACTACTACTTCCTAAACACAACAGTTTAATTCCCCAGAAATTTTAAAAATATTTCTCATAGTGACTAGAAATGAAGGATACGATAATATGTAGATCTGATGGATTCCGCTGACGGGTCTTTTCCAGTTGAGATAATTGCTTGGCTTCTCGGCTCTTTGCCATTAAAACTGCTTTAAGATCATCCTAGAAATAAAACGTTTTAGACATGTCTGAAATACATCTAGGATAATATAAAATATGCTCCCCTTCATACATGCATTGCCTAGAAAACATGGACAAAACTTCTGCTTTGAACAAAACCAGACTTTACTGATCTTATCCTGTTAATTGATCCTCTGAAAGAGAAGTCAGTAGACACTGAGAAAGTTTAGCACCTTGTGCAACTCCCTACAGCACACACTATAATTTAAAATGTGGGGAAGGAAAGAAAAAGACATTCACAGCTTTTCATGAAAAGTATAGTAGATGGTCACAAGCTGAGATCCCCAAAGCATTAAGAAGGCAGACTCATTCCTGACTTAGCAACAGAATAAATGTGGTACTTAGAAATAAAAAGCAGCATCAAATAAAGTGGCATCAGTAAGAAAAAACCCAAAGCAAGCAGCAGTCAGTACCAAGCAGAAGTTATGAAGAAAATGTAACTGCTGTCACCTGTCCATTGCCAGTTGCTGTCACTGCTGGCAGTGGAGCTGCTGAAGGGGCTGGAGCAGAAGTCTGATGAGGAGCGGCTGAGGGAGCTGGGGGTGTTTAGCCTTGGAGGAGGCTCAGGGGGAACCTCATCACTCTCTACAGCTCCCTGAAAGGAGGCTGTAGCCAGGTGGGGGTCAGCCTCTTCTCCCAAGCAACCAGTGACAAATGAGGACATATAAACTGCACCAGGGGAAGTTTAGATGAAATATTAGGAAATTTTTTTCCACTGGAGGGGTGGTCAGGCATTGGAATAGGCTGCCCAGGGAACTGGTGGAATCAGCATTCTGGAAGTGTTCAAAAAAGGCATGGATATGGCACTTGGGGACATTGTTTACTGGTGACCATGGTGGTGCTGGGCTAATGGTTGGACTCAATGATCATAGAGGTCTTTTTCAACCTAAACAATTCTATAGTTCTGTGCTACACAGATTTTAAGGTACAATAGGAATTCTATGGCTGAAAGGGTTAAACTGCATATTTATATGTATGCATTTAGTAATGTGTTAAAAACCATTTGAAACAAAACACATCCAAGCAATGATGTAGCTGGAGAAGATAAAACTTAACTGAAAAGGCAGAAATTGTTGATAA